>OY759272.1:35348932-35718932 GCA_963662155.1 Lamellibrachia columna | reverse complement strand
GTTTGTGCAGGTGATGAAATGGACCAGAAGCTGCAGTTGGAGGAACAGCTGCGAGCTGTCATGGACAAGTACAAGTACAAACGACGACAGATCCGAGAACTCAACGATGACCTGCAGGTCAGCACTTGTGCTTCATGGGAGACACCAGCTTATTACACACATTAAGACATACAACCAAATATGCAGTTGGTGTTATTAATGTGAAACAACATAAAACAGAGAATATTTGTTTAGACAATATTAAGTCTGTGTGATGAAGCATAACAGAATTAGCAGCTGGTGTTATTAGATTTATACAGTAATTACAATCACGATTAGGTCAACACAGGGAACCATTAAAATAGGACAACTGGACAAATCCTGTAGAAAGAAATTTGTTTTGTCATTAACTTACCCAACATATAATTGTTTACATTGTAGACAATGAGCAACACTCTCGACAATCTCCTTGCTGATGGGATGACCTATGTGGACATGATAGATGAGAAACAGGTAGCTCACTTCTCTCTATTTCTCTCAATTTGTCCCCAGAAGCTGCCTTTCAAAGTGCTGCAATCCTGTAAGACTGGTAACAGAAATCCGTAAGACCTGCAAATGAACTCCTATGATTATCTACACTTTGCATGCATGCTCAAAAGGGGTTCACAGTGCAAACTGGGATATATTTTCTCTGGAGACTGGCGCAGCTGACTGTGCACAGCTCAAATATCCGACGTTCATCAGACGTGTTTCGAACTGAAATTTAAAAAATGCAGTCCATATCCCATGATACAAAAAGCCTTGTTCAAAACCCTAAGGAATGTCTCCTTAAGACCATCAAATTTCAGAGAATCCGTAAGAGTTATGTGTTAACCATAAGAGTTGGCACATATGATATTAGTGGGTGGGACCTCTGCAGTGCCACTCTGTATGTCAGATTGTTTTGATGTTATCATCATGTATAAGTTGCTGCCGGACTCTGTTAAATTCATATTAAGCAAAAGTACAGACACATCTCCAGAGTCTAGAGTGTAGCACAACAGCTTTCTGGACCCTCATAGTGTCTGTATTGGTGTCTGACTGAACTGCCCTCTGATGTCATGTGACCATGTTGGTGATTGTCACATGACAGCAGTTGTAGCCCCCATCTCAGTTGATCGAAGAGTGCCGGTCAATCGCCTCGCTATTCTTTCTGTTGCATCTCTGGCCATGATATTGCGGCCCTGTTGACTGTGTCTTCCTCTACAGCCTTGTCTTAATGTTATTTCAGAGCCACATTCAGCAGCTGGACAAGGAACTGACCTCACAGCAGACCAAGCTGGACCGGGTTACTAAGCAGGTACGTGTGGGAAGGCTTCAGTAAATACATCAGTGACAATTATATATATAAAAGGTAAATGTATGTTCCTATACAGCACTGCATCCAGTCCTTGGGACCATCCAGAGCAGTTCTCACTTCACCCCTGACAGACCTGTTCATTCCAACACCAACTCAATTTTCCGGGAAGCATTCAGCCACACCACAATTAATGCATGCAGAGTACTCATTCATACGTATCCACCCCTGTCTACAGCCAGGTACTCATTTATACAGCTGAGTGAACTAAGGCAACGTGGAGTGAATTTTTTTTTTCAAAGCTTCGAAAAGATAATTCAAACTCTGGACCTCTTGAATAAGAGTCCAGTTGCCTAACCACAAAGCCACTGCCTAAACTACAACAAAAAGTAGCTGTTGTATATTGTTGTTGGAAATATTTTACATCTATCTGCAGTGCACAGGTGCAGTTGTAACAACAGGTAAAACGACTATTGTTAGTTTTCATGGCATATTTCTCCCTCCATAATTCAGTACAGTGAATGAAAAACATTGCTTGTTCTTGCATAAAAACTAGTTTCTTTGTTCTGAGAAGTTAGAATTTGTGTATGAATATACTTGTTGCATAATATGTATATGTATATATACCTGATCATTATGCGCCATTAATTCCAAGAAACGGTTATAGAATTCCAGGTGTTTTACTTTTGCCAGTTGTAATCCAGCATGGGCTTGTTGCAGAATTCTCGATACGCTCGTGAAATCCGCTCGGCCACGAAGACAAAGGGTGCGACAGTTGATGAGGTATTGACGCTTCATTGTATTTCAGACAAATTTTCTGATTTTTTTAAATAGTAATTGAAATGAAAAATAAAATGTGATTGTAATTGAAGGCAGTTTGGAAAGCTGTGGGGACTGTCCTGCCACAAAGTGTCCTGCTATGAGCCCGCTCACTCACATAGCCTGGTCGATGTTGTGTGCTTCCAGCAAGACTATGACCTGCGTCAGCTGCGAGATATGAACAAGCAGGCCATGAGGCAGATGGCCGATGTCATGAAGGTCTATCCCGACGTCACCCCCACTGTCACGATGTACTTCGGTCAGGTGGGTGGGCTACAACCCTAGTTCAGTACCCTGATGTTGTCGCCTTTCCACTATCACCCATTTGGTTCAGTAGTGCCAGAGTCACAATACTAGTGCGACCCAGCATACTGTGCACTGTTTAATACAATTTAGTATGCACTGAATAGACTAAGGTACAATTTCTTCAAGATCCCTCCTCAATTAAATTTTTCGGCACATCTCATTTCAGTCTAATCTAATCTATCTAATATCGATTATAATATGCTAGCTCATTTGTACAAATTTGTTTGTTTTGATGAAACGATCGGACAAACTATTCAATTATGTTTAGTCAGATCTTGTCAAAATTCAGCAAGAAAACGGAAAAAGTGGTCCGGCTCTAAATACTATGAAATGCAGCTATTCATGCTTTCACAAGTTACCCAATCTAATGATCAATCATTCTTTTGATGATTTTAATAAACATACGCATGCTTATTAAACCAACTGCACATGTTATTTTAAAACTATTCAACCACTACAGATTTGAACATCTGGGCTAAATTAATTAAGGGATTTTTTTATGATTATTTAATTAGTGTTACCTTCGACTGCAACACCCCCCTCGTTTTTTAGGCGAACATGACACCGCCGGCATCACACTACACTGGGTCCTCCGCCAGTAGTGACGCGTCAAGTGTGCGCAGCGGTGGCAGCAGTCGACACAGTGTTGGACACAGCTCCTCCGCTAGCTCAGCGAGGTCCTCCGCAAAATCCTCTGCCCGATCATCTGTCAAGTCACTCAGTCTGTCCGTGCAAGGTATTGAGTTAGCAGGTATGTGTCACCAGGGGGCGCTTTGACACCAACAAACCTGCCACATTTTTGGTTGAAATCCATGTTTTTGACATGAAATTCTGTACAATGCTGTATAAATCTGTAGAACAATTTTCATTGGGCCTGTATCATTCTTGTTCCGATCGAGTATGGCCATCCATCAGACTATGAAAATTATACCTACATCAAATAAAATCAGTCATGTTTTGTCAGAAATTGCCTGGCATCAAAATTCTAAGGTACTTGCTATTTGATTGCTATAAGTTTGTCATGCGATTTTACACTTGTATGATGGACACAAGAAAATATGTGCTTTATCGCGATGTTTTCATTTGAAACAAATCCGTATTAAAACGGGAAATGGCCGTATTCCTCTCATCATCCAAAATCCATATGATGTGGCAAATCTGTACCAAGATAAACCAGTCGGAACTGGTTCTGCAGTCAATAGTGACGTAAGGCATCAGGATGAGGATTTGGTGATTGGTCAGAATTTTCTGGCTAGTACGGTGAAGTTGAAATTAAAATTTTGTCTTCAACATTCCCTGAAGTTTGCGTTATGATCTGAAAATGTATCAATCATAATGCGTTTTAATAGCATGTTTTATTCATAAATTTGTTTCTGTGTACAGTGGAATTAATTTCACATCATTTCATACAACGGTTTTCAAGATATCCTAATTTTATTGCAAGTGTACAATTAAATAAATAAGTAATTTTATATTTTCTGACTTCAGCTATAAATCTACGTTAAGCAGGCTGTTGTTATTGTCTGAATTATAAAATGTAATTTGATGTACAAAAGTAGACAATCCCAAAAGAAAATATTTTACGCTTTATGTGCTGATTATTCACCATCTGTGACAGTGGTGATTTTGCTATTATGTTAACACCACAGAAATTCTATCATGTATTTTGTACTTATAATCGTTAATTGTTTCATATTTGATGTGGTGTTTCAATGGCCACGGTTATCAATGTGATTCACTCAGTCACATCCAGGTGGTGCTTCCCTTGGACCTCCACGAAAGTCATGCCTCACTTTGAAAATTACCTTGATCTTGTTACAGGTTCGTCAGGCAGTGGTCGCAATAGTTCCGCCGGCAGCCGTCACAGCAAACGCTAACGTCTGCACCATCCATGTGACCAAAGTAGCAAGAGTCATCTCCGTCCTAGATTTCTGTTGACATTTATGCATGGCATCAACTATGTTTACAGGCATCGTATACACTAGTGTGTATATATATATATATATATATATATGTGTGTGTGTCCAGCAATTATTTTATTAGTTTTGTATTGTCCATTGTCAGAAATGTTTTCTTTGACTTGATTATTTGCACAAATATCCTGCTTAGCTACACATTGCTACTGGCATAGTTGGACAAAATTAAACTAGTAATCAAATTCAGTATCGTAATATTAATGTAACCTATATAATTAATTAATATAACTACTTTGAGTATAATTCACATTTTTCCAGACTTGTGTAATGATGAAAGATGTACAGGTGTATGTGTTATCAGAATTTCACTTAATCTTACAGAAAGGATTAATTGATGAACTTAAAAATATGTTGATGATCATTTGCATGAAGGCAATACTATTTGGAAATACTGCTATTCTTTAAAATTATTGTGTTTTACAGTGAAATGTTTATTTTCTGTGTGATAAATGAACAGTGTGTGAAAATAAAATGTGTTACTTATTTGATGTCTTTGTTTGTCAATGGGTGAAATGACTGATTCCGGCAATAACATCATTATTGCACCAACATTACAAACAGATTGAAGGCAGAAATGTTGACCAGTCTACAAGTAATTGAAATGATTTGTACAGCCCCTACCCCAATAATAAAATAATAGTAGCTCCACAAATAATCTAAGGTGATCTGTCCTGAAATGACATCCCCTCCCTTACCATCAATTCAGTGCATATACATGAGGTAACATCGTTCACGATGCTGTAAAAATGTCTTAATTTTAACCACATTCAATTACAAATTATGAAATGTTACATTTAAGCTAGATAATGGGTGGGCTAATAGGGTAACAAGATGGACAACGATGGTAGCATGCAGTGTTTACAAATAGGTGAACTGGGTGGACAAATAGGGTAACAAGATGGACAACGATGGTAGCATGCAGTGTTTACAAATAGGTGAACTGGGTGGACAAATAAGTAAGCAGGATGGACAAATAACGTAGAAGGGTGGACAAATAGGGTAACTGACTGGGTACAATAGAGGAACAGTGTGGACAAAAAGGTAACATGGACAAATGGTACCTAGTTTGAAAAAACTGCGGTAACATTATGGACAAATTAGTAATTGGGTGGACAATTAGGGTCAAAACATGGTGGACAAATAAGGTAACAAAGTGGACAGTTGCTGGACACATAGGGTAACAGGGAAGACAAGTATGGTAGGATAGCTTTGTGGGCAAATAAAGCAATAGTATGGACAAATATGGGGTAAATATGGACACTTATTGTAATTGGTAACTGTGTGAATAATTATGTTAACCGGGCAGACAAATAGGATTTAACAAAAAGGTGGACGATTAACACAGTGGACAAATAGGTAATAGGGTACACAAATACAGTGGGATAACATGATGGACAAATAGGGCAACAGAGTGGACAATTATGGTAACAAAGTGGACAATTATGGATAGAGGGTGCCAATGCTAGTATGGCCCACTATGGGTCTTGGACTTGGGTGATAAGACATTATCTCCGAGTAATTTAATTGATTACACTAACGATCGCACACACGGGTACTAAATATATCAACATTCATTTCAAACAAATAAACACAGCCAGTGTTTCCAACAACTAGTACCTACAGGAGCCCAACTGCTTCTATCGAGTGGCGTATCTAGGATTTCGCAAGGGAGAGGCCAAGAGCGGGCAAGCCTAGTCTATCATGCTACCATGTAGTGCCGCCACCTTGTGATAACATTTCGAAACAGAGTCGTTGTAACACTAGTTACTTCCACCCTTACTTTTACCCTTTTGTATTTATATATCGCGCCCGCGATGTGTGTAAATGTCGTTGTCTTCTGCTAAAGTATCTGCAAAACAGTAAGTTTTAAGTAGAAACATTAACGATATTGAAGTATCGCAGTTTATTTACTATGTATAAAGTAAAAACAGCTTAATGTTTGAGCTAAAGCGTTGACAACTTTCGACACAGACGCAGTCACATTCACGTGCAAAACTCATGATTTCGCGCGCTATCAATCTATGATCGGTTCCGTCTTCAAATACGCGGATTAAGGTAGCTAGGGTGCTTGTCTTGAATTGATTAGTTTCAGTAGAAGTTTTTAAGATAAATTAACCATTTCTTCACAGATTGTAGTTGAAATACTATATATACTGATCGGTGTAGTTTTCGACCTACTTAATAGAATATGCCGTTTAAAAAAATCTTTAAAAAAACATTTTGTGTAAGAAATCGATATACCAAATCAGCAAAATCTACTTCATTTATTCAATGCAAACAAAATTATTAAAACAGTTGTTTTGAGTTAAAAACTTACGAATATTGAACGTCTGAACCATGTCGCTCGATTCGAGGAAACCGGAGGAATTCGACCTATATTTATAGCAAGCCGTACAGACATTCACTAAATATTCCACAGTTGGTATCTGCTACTTGTATGCCAGCTTAGTGAGAGGCAGAATGTGCATATTGTGATCTGTGGCACATGTTGTCATTTTTTTCTTTTGAAGTTTAATTGAAAATAATTTCTGGCATAATTTTGTATTTCAAATACTTTTTAAGCCAGCCAACTTCCAAATAGAAGAGTGCATTTAAAAGTAGTGACATAATCATATTTTATTTAATCGTATGCTGTTTCTCTTAAGGTTTTTAGGTGCAAAATATGTTTTATTAAAAACTTTCACCAATGGCAAGCGGAAGATTTACTTGATTGAGATTGCTTCCTATAATAGCTAATCCAACATTGTTTGCATTCAACAATTACAACGAAAGAAGTGTTTGTTTCATGTAACACAACAACGCAGCTGAAATGTGCACTCCTCTAATGTGCTAGGTTGCTACATCGAAACATGGAGTTTACAATCTGATGTCTGTTTTAGGACACTGTGGTTTGTGTCGATCGAACGTGGTGAAACGATGAATAGAGCCGCAGCAAAGAAACGGAAGAGGAAACAACCCCAAGAACCAAGTACATGTGTAGACAGTAGCTACAGTCATCTTGGCTTAGGAATGATCTCAAAATATTGATGTACAGTGTTTGATTTCAGGGGGGTCATCAGCTGTATCATTTAGTTCAGCGTTGTACATCAAGGTATTTTTTTCACAAAAACATCTTATGTATTTTTATTCTCAAAAACATTATTTTCAGATCACAGTCAAAAATTTCCTCTAGTGGGAGCGGGATCTAAGGTTAAATTAAATGTTTTGTGCATACATCAATGTTTTGAGGTTAACCCTTAAAAAAACTATTGTTGGTTAAATGCATATTTAAAATTATTGGATTTTTTTTAATAGTGAGGTAGAATTGTTTGCTGCTGAGCCAGTTGAAGTGATGAGTTATTTGCTTGAATGGTTTGGTTAACACTGATTCGTTCATGTTGCTGGTACCCCGTAGTAGTTTTAATCAGACTTGTCAAGTTTCGACTTATCAACTTTTCATGACACATCACTATAATATATTTTAGCTATTTGGCTATTGTTATTTTTTTCTTAGCCAAGCAGGCTTCGATTTTCATGGGAGTCTGAGTCCGAGACTCCTTGTTTCACCTATGGACTCCTTATATGTCCCTTGGTAGGAGTCCGTGTGACTCCCTTGTTTTAAAAGACGATAAATCCAGTGTTAAAGTGGACGATTTCAACGATCCATCAATGTGCTTGTATGCTGTCATCTTGAATCAGCTTCGGTCTGTAACGAGGGTCATACTCGCTTCTGGCAGTTCAAAAATACTTGTGAGCATGGCGCACCATGCCGCTTTTGGATCTGACATGGGCGCAGCCATCTTTTATTACAGGCTACACGGAGGTGTTCGCTTGTGATTGGTCAAAATACCGTAATTAAATTAAATCACTAGACTGGGCTGTAGGCGTATGTGCGCAAGAGATTGGAGTGCTGTATTACTAATTAGTATTACTAAGTACACAAATAAAGCATTATTAATTGGACTGAATTTGTTTTAAGTTATTATTTGATTTTTTAAAAGTTTGGACTCCCAAATTTTTCTGCGCACTCCCAAATATGAGCAGAGTGGGAGTCCGCTGGTCTTCTGCCAATTTCCCATAAAAATCAATGCCTGCCATGTTACTTTTTCCCAGCCAAATTGATGAAAGGTGTTAATTTTTTTTTCAAACCTTAATATTTTATAGCCATAGGCAAATGGTTAATGTGAGCCTAGCATATGTAGGATAACTGTTGCAGTTCTATGTCAAACTGGCATACACAAAGAAAATGTTGGAAACAAAATTACATGTTTTATATTTTTGCTTAGCTAATTTTATTAAGTGAAAACATGGCAGTATTCTTATGTTAATTCTTTCAGGTGAAAACACTAAACCTAGAAAGTGCAGTAAACAGAGAGCGAAGAAACAGTTGGAAGATGAGCAGTCAGACGCCGAGTTGAATGTGAAACACAAACCAGGGTAAGACATTGTAAAGTGATTTATTAAATGAAACATAATAAAAAAATGGAACACAATTTATTAAATCAAAGTTTTATTAAATCAAAGTTTGCATTAGGCTACATGAATAATATTAAGTTTTCTGATGAAGGTGAAGTGAGGTAATTAGTTGGGTTGAAATACCATTTAATTAATTGTCTATTGCCTTCTGGACAGTGAGGGCCCCATTTGAGGCACAAATTGGGGGGGGGGGCAACCAGAGCATCAAGGCATTGGCAGAATAAATCGGCTACTGTGAATGCTCTAAATTGTTAATGTACTGACACATTGTATACACAATAGCCTTGATACTTAAAGCAGCGTAGTCGCAGGGGCACTTCTCAAAAGCACTTAGCCACAATGTATCTTGTTGCAAATCTATAACAGTTAAGTTTGTTATGAATGCACAAAGTACTTTGTGCCTGGATCCTGCTTTAAAAAATAACACTGGTTGGTGATGTCAAGTACACCATACTGTAAATATTGGGTACTTAGTTAAATATAAATATGTTGCATATCAGCTTGGGGGTATAGCTCAGTGGCAGAGCATTCGACTGCAGATCGAGAGGTCACCAGTTCAACTCTGGTTGCCCCCTCTTTACTTTTGTTACATTTCCAATTGAAAGCAAAACTGCAATAAATACTTAAATTTATGAGTTATGTATAACATAAAATTTCCTTCAATTAAACTTCTTAAAATTGCCCCCTCTTTACTATTTTATTTATTGCCATCGAAAACTAATTACATAACATCGAATCTAACAAATAAATGTAAAATATATCTTTCATCAAATTATTGCAAATTCTCAATATTTGTCAGATATATCACAGGTGCATTGTGTGTTTTTTAAATGGCATAGTTCATCTCCCTCTGTTTTTTATTGATTCCATGGTACACGTATCTTCTTCTGCCCCCCTTGGCAACTTGTCTCAGCTTTCTGTCTAACTCTGATCTGAGCTCTCCACAACTCTCTGTTTTAGATCTCTTCACACTTTGTGGTCTTCCTTGTCTTCCACTTACGCCCTCTCCAGTTTCCCTGCTCACTTTGGCCGTCTCATTCTGATTCTGGTACATCGTATGGTGTCATTATTGGTTCTAATCTCACAGTAATCATGAAATGGTAACTCACTTGTTTATAAGGACATCCACATATTGGGTTTGTTGATCTGTTGTTTGTTTACATATTGGAAATAAATCTTTGTCAGAACTACGTACATGCCGTTCTCCCCTGTTGTTCAATCCTTCTCATTCTTTAAGTCTTCTACTTCAATTCCTCACCTTCCGTTCCACTCCTTCAGTTCTTTCCTACAGTTCTTCCCTTTGGTTCTTCCACTTCAGTTTTTCCATTCAATTCTTCCCTTCAGTTCTTCCCCTCAGTTTTTCCCTTCAATTCTTTCCCTCAGTTCTTCCATTCTGTTTTCTTCTCAATTATTTCTCCTCTTCATTATACCAACATGATAAATGCAGTATTTGTGCTCACTACAACTCCTGCATGACAACACAACTCTTGTACTGTATTGTATTGTATTATATTGTATTGTATTGAATTGTATGATACATGTTACCACTAAACTGTTCACAATGTGTTCCCTTGTAGTGACTCCTCTGACAAGGCCAGGACTCATGTTGAGACAATAACTGAACCACTGCATGACTTCCACCTGTCCCAGGCAGCCAGGTAGCACGACAAATTGTGGACTCTGTTTATGACTGTCAGACTTGATGGACATATGTAACATTAATGGCAACATTACACTTAGGAGCAATTTGTTAACTAACATTGACTAGTATATATCATATTACAAAAATATTTATTTGCATTTTTCTATAAATTGCATGGTTATAGTTAATTATCTTACCTCCGTAGTTTGGATTAACCAGTTAATTTTCAGTTATTGGCTCAGGCTGTTTTATAAACATTCAAATATATATATCATGGAATTAAATTGATATCATTGTAATTCACTAAGAATACATATAACCGTTGCATGGAAATAAAGCACTTCTTGGTGTAATTTTATTTCCACATCTAGCTCTGTCATTTCCTTTCCTATGATTTTTTGTTTAGATCCTTGTTTCCAGTAACTTTATTTCTCTGACTTTTTCTTGTGATTTTTCTGCGGCCCATGTCTTGGCAGGTCTATTGTGAGCCTATTGGATCAGTCCATTGACAGGGTCTGTGCGTAGCCTTAAAAAGTCTTTAAAAATTGCATCTTGTGTTTTAAGGCCTTAAAATGTTCTAAAAATGGGAAAGGTCTTAAATTTTATTTTACTTAACTAGGCCTATCCTTAGGCTATAATTTGACAAAGGTGGAATGGACTGTGTATTACTGTGTGATATGCTTCTTTAATAAAATGATAGTTTGATCACCAGATAAATGAATGGCTCCTAGAGAGTGTTTGAATTAAATTTCTTTATTCGTTTGTATTGGATTTGTCATGGAAAAAAGGTCTGACGTTTTCAAAATCTGAGCAGCCCCAAGTTGCACACACCAGGTCTTAGCAGGTCTGTATGAGACTAGTGACTGGGTACACTGAACTGTGTGTTTGTGATCCAGGTACATCCCAGTGTTTGGAAGGAAGTCAGGCTCCATAAGAAACCAGAAACAAGCTGCTCTTGATGATGCCGATGGAGAGAAGAGAGAAGACGAAAGACGGATGAATACTGGCACACCTGTACACACTGAGAGGCCAGGATCTGATGATGATGTGTATGCAGAAATGAATAAGGTGGATTCTGATGATGCTATTGATCAGGTTGCTGATGTTGTGTTTCCACTACAGGAGGTGGAGCCCACTGTAGCTGAGTTAGACAGACCAGCTGATGGAAGATGTCTTTCAGTTGCTTATGACACTCAGGACGTTGTTGACAACAATGATGATGCAGATGTCATAAATGAGCACACTGAATTAGTTCGAGAAAAGCCAGGACTAGTTCCGGAGAAGTCGGAACGCATTCAAGAGAAGCCAAAAACAATTCAACATAAGCTGGAAACAGTTCAAGAGAAGTCAGAAATGGTTCAAGAAAAGCAAGAAGCAGTGCAAGAGAAGCCATATATGGTTCAAGAAAAGCCAGAACCAGTGCAAGAGAAGCAAGACATGATTCAAGAAAAGCCAAAAGCAGTGCAAGAGAAGCCAGACATGGTTAAAGAAAAGCGAGAACCAGTGATAGAGAATCCAGAACCAGTGCAAGAGAAGCCAGAACCACTGCTAGAGAAGCCAGAACTAGTGCAAGAGAGGCCAGAATTAGTGCAGGTGGAGCCAGAACCAGTGCAAGAGGAGCCAGAACCTGTGCAAGAGATGCCAGAACCAGTGCAAGAGAAGCCAGAACCAGTGCAAGAGAAGCCAGAACCACTGCTAGAGAAGCCAGAACTAGTGCAAGAGAGGCCAGAATTAGTGCAGGTGGAGCCAGAACCAGTGCAAGAGGAGCCAGAACCTGTGCAAGAGATGCCAGAACCAGTGCAAGAGAAGCCAGAACCAGTGCAAGAGAAGCCAGAACCACTGCTAGAGAAGCCAGAACTAGTGCAAGAGAGGCCAGAATTAGTGCAGGTGGAGCCAGAACCAGTGCAAGAGGAGCCAGAACCTGTGCAAGAGATGCCAGAACCAGTGCAAGAGAAGCCAGAACCAGTGCAAGAGAAGCCAGAACCAGTGCAAGAGAGGCCAGAACCAGTGCAAGAGAAGCCAGAACCAGTGCAAGAGAAGCCAGAACCAGTGCAAGAGAAGCTAGAAATAGTGCAAGAGAAGTTTACACAATATGTGCTGGAACTAGTGCAAGAGAAGTCAAAACCAACACAACCAAAGCAGGATGGTTCAGGTACAGATTGGAATGAAGAAGTTGTAGAGAAGTCAGAAGGTTTGAATGTTGTGTCAGGTGATGATCGACGGCTGAGTGTGGGTGGAGGCAGTGATTCTCTTGAAGAGACTCGGGAGGCGGAACCTAGAGGCAGCTTGCAGGAAGACAGGAGCACAGTAGACACATTCCCAGTAGTGTCATCTACAATGTCACCATCAATGAGCAAAGCCAAGTTGTTACCATCAGTATCCACAGCGATGACGTCACTGGACATAGTTAATTCAGATGTGCAGCTTCACGTTGACTCAATTAAGAAGGAAACCATGGCAGGTTTGTAAGTGTTTTTATTCTTGATCAAATGTTTTGTAACAAAATGAACTGTCCTGAGAAATAGTCAGTGTTTTGTAACATATTAAAATGTTCCTGGCAGAATTTGATTTGCAAAGCTTGGCTATTTTAAAATGGTGTGTGGTTGATACTGTGTATTATAGATGTCCTACTTATGCCAATAGAAGAGACTGCATCCAAGTAGATTTGTCTTGGATGGTCGTTATGCTTGGTGAAGAACATAAACTCCAGTTGTCTAAAAACTGTTACAAATGCCCAAAAGCACTAGGATTTCTTACAAATATTGAGCAATTTGACTTAACACATGTCTTATGGATTTCAGTGTTTATTAGATGTTTGGTTTCAATTGGAATTGTTAAAAAGTAAAGAGGGGGCAACCAGAGTTGAACTGGTGACCTCTCGATCTGCAGTCGAATGCTCTGCCACTGAGCTATACCCCCAGATGGATAGAGCAGCCAAATTTGTTGGCTTTATTCTACCATTTATTAACATAAGGGATGTTCTCAAAACATGCTTGGTTGTTTATGGGTGTATTCAACTTGTAAAACTTGTGTGCGATATTTGCTGTTGCCCTGTTTATTAAACTAACTTTGATTGTATATATATATATTTATATCGTGTTGTCATTACCGTGATATAACATTTGGTGCTGTGACCAGCGCAGTCACATTAGCCATTACAGGAAAGTACTGTTTGTTGGATGGTTTCACCGGTCATTTATCGACTTGCTTTCTCCTGCCGTTTGAGTTCTATTTTTGTAAATGGTGCGTTCAGGCTATTGTAGCACCAACTGGCTCGACAGTCTCTATCCTTCGCATTACTCAACTCCCGAAGCCCGTCAACAACCAGTGAGATGGCCAAGATGCTCATGCCCGGCTGCTGTTCGTACGTGCCTCCGTTCATCGGGTGAGATTTGCTCGGCTGCCAGAACAGCTTTCCGAAAGTGAACTCAATCATGCTGTTCGTGTCGCTCAACAAGGCGACGTGCGGCGCCTTCTTCGACAAGGTCAGCCTCCTTGATAGGCTGCCGATGAAGTGATATACCCTTGGCCTACGGACACATCACCCACCCACTGAGCTGTATCTGTAGATCAACCGTACCTCAGAATCGATGTATCATTATATAATTATGCATTTTAAGTTGTAGTTCTTGGATGTGAGCTACATTTAAACAATCCAAGCATTGCAGTGGAAATTATTTCGTTGACGGGACACAATGAAGAATCTATGCTGTGGACAATATTTGTTTGTGCAGACAGTAACTTTACTGATAAGTTCTGAACTGGATTTCTTTCCATTGATTAGTTGATGAACATTTGTACTGCCAAGCTAGCGTTATTATTAATAATAACATTATTGTTTATGTTGCAGCTAAAATCAATTCTGCTGAAAGTAACCACAGAAGTATGTGTGGTGATAGTAGTAAAAGAACACCAGGACTGTTGAACTGGAACAGTTATTAATAATAACATATTATTGTTTGTTGCAGCGAAAAATAATTCTGCTGAAAGTAACAACAGAAGTATGTGTGGTGATAGTAGTAAAAGAAAACCAGGACTGTTGAACTGGAACTCGGATGGGGTTAGAAATAGAACACCACCTCCCAATTCTGCTGGAAGCGAAAGTAACAACAGAAGCATATGTTATTATAATGATACAATAACTAGTCAGTAGTTTAACAAGATTTAACAAGATTTGCCATCCAAGCCAAAGGCCCAGATGGCAAGTGGACAAGGAAGCCATTGGCTTATCGAGAGTCCAACAATGTTCATCTACTTATAACCCGCCCTCCTGAGATATGTGTCAACCTTGTTTTTAAACATATTCACGCTGCTAGCAGTTACACAATCTGTAGACAATTTGTTCCATTCATTTATTGTCCTCTGTGAGAACGAGTGCTTCCTGATGTCCAATCTACATTGATCCTTTACTAATTTTACCTCATGTCCTCTAGTTCTGCTATCCTTCTTGAGTGAGAAAAACATATTTCTATCAATATTTTCATACCCATTCAATATCTTAAAAACTTCAATCTGATCTCCTCTTAACCTCCTTGTCTCTAGAGTTGTTAAACCACATTCTTTCAGGCGTTCTTCATAACTAAGGTCTCTCAGTTCTGGAATCATTTTAGTTGCTCTCCTTTGTATGCGTTCAAGCGTATCTATATCTTTCTTACGATATGGTCTCCATGCTTGTATACAGTATTCTAAATGAGGTCTAACTATTGCTTTATAAAGAGGTATAATTAACTTTTTTCCCTTGTATGTTATGTTTCTTCTAATCAATCCAAGAATTTGATTACCCTTTGAAGCTGCAATACCTGTGGTGAATCTTCTTCTTCCCCTCGCTCCCTTGTGGGGTGGGGTCCAAGTCACTTGATTGCTTCTTATACTTTCATTGTTAATGTTCTCCATTTCCCTCTGTCTTCTGCGGTGGTGTATACAATAAATAAATCTTAACAATGCCCTAATATCACATGGTAGAATAAACCAAAATATGGCTGTTTTATCCGTCTGGGGGTATAGCTCAGTGGCAGAGCATTCGACTGCAGATCGAGAGGTCACCAGTTCAACTCTGGTTGCCCCCTGTTTACTTTTGTTCTATTTCCAATTAAAATAAAAAATTTAATAAATACTTAAATCTATGAGATATCTTATGGCATCATATATAATATATGTATATAATTTTATATAATATATATATATAATATTATATATATGTCCTGCTGATGCCAAGAGAAGTGACTGCATCCAAGTAGGTTTTTGAAGGAGGATTTTGAAGAAGGAAATTCTACTTTACATGTCTTGTAGATTTAAGTAGTTATTATGTTTTTGGTTTAAAGTGGAAATAAAAAAAAATTAAGAGGGGGCAACCAGATTTGAACTGGTGACCTCTCGATCTGCAGTCGAATGCTCTGCCACTGAGCTATACCCCCAGATAGATAGAGAAACCAAATTTGTTGCCTTTATTCTACGCATTTTAACATAAGGGGTGTTCTCAAAAGCTGCTTGGTTGGGTTATGTTGTATTCAAATTCTGATATGGCCACTCTATTCATCAGTACATGTGATAGTAGAGCGATTTTTAAAATAGTTGTTATGTTATGTTTTATACATCATGCAACAATTATAGAGTGGTTTATAGATGTTAATGCATGATATGATAACAGTTGTTTTGCTTTATCAATGTATGAATCACATTTAGCATGTGGTATTGTTTACATGACAAAACCACATAATGTAAATCCGAACCTTTTATTATCTAGTCATGCATGCATGCATGCTGAGTGCTTTTGAAACTGTCCCTTGATCCACAACGGCTGCAATTGATTACCTCTGTACTTATAACTAAACTTGTTAAGACTGGCAGATATGCAAACAGTATTAAATTACTGTAATCCATACTAAATGTTTACTAATGTACACAGGGTAAAGCCATGTGTGGTATGAGTACAATGTTATTTATGCAAAATAACAACACAAGTCCAGCATAGATTGAAATAGGCCAAAGAATGACATTTAGATTTATTAATTAAGGAGCATGAAATTAGGCAAGCATACACCATCAAAATAAGATACATCCAATAATCTTGGCAAGCATGCCGGCCCCCAAAAGGTGTTTACACATAATTAGTAAATCATGCCTATCAGCTACCCACTACCAGTACTATCTGTACCACTACTGACTTATATACAATTCACATGGTATCGGTGGGG
Source organism: Lamellibrachia columna (assembly GCA_963662155.1). Lineage (NCBI taxonomy): Eukaryota > Metazoa > Annelida > Polychaeta > Sabellida > Siboglinidae > Lamellibrachia > Lamellibrachia columna. The sequence continues at coordinate 35,702,225 of OY759272.1, read as the reverse complement.
GTCACTCCGCCACTAGGTCACCCTCTGTGACCGACCCCCACCATAATAGGGTAAAGCCATGTGTGGTATGAGTACAATGTTATGTATGTTTGTCACAAGATGCACTTTTGAGACGTGCCCTTGTGTGACTATTTCATCAGCTCTTTGATGTTGTGTTTAATGTGACACTTACACGCAGCCTGTGTAAGACAAGTCTGTACATAAGTGTACCTCATTCACAAAGCAGGTGATTTGTTACCCTTAACCGTGTCTACAGTTGGCTACTATACAACTCTCTCTGACAGCATACGCAACTGTTACTGTCTGATAGAAATATTTGTATTTTCAGATTTCTGCAAAGATGATAATTTATAATGGTTAGAAGAAGAAAACTTAAAACTATTTGACCTTTTCGGTAAACAAGTGAACGGACACATATTGAGGGGTGTGGCAGGGCTCTCAATCTCCCATAACCCACCCTTTTTTGGGGGTTAGCCTCCCACCTCCCACAATTCCTTAGGGCCATCGTCCCATTTATGAGGGAACATGTCTACAAGCAACTGAAAATTTTTTGGGTATTAAATTAGCAAAATCCACTGAAAGTATTGTATGTTTCTTTTCTGCAAGAATAAATATCAAGCTTAATCGTGATAGTGATTTGTATTGCTCTTAAAGAGTCTTTAAAATGTTACATCTGTAACATTGGATTTACATAATTTATTTATCCCCAATAATGACATGTTTCAGATAGCATCGCTGTTGAAAGAGTGGTGACAACAGAATTACGAGGCTGCGTCGATGACACGTCGGAGCTCACAGACTCACAACTGTGTCAATTCATTGACAATGACATGCCGTAAGTAATGCAACCGTAGTTGTTGCAGGTAATTCCATCACAGTTTGCCTCGAATGTCTACATGATGGATCTCGCTGAATCCCAACTAATGAGTGTTAAGCAGTCATATACCAACGGAAAGATTCTGAATTCAAAATATATGTACTGGCTGCAGAACAATGTATTCTAATCCATGCACTAACAAATCTATGGCAGATGTTTTTCGCACTTTGGTTTTTTAGAAAAACCTAATTGTGTCTCTGTAGTGCCATATCATATGCTAAAATCTCTACTTTCTCAGTCATACATTCTGTGCAAACATATCAAGACATTTATCCAGAAGGTATACGGCTCCTTGACAAAATCCCTCCTACAACTGTCCCTGTATAAATCCTACCATTTTGTAATCTGGGAATTTTAATCACTTATTCCGAGGAGATAGACTTATTGCGTAGCTACTAACTATACTGAATGAAGGAGAGGTCTTAAACCTCGAAATGATAGGCAAAATAACCTGTGACTATTTTCATTTTATGCAATGTCTTTGGCGCAAGAGGATAGGAGTCTTTTACTAAACCACCAGTGGTGTGAATGCACCCAGTCTGACTAAACTCTAGTTACATTACACGTGAATAATACAGAGACATAATTGTAATGGGAGAAATAAATTATGTGTGTTTGGCAACTGTTGAAGTAATTAAAAATTGTAAAAAGGGGGCAACCGGAGTTGAACCGGTGACCTCTCGATCTGCAGTCGAATGCTCTGCCACTGAGCTATACCCCCAGGCTGGTTAACGATATGTTTTCAGTTTCTTTTTGTGTAACCACCTACTTATTGCTTGTTCTATGCATCATCACTAACAAACTTAATAATTTTCAAATAAATTTAAGATGTTCAGGAGTAGCTCAATATTGTGTATAATATTTGTAATTAACTTAGTTATTCATTGTTTGTCTTAACGTAGGCAATCTGGTTTTGAGAAGTGCCTTATGAATGTTTGATAGTGTACACTTAGCGGTGATCTCATAAGTTATCGAAGTCCAAAAACTATAGTGTTTAGCATTGATACAAACCACAACCCGCCCCTACAATCACATCTGAAAACATTGTAATAGGCACTAGACGCTGCCCGGTTCTGGTAGTGATGACCACAATAGTGTAATGCAATGTGCGTTAATAGTGATGACCACAATAGTGTAATGCAATGTGCATTAATAGTGATGACCACAATAGTGTAATGCAATGTGCATTAATAGTGATGACCACAATAGTGTAATGCAATGTGCATTAATAGTGATGACCACAATAGTGTAATGCAATGTGCATTAATAGTGATGACCACAATAGTGTAATGCAATGTGCGTTAATAGTGATGACCACAATAGTGTAATGCAATGTGCATTAATAGTGATGACCACAATAGTGTAATGCAATGTGCATTAATAGTGATGACCACAATAGTGTAATGCAATGTGCATTAATAGTGATGACCACAGTAGTGTAATGCAATGTGCGTTAATAGTGATGACCACAATAGTGTAATGCAATGTGCATTAATAGTGATGACCACAATAGTGTAATGCAATGTGCATTAATAGTGATGACCACAATAGTGTAATGCAATGTGCATTAATAGTGATGACCACAATAGTGTAATGCAATGTGCGTTAATAATGATGACCACAGTAGTGTAATGCAATGTGCATTAATAGTGATGACCAAACCACCAGTACATAATCCACATTCATCTACAAATCAAATAACGTAAGAATTGTCACAACACATCAGTTTGCTAACACTACTACAAATGAAGAAATGACAGAGTTGGGGCCATTCCGCCCCACTCATTCAGTCATAATAGTAGTTGCTGCACTAAAAACTCTGTGTAGACTACTGAAAAGTCAGTCAAGAGGGATGAGCCGTAAGGCAAAACCTCATGTACAACTCTGAAACGGAAAGATTAATCTAGAGTAAAAAAAGTAAGGCACACGCCCCTGCATTAAAAACCTTTTACAATGCCACCCAACAATTATACTACAATAAAATATAATCAAATACTTTGCATGAGAGTAAAGTGTTTATGCATTTATATATATATAATATTCACTTATATATTATATGCAAGACAAATACATAAATTCAGTGTCACAAAATCTGTCCCAACCACATGACAATGTTTACCAAAAGAGAGCACAGTGGTGATGAGACTGATAGTGGGAATAAATATTTCTTGCTGTCTTCGTACATGATGGTGTCCTGAGTGGGGGCCTCGCTTTATGATGTCCTGGGTGGAGCGTCACATGATGGTGCCCTGGGTGGAGCGTCACATGATGATGCCCTGGGTTGGCCCTCACATGATGGTGTCCTGGGTGGGCTTTCTCACGATGGTGTCCTGAGTGGGCCCTCACATGATAGTGTCCTGGGTGGGGGCCACACATGATGGTGTCCTGAGTGGGGGCCTTTCATTATGATGTCCTGGGTGGAGCATCACACGATGATGTCCTGGGTGGGCCCTCACATGATGGTGTCCTGGGTGGGCCCTCACATGATGGTGTCCTGGATGGGCCCTCACATGATGGTGTCCTGGGTGGGCCCTCACATGATGGTGTCCTGGATGGGCCCTCACATGATGGTGTCCTGGGTGGGGGCTTCGCATAATGATGTCCTGGGTGGAGCATCACACGATGATGTCCTCGGTGGGCCCTCACATGATGGTGTCCAGTGTGGGCCCTCACATGATGATGTCCTGGGTGGGGGCCACACATGATGGTGTCCTGAGTGGGGGCCTTTCATTATGATGTCCTGGGTGGAGCATCACACGATGATCTCCTCGGTGGGCCCTCACATGATGGTGTCCTGTGTGGGCCCTCACCTGATGATGTCCTAGGTGGGGCCTCGCATGAGGATGTCCTGAGTGGGGGCCTCGGTTTATGATGTCCTGGTTGGAGCATCACGATGGTGTCTTGGGGAGCCACACATGATGGTGTCCTGGATGGGGCCTCACATGATGGTGTCCTGAGTGAGGACCTCGCACTATGATATCCTGGGTGGAGCATCACATGATGATGTCCTGGGTGGGCCCTCACATGATGGTGTCCTGGGTGGGCCCTCACATGATGATGTCCTGGGTGGGGGCCTCGCATGATAGTGACCTGGGTGGGGGCCTCACATGATAGTATCCTGGGTGGGCCCTCACATGATGTCCTTGGTGGGGGCCTCGCATGATAGTAGCCTGGGTACACCCTTACGTGATTGTGTCCTGGGTGGGCCCTCACATGATGATGTCCTGGGTGGGGGCCTCACATGATAGTGTCCTAGGTGGGGGCCTCACATGATGGTGTTCTGGGTGGGGGCCTCACATGATGGTGTTCTGGGTGGGGGCCTCTCGTGATGGTGTTCTGGGTGGGGGCCTCACATGATGGTGTCCTGTGTGGGGCCCTAATATGATGTTGTCTTCGGTGGGGGCTTCATATAATGGTGTCATGTGTGGGGCCCTGATATGATGGTGTCCTGTGTGGTTCCCTGATATGATGGTGTCCTTGGTGGGGCCTCACATGATGGTATCATGGGTGGGGGCCTCACATGATGGTATACTGGGTGGGGGCCTCACATGATGGTATCCTGGGTGGAGGCCTCACATGATGCTATCCTGGGTGGGGGCCTCACATGATGGTATACTGGGTAGGGGCCTCACATGCTGGTATACTGGGTAGGGGCCTCACATGATGGTATCCTGGGTGGGGCCTCACATGATGGTATCCTGGGTGGGGCCTCACATGATGGTATCCTGGGTGGGGGCCTCACATGATGGTAAACTGGGTGGGGGCCTCACATGATGGTATCCTGGGAGGGGGCCTCACATGATGGTATCATGGGTGGGGCCTCACATGATGGTATATTGGGTGGGGGCCTCACATGATGGTATACTTGGTGGGGGCCTCACATGATGGTATCCTGGCTGGGGCCTCACATGATGGTATCCTGGGTGGGGCCTCACATGAAGGTATACTGGGTGGGGGCCTCACATGATGGTATCCTGGGCGGGGGCCTCACATGATGGTATACTGGGTGGGGGCCTCACATGATGGTATACTGGGTGGGGGCCTCACATGATGGTATCCTGGGTGGAGGCCTCACATGATGCTATCCTGGGTGGGGGCCTCACATGATGGTATACTGGGTAGGGGCCTCACATGCTGGTATACTGGGTAGGGGCCTCACATGATGGTATCCTGGGTGGGGCCTCACATGATGGTATCCTGGGTGGGGCCTCACATGATGGTATCCTGGGTGGGGGCCTCACATGATGGTAAACTGGGTGGGGGCCTCACATGATGGTATCCTGGGAGGGGGCCTCACATGATGGTATCATGGGTGGGGCCTCACATGATGGTATATTGGGTGGGGGCCTCACATGATGGTATACTTGGTGGGGGCCTCACATGATGGTATCCTGGCTGGGGCCTCACATGATGGTATCCTGGGTGGGGCCTCACATGAAGGTATACTGGGTGGGGGCCTCACATGATGGTATCCTGGGCGGGGGCCTCACATGATGGTATACTGGGTGGGGGCCTCACATGATGGTATACTGGGTGGGGGCCTCACATGATGGTATACTGGGTGGGGCCTCACATGATGGTATCCTGGGTGGGGGCCTCACATGATGGTATACTGGGCGGGGGCCTCGCATGATGGTATTACTGGGTGGGGCCTCACATGATGGTATCCTGGGTGGGGGCCTCACATGATGGTATGCAGGGTGGGGCCTCACATGATGGTATACTGGGTGGGGCCTCACATGATGGTATCCTGAGTGGGGGCCTCACATGATGGTATACTGGGTGGGGCCTTACATGATGGTGTACTGGGTGGGGCCTCACATCATGGTATCCTGGGTGGGGGCCTCACATCATGGTATACTGGGTGGGGCCTCACATGATGGTATCTTGGGTGGGGCCTCACATGATGGTATACTGGGTGGGGTCTCACATGATGGTATCCTGGGTGGAGCCTCACATGATGGTATACTGGGTGGGGGCCTCACATGATGGCATCCTGGGTGGGGCCTTCAAAATTTTACCAATTTCATTCACCCCACGTTGCCACATTTCAGTCAGCTGTATAAATGAATACCTGGATATAGACAGTGGTGGATATGTGAACAAATATTTTTCATGCAGTGATTGCAGCATGGCTGAATGCTTCCCAGAGAAGTCGAGTTGTCATTAGAATGAACAGGTCTGCCAGGGGGTGAAGTGTAAAGCACTTTGAGTAGTCACACGGGCTGTATGTCATGCTATATATTATGAATATATTTAATTTTATGATCCTTTGGTTTCAATGCTCTTTCAGACCCAACATGCTGGATCTAACTAATACTTTGCCTCCATTGACAGAGCGTCCAGCGAGACCTGTGTGCCTACTAGACCTGATGCTGAAACAAAACATAAACGCTACCGCAACGCCAGTGGATCCTTGGGGACGACGAGGTCTGTGAATCCACTGAAGAACATCGATGGAACAGCAGAAATACAGAGAGTTGTCAGAGAATTGAATAATATCAAGTAAGTATTGCTCATGAATTTTAGTGGCTATATCATTACTGCTACAATTAGTTATAACATTTATCAAAATGCTTGTGCAATGTTGCACTTGAAGCTCCATCCCCAGTTTAATTTTTTCTACTTTTTCTCTTCAGACTCATTTTGCCAAAAAAATAAACCTATCTAGTATCATCTACGACATGTTAACTCGTTTCTAAAATCATTGGACTAATTATTCAATTAGTTTTGACTTGGTCCGGTAAAAAATGGCAAAATGATACAGCTCTGCATACTACATCATACAAGTGCTGTAAAAATATGGCACTAGTGGTCCATGAAAGAGGTTTACAGGACGTAACATACTAGTCTGTGAAAGAAGTTTACAGAAAGTACCATATTTCATAGTCTGAAGTGTTTATATAATTTTTTATTTAAACACAGAGGGGGCAACCGGAGTTGAGCCGGTGACCTGAGCATGTTATGTATTTGTAATTAACTTAAATGCTAGATATGTTTTCACAATGCTGCACTTTAGTGGTTTTGAGATGTGCCCTTGTGTGGCTGTGATACTTACACACAACCTGTGTAAGACATGTCTGTACATAAGTGTACCTCATTCACAATGTACATGCGGAAAGTGTGTTTATTTAATTTCTCTTCTATTGTCCTTTAATGGTGTATAGTCTGATTGTGTTATCACAAAATCACGTTATATGGTATAAATTATATACAAGGTATTTAGTTTATCCTTATCAGTAACAGAGTAGGTAAAGTATAAACTAATAAAAATGAAAACAACCTGGGGGTATAGCTCAGTGGCAGAGCATTCGACTGCAGATCAAGGGGTCACCAGTTGAACTCTGGTTGCTCCCTATTTACTTTTTAACACTTCCAGTTTTTTTTTATGAACATCTATAACAATGAAATGTGTGCAAAATCTAACTCTATAACAATGAAATGTGTGCAAAATCTAACTCTGTGACTTTATTCACAATCCTTAATATTTGTCACAAATGTTACAAGTTTTCAGGTTTCAGATGTCCTCCAAAGACTACCGGTAATTGTTAATAATTAATTACTGTTGTGGTACACCTTTTGATCGCATATTTATACCACACTTTAAAAAAATATTTTGTAAAGATGATGACGACTTGAACAATGGAATAAGAATTCAAACTTTGGTGCTGCTAAACCATTACAATTTGTTTACATCCTGTTTATTGCTGGACATATTTATTTTATTATTTAAGAATTGGGAATTAGTTGGAATTATTTCTTTTTATTTATCATGGTGATGAATGACTAACACTTTAGAGACTTGATTCAATGATTGCATGTGATAATTGTTGTTACAGTAAGATGTTGCTACAACAGTGCAGGGACATCGACCAAATGAAACGTCAGAGGCTGCAGAGAAAGCGACGTACGTAGGTACCATAAGTGTCTCCCTGGATTCTACGAACGTTACAAGCTCATTGTTTAGCAAAGTAGCCAGATGTATCAATAGATAAGTTTGTTTCCATTGTTTGTTTATACAGTCTCACCTCGCTATTACATATTGTACTGTGGTTCACACAGGAAAAAGTCAGGGAATTTGAATTATTTCAGTGTTGCAAGATCAGGGAATTTGAATTATTTCAGTGTTGCAAGATCAGGGAATTTGAATTATTTCAGTGGTGCAAGGTCAGGGAATTTGAATTATTTCAGTGGTGCAAGGTCGGGGAATTTGAATTATTTCAGTGTTGCAAGATCAGGGAATTTGAATTATTTCAGTGGTGCAAGGTCAGGGAATTTGAATTATTTAAGTGTTGCAAGATCAGGGAATTTGAATTATTTCAGTGTTGCAAGATCAGGGAATTTGAATTATTTCAGTGGTGCAAGGTCGGGAAATTTGAATTATTTCAGTGGTGCAAGGTCAGGGAATTTTGCCTTCAAGATAACATCAGGGAAGGGACATGGAATTTTAAAGTTTTATCAAATATTTCTATTGAATCGCACTCTCATGACGATCTTCTGAAAATTATTTTTTATGCCAAAGATCTTGTGCAAAATGCCATTTTATAGTTTTAAACTTTAATTTGAGATACAACTGTAAAAGTGTGGATTGGATGGCTGTGGGGAGATGGGAGGCTGTTGTAAAACATATTTATTTATCGTCGTTTTGGTCATAGAATAGTCAGGGAATTTTTCAGTTAGTTCCCTGTATGAACCCTACATAAGTGACGCACATTACAACAACGTTCGTAGCACAACAAACACAGGTAAAAATAATATTGAGTTTAAGACAAAGAGGCCTAACCTTTGACAAGAATAATGACTATTTAATAATATATTTATGGTTAATAATTGTTATCAGGTTAGTTTTATAACTATAATTTTTATATTTTATCAAATATTTCTTGATAGATAATATTAAAATTTAATAATATATTCGTAGTTGTTTAGACAAAACAATTTCAGTTGTCATGGTGTAGACATAATAATTGTATTGCATTAATATAGAAATGTTTTTATGTATGGTCATAATTATAATGTATGTTTTAATAGTATGGCAAGATAGCATATGAAAATGCTAATAGTTCTTGTAATTTTGCCTTTACAGGGTATATTTAAAATCATTTTGTTGCTCTGCTACATATCTGAAATGTAGCTATCAATGATTCTATGTTGAGAGGTTGATAAGATTTGCCTTATAGTGTGGGAAGGAACAAGTAGAATAATGCTTTTTTCTGGTCAGTATAGGGTCAGGATAATATAGAACTTAAGACAATCAATCAAGAATAAAAACAGTTGAACAGAAAATATATGAAACCACAAACAGTTCTGACAAATATTGAGGATTTTGAAGAAATCCAAAGGAAGTTTGACTTTACACATGTCATAGATTTAAGTAGTTATTACATTTTTGATTTCAAGTTGAAATTGAAAAAAAATTAAGAGGGGGCAACCAGAGTTGAACTGGTGACCTCTCGATCTGCAGTCGAATGCTCTGCCACTGAGCTATACCCCCAGATAGATATGTCAGCCAAATTTGTTGCCTTTATTCTACGTTATATTAACATAAGGGGTGTTCTCTAAACTTCCTTTTTTGTTATATGTAGGTGTATTAAACTGAGTTACTTCTGGTATGTACACCCATGTGTAATGTTAGGAAACAATTTCATTTTAGGTTTTATTTGTTTCATCTGCCAAACAACTAGACTGGCTTTTCAACGTTATTAATTGCAATATGCAACAACAGTTACTTCGCTTTATGAATCACATTTAGCCAGTGGCTTGTTTATGTGACAACCACTCAATGCAAGTCCAGACCGTTTATTTTGTTATCTGATCGTGCACTTATCATCAAGTGCTTTTGAAACGTTCCCTTGACAGCAGCTGTAATTGATTACCTATGTACTCACTTGGCATGTAAACTTGATAACACTTGCAGATAGGCAAGCAATGTAAGCTAGTGTAATCTGTGGGATAAATGTTAACTACAGTACACAGGATAAAGTCATTTGAGGTATGAGCCACTGATTTTTCAGAATTGGCTTTGAAAAGTTGGTGAAATAAAAATGATTTATAAAATGATTTGACTGTTGGTGTATCACTGTTTCTTTCATACCAAAATACTGTGTTTTGGACATCAATTGTAATGCACAGAACAAAGCAGAAGAACCCATAATAATTTGTTCTTTATGAATCAAGTGAACAAGAAAAACATTTCTTTAATGCCAAAAATTAATTGATTCATCAGTCTATATGTGGCTGTTCTACCCACACTATATATCTGGATACCCACACTGTATATCTAGTCACTGCGGCCCAGGGGCCACCCACACTCTGGTCATTGCGGCCCAGGGACCACCCACACTATCTGATCATTGCGGCCCAGGGATCATCCACACTATCTGGTCATTGCAGCCCAGAGGCTACCCACTGTACACCTGGTCATTGCTGCGCAGGGGCTACCAATGCTGTATATTTGGTCAATGTGCCAGGGGCTACCCACACTGTATATCTAGTCACTGTGGCCCAGGGACCACCCACACTATCTGGTCATTACTGCTCAGGGACCACCCACACTATCTGGTCATTACTGCACATGGACTACCCACACTATTTGGTCATTGCTGCACAGGGGCTACCCACACTATCTGGTCATTGCAGCCCAGGGACTACCCACACTATCTGGTCATTGCTGAACAGGGACTACCCACACTATCTGGTCATTGCTGAACAGGGACTACCCACACTATCTGGTCATTACTGCTCAGGGACTACCCACACTATCTGGTCATTGCAGCCCAGGAGCTACCCACACTGTACATTTGGTCACTGCGGCCCAGGGGCTACCCACACTGTATTTTTGGTCACTGCGGCCCAGGGGCTACCCACACTGTACATTTGGTCACTGCGGCCCAGGAGCTACCCACACTGTACATTTGGTCACTGCTGCCCAGGGGCTACCCACACTGTACATTTGGTCACTGCGCGGGCCTAGAATTTGATCCCAAGCCCGGCCCGCAATTAGCAGTTAGAGTCCAGGCCCGCAATAATTTTTCAAGCCCGGCCCAGGCCCGCAAACTAGAATTTAGGCCCGACCCAGACCGTGAATGTTTGGCCCAGGCCCGGCCCGCAAGTTTCAGGCCCGGCCCATACCCACGGGCCAAAGATGGGTAAGCCCGCGGCCCGCAAGCCCGCGGCCCACTAAGTTTAGAGAAGATAAACCTATAATCTTATAACAAAGACGAAAAACAAATAAACTGTAAAACAGACATTGTTTTATTAAATAAAAAAGATCCATAGTGTGCTGGATGAGTTCTAAAAATTCAGCACCACCAACTTCTTCAAACTTACGAATATCCTGAAGAAAAATAAAGAAAAACTTCTTAGTGTCATTACTATTAAATATGGTAACATTTGTTATATTTGGCTTTAATGTATTGGTTTATTGTTAGGGTAGGATATTTGTTTATCTAACCCTGACTTAACCCATATGCAAGCCACAATCCCAATTTATATTGTTAATTGAATTAGCTCAACTAAGTTAACATAATATAATACGATATTTCAATTAAATGTCACCCACTAGCACTGACACCCAGTGGCATTTCCAGCAGGCCTGCAGTCACTAGCCTGAAACAGACATGTTCAGACGTGTGAATTAGTACAAGTGTGAATGAATTAGGACTGGGGAGAAATACCAATTACCAACTGGGTTGGGTACTGGGTAGTGGGCTAGTGGCCTAGTGTGCACTTGGCAGTGGGCAGGTCTTTCAGGTGGGCAAAGTTTGGAGGGAAGACCTAGACAATAGAATGTCCACTGGTAGGGTCAAAGGGTGATAAGTTGATGGTTAATCATGGCTTGATTGCCTCTGCAAATATTTCTAAAGTAAACATTTGGGGCTTGCTACTTCCAGCCAAGTGAACTTATGGGGTCATTAGATTCCATGCAAGGTCTCAATTTGCAACTATATATACTAAAGAAATAATTTTAAGCATTCATTAAACGGAATTACAATTTATAATCAGTTTTTATAAAAAAAATAAAGTAATAATCGGTGTTTTGTATGAATATTTTTATTATGTCCAGGCCCGGCCCGGCCCGATCACACTAGGCACAGGCCTGGCCCAAGCCCGATGTGTTTAAATTGTTTTCAGCCCAGGCCCGACCCGGGCCCGCAGTATGTAGGCCCGGCCCGGCCCACAAAATTATGTAGAGGCGCGGGCCGGGCTGGGCCGGGCTTGGACCAAAAGCCCGGCCCGTGCAGGGCACTACTACCCACACTGTACATTTGGTCACTGCTGCCCAGGGGCTACCCACACTGTACATTTGGTCACTGCTGCCCAGGGGCTACCCACACTGTACATTTGGTCACTGCTGCCCAGGGGCTACCCACACTGCATATGTGATCATTGCGGCCCAGGGGCTACCCACACTAGGTATTCATTACAGCCCATGGGCTACCCACACTAGGTATTCATTGCAGCCCATGGGCTACCCACATTGTACATCATGTTGTGGCCCAAAGGCTACCAATGCTGTACATCTGGTTATTGTGGCACAAGGGCTACCAACGCTGTACAGCTAGTCATTGTGGCCCAGGGGTTACCCATGCAAGGTTCCATAACTTTTTACTAATTCAAACATAATTAGGAGTCGTTGCATACTTGTTGGCCATGAAATATGATTTACATTCAAATATCCATATTCACTAGCAAATATAAATGTTTGTGAGACAGACTTGGGGTCAATCACCTGTATTGGAATTGAAATGCCAATATTGGAATTGTGTAAATTTTATTGATTATTTGTAGTGAGTAATTTGAGTTATAGACCTATTTCTAATTTAAGCTTTATTTCCAAGGTACTGAAAAAAGTTGTAGCAAGCTGTCTAAGGTCTCACATTGAGTCAAATTGTATGTCTAATGTATTACAATCAGCTTACAAACAGTTAAACTCTACAGAGACTGCTCTTTTAAAAGTACACAATGATGTCGGTCTAAATATGGACAAAGGTAAAGTAACAGCGTTTACCTTGCTTGATTTATCTGCTGCTTTTGATACTATTGACCATAACATACTCATTAAATACCTGTCAATGTGGCATGGCATATCTGGCACAGCACTGAGTTGGTTTTCATCTTACTTAATTGATACCAAAAAGTGAAGATAGCTAATTGCTTTTCAGGGGCACTACCTACTTCATGTGGTGTTCCTCGGGCTTCTGTTCTTGGCCCAGTACCTTTTACTCTTTACACTACTCTACTCAGCTCAGTTATTCAAACCCATAACTTGGACCACCACCTGTATGCAGATGATACACAGATTTACCTTGCCTTGGCTACTCCGGATACAAATTGTTCCTCAAACCAACTCGGGGATTGTCTCCAGAATGTATTCCACTGGACGACTAACAGCAAATTAAAGCTAAATGCATATAAAACAGAGTTTCTTAATATTGGTGCACAAAAGCGGCATAGTAAACTTGTTTTTTCCCCAACACCTATGCTGAGCCAGAATTTCACACTTGCCATCTCAGCACGGAATTTAGGAGTCACTTTTGATAATAAAAATTTTAGACAACATATTTAAAAAACTTTTCGTTGCTGCTTTTACCATATTCGTGACTCTCAAGGGCATCTTGAAACTTCAACGTGTGCAAAATTAATGGCATGGGTAGTTACCCGGTCTTCTCATTTCTCTCACTCAGTACCACTTCTGAAATCATTGCATTGGCTCCCTGTCTGATATCGGATTATTTTTAAGATCTGTACAATTACCTATCAAGCACTTTCATCCAAGCAACTAGCATATTTACATTCACTGCTCACTGCTGCAAGACAGCCCAGACAGCTTCGATCAAATTATAATCTATTTTTTGTTCCCAGTGTTAATACAAATGTCGGAACTACCGGGGTAGAGCTTTTCAGTTGTTGCACCAACTCTGTGGAACTCACTCCCTGTTAGCATTAAGTCTGTAGGAAATATAACATTTCGCTGTAAACTGAAAACCCACCTGTTTAAACTTGCTTATCCTCCATAGCTCCCCAGCGTACCAATCCAACTGTTTACAAATGGAACTGCTTATCAATTATGAAATGCTTAACCCCTTTTGTTTTGCTGCGCTGCCGAACTTTGGTCTCCCGAGGATTTTAGCGCAATAAAAGTATTTATCATTATTATATATTAAAAGGTTGATATAATTGAAAAAGTAATTGAAAATACCAGTTACATTTCATATGTTGTGTATGTCCTGCTTGTTTGTCGTTATGTACCATAATATGCAGAAATTAAATGAAGCTGCTCTAAATTAAATTAGATGTTATTTTTTGGCATCGAGTGTCTGTTTGTTCTGTTCACAAACTTATTTTGATGTTAAATTGGAATTGGTGTATGTAATTGGTGTGGAATTGGAATTGATGTAATGTAATTGACCCAAGTCTGTTGTGACAGTTGAAGTGGCCAATCAGCATGGAATGTTTCGCAGGAACAAAACAGAACTTGTACAGAAACTTCAGTATCTGGTATTTCATTGGGGAAGTTCCTGTAAACAGATTATGTGCATTTCTTCCATAGTTTATACGAAACAAAATCAACATATAACTTATGTTTAGTGTGTATTTATTTTGAATAAACGGTACAATCACTGTGGAAAATATATATTTCTGTGGAGACAGATCTATCGCAGCTCTTCACATGAACACCACAAAATAAACATTACAGAGACAAATGCTGGGACAACCATGAAATTAAGTCAAGTCTCCTGGTTAATTGTGTGAGACAGTTATTCCTGTAGCGTACAAGCCTATTACATCGAATCACTGATGACTGGCCTGCAGAGCTATCGTAACACCGATAAGCCATAATTATTATGTCTTGGAGTAAACATTCTTATTTCAATACAAATCATACCAGTAAGACTGGTGATTTAATTTTCACACTACCAAAAATTAAATAAAGTACATCCACTGAAATTGCTAACCTTAATTTGAATGAACTCTGATCAAGGCTTCGTTTCACACAAAGTGGAATGTATACAAAGTTGTTTAACATTTTAGTCTCGTTGTACCTGGAGAAGACATTCTGGCAGCCAAAATTAATTAGATAAGATATCTTGTCTGCTAGTTTCAATTTTCAGAAATAATAAGAATAGTACAAATTTTGGCCTCATAGACCCCCTGACCAAGCCACCTGGTGGCTGTTCATACTACTAACTAAAATGTGCTGCATTAATTAATGACGGCCATAAAATATGGTACAAATTACACACTGAATATTGGCCCCTAATGTCTCCTACAGCCTGCACTATTATATGTTTATGTACACTGCAACTACACATAGAATACCTGAAGTGAACAATCACTTTCTTGTATTTCTTACAACAAATTCCATGATACAAACATTTCGAATAACCAGTAATTCTATTGTGTATTGCACTTGCTCTATGAGCAGTTCACAAGAGATGGTACTAAATTACATCGCGGAGGCAGAAATTAGAATTTTAAAATAAAATATTCCCATATTTTAACGATAACACTGCAGAATCAGAGCAGGCTGGTCATGACCTAAGCCTACGGGTGCATGAAACCAGACGCGAGATACATATACGCCAACACGTCAGCGAAATACCCACAACACAAACATGGCAGTTTCTCGATTTAAAAATAAGTCAGAAAAATTAACTATGTACAAACATTAACCAATTTATAAACAGTAATCATTATTGCATAGTATACACACTTATTCATTTCAAGAATTGCTATCATTCAATTCACACAGTACTAATTACAAGTATTCTGTGCGCTACCGAAAGGCATTCAACTATAAAATAATAATATTAAAATATAAGGTAGTTTCACACATAGCCGCTGCTATGTTCTATCTTCGCAAGAAATCACATTGCGATTTCGGTTTACCGGTTATTGACCTGCAGATTTCTTTCACAGACGGCAATCAGCATAATTTTTATCGCAACCAACATTAAATCAATGCAATAACAACTGAACGAGTTGCCACAAAAGTAACACCAAGCTAGCACTGAACCTTGCAAAATACTATAACAGCTTTGAACTAGTGCGAACGCGGGCAACAACACTGTGTGACCTCGGCCCTGAATTATTCCAGTGACATCATTTATTCTACCACCTGTACAAAAATAAAAAAAACAACCTGCAGGCTGCAGTACAACATCGAGAAGGACAGGGTTTCGATGCTCACACAATGCCCTTACCACCGCCCCTTCATTCGTCTTTATCACACGATGAAAGCAAACCTATAAACATGATATGTGGCAAAACTTAATGTTACAATATGAATTGATGGCACCAATGCCCGTAAATTCAGTAGTGCAAATGATATGACAACTGTCCTGTGTAAACCTCCCACATGCCACAAATTTGTGCTCACTGGCAGTGACACTGCTGCACAATGGTGGCGCCCTCTGTCGGATTACATACATATGTAGATGGCGCTGTATGTGACCAGTTGCACACTCCACAATAGAGGTCAGACGACAGTTACACAATTCCAGCTGCACAATGGTGGCGCCCTCTGTCGGATTACATACATATGTAGATGGCGCTGTATGTGACCAGTTGCACACTCCACAATAGAGGTCAGACGACAGTTACACAATTCCAGCTGCACAATGGTGGCGCCCTCTGTCGGATTACATACATATGTAGATGGCGCTGTATGTGACCAGTTGCACACTCCACAATAGAGGTCAGACGACAGTTACACAATTCCAGCTGCACAATGGTGGCGCCCTCTGTCGGATTACATACATATGTAGATGGCGCTGTATGTGACCAGTTGCACACTCCACAATAGAAGTCAGACGACAGTTACACAATTCCAGTAACTATTCAGCCAGTAACGTTGGAACATTTGAAATGTCGGACCTTTGGCAGTGAGGTGTTGCAGTAGTAGTAATGGATTTGAAGGCGCATAGGTATTTTGGTGGTGAAATTCCTGAAACACTGGTAGGTGTATTTTTACTCAAGGTATATTCCAATACATTTAGCAGTTTGACAGAGTACAAATTTATTGCACATAATTACCGCCTGTTCATAATAATTAAATGTTTCTCATGTACCAAAAATAATGTGCTAATCAGCTTTTTTCTACACTTAACCATTCAGACAGGAAACATTCCTTATCCTATCTCCACTGCAACAAGAGTTCTTCTCCAAGCTCCCGAACTGAAACGTCCACCATTGATCTTGACGCTATAAATAGACGACCTCTTGATGATGCTGTTGTTTCGGGTTCTTACTGGACTTTGCCCACTGCAGAGGGTTGGTGGGGGGGCTCGGGCCATCTGACCAGTGGTCGGAATGTGGCGACGAGCTTGACCACTGGTCAGGCGAGTCTGGCGATGGTGTCAGGTAGTGGTCAGGCACAACCTGTCCCTGTCCAACTGGTTGCGGCGGCGTGGCCGCGTCCGAGCCCAGTTGGCTGTGCTGGGACGGTGGAGTCGGGTAACGGTGGTGGGGCAGTGGTGCCATCTGGTGTATCATTGGAGTGTGGTGCTGCAGCTCACACGGCGCTGGCTCATAGGTGTCAAGCAGGTAGCAGCCTTCAGGGTTGTGATGGGTGCGGTTCTGTTGTGCGCACTGCTGCATCGCCTGCATGTGCGTGGGCGACAGGGTGTGACCTCGCGAGGGTGACTGACTCTGCAACTCAGGGCAGTGGGGCGTGTGCACCTGGGCATGAACCGAGAGTCCGGGACTGACTGCATGTGGACTGTAGTTGTGTACTGCGAGCGGACTGTTGTGGAGCTGCACCACGTGTGGACTGTAGTTCTGCACTAGGGGGCTGTTCTGCAGCGATGCCGCACTCAGCGGACTCTCGCCGATCCCGTTCGGCCGAGACGTGTACGTGAGGCCGCTGCCAGATGGCACCTGCTGCATGCATGACCCGTCGGACCAGCTGACCGCCGGCACCAAGCCGTGGCCAGTCTGTGCGTGGTGATGCGGGGCAATACCCATGCTGGGATTATAACCCTGCTGTGTCGTTACCATCGCCCCGTTCATGCACACTGTGGCCTCCATTGACTGTGGAACCTCACTGCACGCTGACTCGTACGACGGTGGCATCTCAAACACGCCGTTCGGCGACTCCAGCGAATCGGGCGAAGTACTATTGCCAGTGCTGCCATCTCGTGGCACCTTCTTCTTCCTGGTGCGTTTCACCGCCGTCTCTGGGGGCAGCTTGACGGTCTTCCCCTCAAGTGGTGGGGCAGTGCTCTTCGAGTTGGCATGCCGCGAACGCCGCCGGCTCTTCTGCTTGCCGGCCATCGAGTGGCGCATGAACGCCGGCACCGTGGAACCGCTGGCGCCAGCGTAACTGTTCGCCATCACCATGCCAGGACTGGTGGCGCAGTGTTCGTCCAGTAGCTTGACGATGTCGAAGTGCATGCGTTCGTGGCCGATGTCTCGAGGTAGGCGGTCCATGTCGTCGGCAATGTCACGGTTCGCACCGTAGTCGAGCAGCACCTGCGCCGCTCTACAGCTGCCCTCACGTGCCGCCAGAAAGAGTGGTGTCTCGTCCTTGGCGTCTTGCACATCCACGTTGGCCCCTGACTGTAGCAGCACCACCATTGCCTCGATGTTCTCAACGGCGGCCGCCCAGTGCAGGGCTGTCTTGCCTGCGAACACATATTATTACAATTTACCATGAGTATTATACACGTTTGTATATTATGCTACTCCTGCTAGATACTTTGCATCTCGGATGCCAAACTTTCAGGGGTTCATCTACGAGCCCACGTTCTGTCAGCAGTTTTACTTTTTTTTATCACCCAGCTATTATCATTTTTATGAACAATCGAATTATCCATTGTAGTAATTTCCACAATGCTATTATTTCCACAATGCTATTTGAACAATTATGTACAATTGTTCACAACGTTGTGCGTCTTTTCTGTGATTGTCACATGTTACGTTATATTTGGGCAAGGTGTTGCTAGGCGCTACTGTAACTTCCAGTATTATGTTGCAATTTAGAGAGTTGTATTCCAAGAAGTTATCAATATACTGACTGGCCGCACCAAGTACCACATCATCCTGTTTGGAGGATGGGTATCTTTTATAGTAATAATTTATTCATCCAAATACAAAACACAAGTGATATCAATACAGAGAGAAATTGAGGATGGGTCACTAGAATAAGGCACTACTTGTCATGGAGAAGCCCACCAGACTAAGTGGGACTACCTAACTTAGCCAATGCTGTGACAAAACCACCAGAAGGAAGTCATCATGTGACCACGGTAACCTTGAAAATCAACATACACATTTTTTTCAAACTTAAATTTGTCGTTTGTTATGGTCTTTCCTTGATGATAATATTGATATTATAAATGCGTAGGCATACTATGTATTGATTATCAAATCAAATCACTACATCGTATGCCTACGTATGTACAATACCAATATTGTTATTGTCAAGGAAAGACCATAACAAAACTGTTTGAAGGCACCATAGAGGAGTGTCATGGTCGTCTACACCTGCAACAGGATGACAATGTCAAGATATTGTCATGTGACCTACCGTAGTTGTCAGCAGCGTTGACGTCAGCGTCTGCGTTGATTAGTTCCTGCATCATCCCCTCGATGGCGAGCCGGGCGACCAGGGTGAGAGCGGTCGCCCCATCGTTCTGCCGCGCGTTCACGTTCGTCATGCGATTATGGAGCAGGATCTGGACACAAAGTCACAGTCAGCACAGCAGGGATGGGGCTGATTACAACCGTAGTGTCAATTACATTGTTGTAACGACATTGTCGTAATTGGTAGCATTGTCGTACTTAGTCAAATTGTCACAATTGATTACATTGCTGTATTGTACTTGGTTACATTGTTGTAAATGACTACATTGTCATAATCAATATAGTCATAATTGATTATGTTGTTGTAATCAATAAAGGTGTTACGGTAACTGAGACACTCTAATATTGTTATCACATATCACTCTAATATGTGATAACAATCAAAGAAATATGATGTCAATAATAATTTAAAGTGACAATAATATTGGCATATTAAACTCGTGTGAAATTTTATCCATTTACAAAATTTATAACATTGATTTTAGGGCGCACCTAGATTTCCATTGGGGGAGTAAAAATTGTTTTTTGAACGCCAGCTATGATGGAAAAAACATTCACTATGTACAAAACAAAATTCACTAAGTACTACACTTTGTCAGTAGGTGGTTATATACCTCTATTTTGGTGCTGGCCGGCGACATTTTTAGTGGGGATGGATTACTATTATTGTCGGCATCACCTATGTAAAACATTCTCCCTTCATTGGGGCAGCCGCCCCCTCGTCCCCCCCTAAATACCCTGGTGATTGAGTTACATATAATCCAATCCAAATTTTAAAATTATCTTTAGCCCTAAGTAACTGACCTGGAAGACACCTTGAGCATCGCTGGCCACAGCGGCATGTAGTGGGGTACGCCCTGTGTTATCCTGGGCGTTGGGGTCGGCCCCCGCATCCAGGAGGCGCTTTGCAGCATCAGCTCGTGAAAATCTTGCCGCCAGATGGAGTGCTGTCTCACCTTCAAAATAATATTACCAATCTTCATCAATCTGATACAACATAAACTGAAGGGCTTCATCAATCTGGTATATGTACTGAAGGTCTTGCAAGTATGTCCCCAACTGCGCCTACTACTGACCACTCCTTGTTCACTGGATATGCAGATTGTATTCGGTACAGATTTTATGGGCAGTACACGGTCGCGTCGCATTTTTCTACGGATTTGTTTCAAATTAATTTTTTTTTATAAACTGATACTTTCTTGTGTTCATCAAACAAGTGTAAAATCAAATGACAAACTTTGATGCTAGGTGGATTTTGTTTGATGTAGATATATTTCATAGCCCAATAGATGGCGACACTCGATCAGAATAGGAATGTTATAGGCCTATTATCCAATGAAAAATGTTATAAGGATTTTTACAGATTTTCAAGTAAATAAAAACACATTTTAATCAAAACAATGTGGCAGGTTCAGACATAAAACAACATAATCTAGCATTCTGAAAGTCTACTTGAACCTCATAAAGTTCACTTTTGAAAAACAAGCTGTTGGCAACCTTTGAGGTTCACCGAGTCAGAAGGTTTCACAAACCTGTCCTATCTGTCTGGGCATTAATCGCTGCTCCCTGACTGAGCAGGCCGGTGATGATGGCAGCCGAACCACCGCCCATATCGTCACCCTCGTCGTTTGACCTCGCCATACTGAAGCCTCCGCCGCAGAATGACGCAATCATCAGTGGTGTAAGGCCGTCTGTCAACACAAGGTATAACTCAGTTCACAGCAGACAGGTAAAAAAAATTTATTTAACCAGATTGCCATCCAAAGTGATAAGCTTCAGGACAAGGAAGCCATTGGTTTATCAAGAGTCCAACTTTCTCATATCCAATTTATATTGTTCTTTTACCAAAGCTACTTTGTGCTCTTTAGTTCTACTGCCAACCAAGTTTGAAGAAAATATTTCTATCAATATCCTCATAACCATTAAATATTTAAAAAACTATTTGGTCTCCTCTTAATCTCCGGTTCTCTAGTGTTAACAAACTGCACTTAACCAGGCGTTCATAACTAAGGTTTCTCAGTTCTGGAATCAACTTAGGTATTCACCTTTGTATTCTTATAGCTTATCAATGTCCTTCTCGCGATACGGCCTCTACACTCGTCTGCACTTTTCCAAATGAGGCATAACTATTGTAACTGGCACTGATAATAAACTTATATCTTCACTGGTAAACCTTGAGCTGAAATACCTATTAGTTCATGAACCGACCTAGTTGCACACTAATTCACCACATTAATAAATGAACTGATCTAGATCTAAATATAAAACTCCAGCCAACAGAAACACAGCAACATCAATTACTGTAGTGTTTACATGTATTTTCTAGGCCTTTGTCACTGGGAATACATCCGCTGGATGCTACGACAGCTTTTCCAACTGTCGAACAACTACCAACACAGATCTTAGCAAGTGTTGTAAAGAGAACAGTGGCGCCACATTGTGGGCCAGGCACCAGACAAGTCGATAACAGAAGAAACTTACTGGGAACGTTCGCCACATGGATCAGTCTTTACGAGACACCCTGAATAAAAATTTTAAATTGAGAATTCCCACAAGTGATCCTTGGTCAACCCACCTGGTCCTCGGACGTCCACATCCCTACTGGTCATGTGGTCATCCCCCTGGGGAGGGGTGAGGGCGAGGAGAGACGGGTTTGGGATCTTGCCGGGAGTGAGGTACTTGGCACTAGTGTGTTTGCCGGCCGCCTCCATATGTATGGGAGTCCAGTGCCGGGGATCTGGGGCTGTCTGTCCGGCCGTCGGACTGTCTGTCAGCTCGTCATCATTCGACTGTAATAAAGACTGATTCATAAAGAAGGTGCGTGTATACAAATGCCACTTTAAAGGTCCCTCCTCAATTAAATTTTTTGCTAGTTTTATTTCAAATTATTTTGCAAAAAATCAAACCTACCTAATATTCACTGCAACATGTTAGCTCATGTTTGCTCAAACATTAATTGAAGTGAAAATGGAAACACGGAAAACTCACCTTTGGTAAAATGTCATAACTATGTCATGTGATCGGCGAGAGGGTGGAGGTCATGTCCATTGACCCGCAGTGTTTACCATTTTGGATAATCATTATTTTGAGCCTAACCAGATCTAAGTTTTTCGATGATTTGAAAAAAAAAGGCATTTTTTATTAAACAACTGGATTTGCAATGGGCTAAATCAGTTTAGGATACAGTTTTAATTATTATGCTGGTTTTGGTGGCAGTACCATTTCTAGCTGATCTGGAAAAAGAAACAATCATAAATGTTATTTCTAGAAATTGAAGGAAATCGTATCTTACTTTACGCCTCTTTCTCCTTGGTTTATCTGGTGATTCGTCATCACTAGATGGCGCTACTGCTCTGTCACTGCTATCGTCAGTGACAGGGTCAGGCTGCGATGATTGCAAATCCTTGTTGACCCTATAAAACATCAACATGTGATTGCCACAGCTCAGTCAACTGATGAGGTCATTGTAATGACATGCCAGCTGGCAATAAAAACTAACATAATTATATACCAAGAATAGTAATTAAAATTGTTATAATAATATAAGTTAATTATATATGCAACCACAAATATTGATGATTGATGTTTACATGTAAAATGTAGGAAATTGTTAACTAAGTCCATGATTAATGCTCATGGTATAGTGCATAAGGTATAAGTTCTTAAGTGCAGTAGTTTTGTATCAAGACACAAATTACTGTTACACGTTGACTATTCAGATACTTTAATGGCAGTTCCTGTCAGCTATGTCTTACCCAAGCATCTCTTGAGCATCCTTGCGGTGACTGGAGCGTGACAGGCTTGCGAAGAAACCATCCGGGAACCACGTGGTGGCATGCGCACGTTTGCGCGACTTAACCGCGCGCAGCACGCCAAACAGCAGGAGCACGATGATAAAGACAGCGGAGGCACTGACGAGGATGAGGGCAAGGGGCGGGGAGGCGGAGGGTGTCGATGGGTCATTCTCAGCTGGAACACACAGGCACTTCATCTTAACAACATCTTTAGGAAACATAATTACAGAAATCATGATTGTGACAATGTAGACAAAAAGTCCACAAAACCGAGGCCTTTAACGGGGTGAATGCCACCTGGTGGGAACCAGAGAGACCACCACCTGGTGGACAAGCCAGTTAGCGCTCCTTCTGCATGAAACTTTGAATTACATCAACCTGTGGCAATTCGTGAAAATTCTTACCATCTTACATACCACTCATAGTTAGCCATTACAACACAAACCAACACATTGACAAATACATTGACCCAATTTTGTGTAGTGTTTTGAGATTATCCCTTAACAAGTGAGCCGTAGTGGGGAGGTGAACTTACTGGAGACCTCCTGGACCTTAACGCCGGGGTCGAAACCCTGTCGCAGCGCGTACGCGATCAGCTCAGCTGCCTTCTCGGTATCCTTGAAGCAATGATCGCTGCAGTCGTCGCTCCCTATCTTCAGAAACACCTTCGTTCTGCAAGCACAACTGACACGGTTAGGTAAAAGTAACTTACGCTGCACAGTCCATGGGACTGCTCAAAGTGCTTTACACTCCACCACCTGGCAGTTTGAAACAAGGCCCAAAGAAATGCAAATAACCACTCTCTATAATATTTGACACGTTATTTACACCTCAAGAAACTTGTTTGTATTCTCTGAATATTTCGGCCAACTCACTCGGTACTCTATTACGTTCAACTAGGACTTTTAACACCGGTCATTATTTCACCGTGGTACTCACCCCGAGGACTTTTAACAACGGTCATTATTTCACAGTGACACTCACCCCGAGAGTTCAGTTGCTCGCTTCTGCCGCGATGTCTCCAATGACCAATGCAGTGACCTCTTTGACCGACTCCTGTCCGGCCATGGGTAGACCATCTCTTTGCCATCGTCGTCTTTCATCACCCAGACCTTTGTCCGTAGCAACCGGATCAGTTCCCGTAGCAACGTTGCCCTCACGTTGGGGAATTCCTCAGGCGGAATCAGTAAGATAAGAATAAGCACTCCCTTGGCAGTGTCTTTATTATCCGAGTCACAGTCCCCTCCATCCCAATCGCATTCCGCCGTGTTACAGCCTTTGTCACAATGCCCGTTCGCAAAATGCTGCCTACAGTATTTCTCGTAAAATGGGTTGCACTCGCTCTGTTCCTTGAGGCAGTCAAAGCCGTCATAGAGACAGTCCTCGCTGTTACATTCTTTGTTGCATTTTGAGTTGTTGAAGAGTTCATAACAGCGTATTCCCTTTTGGATCGCCGAACAGTTCTGATATGGACGCATCTGGTACGTGCACTCGTGGGCGTCAAAGTCACATGCATACGTGTTGCATTCCATCTGGAATTGTTGACACACTGTTACTCAAATGAAATAGCAACATTTTAACTGCATTTAGGGCTGCAAATATCAGTGCCTAAACTGAAAAAAATGAACTGGCCCAGATGTTTTTGAACTGGCGCTGTCACATTTAGAACTGGACATGCTGAGTTTGGACTGGCCCGACCAAAATGTATAAATCACAAGTAGATTATAGTTAATCAAAATATAATAAAGCAAAACAGCAATGTAATAAAATATAAAGCGATCATGTGTAAAACAGAGACTGATGTAGAATGAAGTAATAAAATGCATAAAATGTAAAACATGCAAGTGGCAGTTATTAAATACCATTCTATTAAAATTAACACATAACACTACAAATATCGGTGAATGCAGCCTTAACACAGGTGAATTTACGATGGGATTTTAAAAGTTTGAATGATGCGAGTCTTGTTAACACTTGTTGAGTCTACATTATACTCAACAATAAACGGAGGAAAGACACTGGTTGTGGACTACTTGGGAGGCTAGCTATGGAAACACGGACAAGTGATACACTCACGTCACATTTCCCATTGTGTGATTTCTCTGCACAGTTATTACTCTGGCATGCATCCTGCCCGGGGGTTGTAGGAATCACTGTGACAGCTGTAGTAGTAGTGGTGTCAACACCTGAATCAACAGCCACAATCATGTATGGATAGTAGCATAAAATACAGACTTATAACAGGTAGTGGGGGGTCAACGCCTGAACCAACAGCCACTTATAAATAGTAGCATAGAATGCAGACTTATAACAAGTAGTGGGAGGGTTAACACCTGAATCAACAGCCATGGCCATGCATGGATAGTAGTATAGAATGCAGACTTATAACAAGTAGTGAGAGGGTTAACACCTGAATCAACAACCACATATGGATATACACAGACACAGATCCAAATTATCTACCAAATTATTTCAATTATGTCTGCAATAACTATCATATTATTCAGGTTATCTCCAGAGAGTGAGCAGATCTTCAAGAGTCCGGTGCAAAACCGGGGATTTTAAAGGTGCCACAACAGTATATTTCCAACTGAAAGCTAACTGTGTATTTCATCAGTGATTTCTAGACTTCAGAAAAATTATAACCAGCTCTATTAATGACACTATCCATGCCAGATTAGCACAACTCTATGTGCAGCTAACCATAACAAAGTATTACATATAGTAACATTAACCGTGAGCTTTACAAGTTGATGGAAGCCACGTACTGTCGATGGAGTAGAGGCTGACGTTGGGCTTGTAAGCAGCTGGTGGCTGCATGGAATAGAGGATATACTCGGCTGCCTTCTGAGTTGACTTGAAGCATTCGTTGACGCACTCCGTATTGTTCATCTGCAGAAACACTTTCGTCCTGTCCAAGGCAAACACACACAATCATTATATGTTTAGTGTGAAATATTAACTCTCGGCATCTGTGATTCCCAAGATAACTGGGAAAATATAAGTTGGGCTTGATCCCAATGACAAGGCCACAAAGTAACGGGCTACAACGTAAATTTACCAAACTGGTCCCAATTCAAAACAAGTCACCCACCTCGCTAAATCATAAACAATACCTAAAGCAGTATCATGCAATGCTAAAGCCGACGTGAACACCTCCACCTATGCATCCCCCTTTTTGTTACTGCGTCTGCCCACCCAGTGCTACATTTAGTGGGGAGTCATTAGGTCTGTGCTCCCACAAAACTGCTATGACAATTAGTTGAGGGGTCTTGCCACCTCCCACCTGTTTTGTGGGGCCAACCTCCCACCTCCCACAATTTTTAGGATCAACCTCCCACTTTCTGCCACACCCCCTCATACCCCCCCTCCCCCCTCCCCCTGTTCATACAGTTTATTCTCGCCGTCATTCCAGTACCCATTTGACCACCTCAACCCTTGTGACATCATCATTGACAAATCAGTGACACTCACCCTTTCAGGTTGACAGTGTCGCGTCGTGTGCGTTGGTGCGTCATCAACGAGATGACTGCTGGCTTCAGCGCCCTCTTGCGACGGAGGTTGTTCCGACTGTCAGGCCACGAGTAGACCATATCAACTCCGTGTTCATCCTTCATCACCCAGACAGCAGTCTGGAGCAGTTCCGTCAGCTCCCGAAGCAACTGAGCCCTCACGTCGGGGAACCTGGGATGTATCATTGTTTTACTTCCGGGCTCATGTCTTACGAATAAAGTGCCAGCGATTTTAGATAGTACCTTTGCCCCTGAAATTTTTTATGAACACACATTTGGAGACATTTCTGCTGCACACAGGCTTAACTTTCTAGTTGCTGGTTGGCATAATATTCATGTGTCAGTTATGGAAGGATCCCTATTTACAAAGACAGAATCTGGCTTGTTTGGGCGACACATGAAGAGGAGTATCTCCCACATAGATTTTTGTGCAAATTTTTTTTACGACTTTACAAAAACCGCTACTGAAGGTGACAAGAGAAAAATCTACTTTTTATTAAAACCTAATCATTATTTTGTGCAGTGTGGAACTGTCTCACTTTTACCACAGGTTTAAATGGGGGAAACAATTCTGTACTGTGCCCACCTCTCCGGGGGAATGAGCAGAATAAGAACGAGTGCGCCGTCGGCCAGTTGCGGTGTCTGTGCGGCGCAGTCTCCGCCGTCCCACTGACAGCCTGGGGTGTTACATCCCGTGTCGCAGCGACCGTTCGCAAAGTGCTTGTGGCAATACGTGGCATAGATCGGGCTGCACTCAGTTGCCGGGGCAACGCAGTCAAAGCCGTCGTAAAGACACTCCTCACTGTTGCATTCTGGGTCACACTGGCCATCCTTGAAGATTGCGTAGCAGCGGTGGCCATGTTTGATGGCAGTGCAGTTTGCAAACGGTCGGATCTGATTGGTGCATTCATAGTCGTCAAAACTACAGGCGTAGGTATTGCACTCCATCTACAAGGAACATGAAACACGTTTAGTAAAGTCTCATAGTGCAACCAGACTTGAGGCCTTGGACTTGGCACTTGAAATAACAATTTCAGTTCCGGATCTGGAACTGGTGTTTTGTTTTTAAAAGTAATTGGAATTTGTGAAAAGGTAATTGGCATGTTCAACTGTTTTTTCAATTATATGATGTAATTGTTTAACTTAAGTTATTTGCTACAGATAATCAATCAATATAATGTCGTGTATATCATATTTGCTTGTCATTATGTACACTAATACACAGAAATTAAATAAAGCTGCACTAAAATAGATCTTGGTCTTCTTTGCACTGAGTATGTCTAGGGTCACACTTTATTTCGATATGGAATTTGAATTTTGAAATTGGAATTTACATTTTTCAGGAGGAATTAGAATTTGGAAATGGAATCGATATAATGTAATTAACCCCAAGTGTGAGCGACATTACAGAAACAAATCTCATGAAGATTTCTTCTGTCCTGTGTGATAAACCTGCACGATAACATCAAACACAAATAAACATTTTGCACATTTTAATCTGTATCTTAGGCATGGAATCCCCACTTGCATGATTAACACAACAACAATGCAGTGAGCCAACTCTAGACAACCTCTGAAGACTTGATACAACTTAACATGCAGTTGTCACAGTGGAAGAGGTTTCTACTCACATCACACCGTCCATTCCCTGCTTTCTGCGAGCACTGATTCTGCGCACATTGGTCGGGCGTCGAGGGGTGTGCAATGCCGCCTGGGAAAGACTCGTCGTATGTGTTGCAGTATTCACCATTCCATCGGCGCTTACACCGACATTTACCTGGCACCGAGAAGATTCATAGCACGTCAGACAAAACAGTTCCTATTGTTAAATTACTGTATGAAGTATTACATAAATTTGGTTGTATGTAATGAACAAGGGCCACAATGCAAAAGTAATTATTTGAAATTCATATGACAATTTATGTCATTAAAATTCATCACAGAAATGTCCGAGAACCTGCCCAAATAGGACTGTCAACTCAACTGACCAATGAACCGTGGTTGTATGAATGACGCATGGTTGACAACTCACCGATAGTTCTGTCACATGTGCCCCCGTTTTGACACGGGTTGTCCTCACAGAAATTTGCGGTGACCTCGCACCGTTTCCCAGAATAACCCTGAAACACCGCATCATGATTAAAAAGAGCCAGGTAAAGAACACTAACGTTCTTTACCAGGGGGTGCCGTTTTTCGGCTGATCATACGTAAGACCGTTTTAAGACCAATACTTAATTTAATACCTTTTTCGATCCATGTCAAAGTCAATAAAAAAACAACAACAAATTTCATTCAAAAACCCTCCAGGAGCCATTAATTTATTTGGAGATCAAACCACGTTATTTGATTAAAGAAACATATAGCTCTGCGATATGAAATACTTCTTGCACATATGGAAAATATTACGCCTGGTTTGGATAAATCCAAATTTAAGGCCTCTTTGAAAATTCCCATTATTAAGACCTGTTCAAGGCCTTTAAAACGCAAGATCTAATTTAAGACTCCATTCCCTGTTTACAGAAACATGGGAACAAAATATTTTGGCTGATGGGAAACCAAAAGAGGTACAGAGGAGGATAAAAAAAACTAAGGAAGAAATTATGAAACTGTCAACAAATATGTAGATTTTTGATGCTTGGAACCCATTAAGTAAAACCAGAAAAACCTGACAGGCACCACAATTGCAACTCACCTCAGAACATACACAGATGGCGCCACTGTCTCCGTTGCTGCAGATGCCGCCATTGAGACACGGCGAAACATCACAGAAGTTGATAGACGTTTCACACCGCCGGCCGGTCCAGCCAACCTTGCAATCGCAGCGGAAGTTGTTGACCAGCTGGACGCAGTCCTGGGTGCCAGGGACTCCACATGGGGCGGACAGGCACTCGTTCACGTCACCCTCGCAGCGCGGCCCGACGTACCCCAGGGGGCACACGCATTCATAGCGTCCCACCTTGTCGATGCAGGTCCCGCCGTGGTGACACGCCCCCACAAAACAGTCATCGTCATTGATCTGACACATAAGTCCCTTCGTTCCCGACGGACAGGAACAGCGGAAGGAGTTGATCAGGTCATGACACGTCCCCCCGTTCTCGCATGGTCTCTGTTGACATTCGTCCACGTCGTATTCGCAGTCGGCGCCTTGGAAGCCGGCGGTGCAGTTGCATGTGTACCGACCAATTAGGTTGTTGCAGATGGCGCCGTTCTTGCATGGCGCAGAGGCGCACTCGTCAATGTCAATGTTGCAGTAGCTGCCGCTGTAACCCGGCCGGCAGTCGCACATGTGAGAGCTGCCGATGTTTATACATGTGCCTCCGTGTGCACACAGGTCAGACTGTGACACCCCTGGATAAACAATGACACTTCTGAATAATCAAAGACAACAGTGACACCCCTGGATAACCAAAGACAACAGTGACATCATGGATAGCCAAAGACAATAGTGACATCCCTGGATAGCCAAAGACAACAGTGACACCCCTGGAAAACCAAAGACAACAGTGACACTTCTGTGTAGCCAAAGACAACGGTGACTGCAAATAAGCAACTACCAACTTTCAACATTATGTCATTGACATATACAATAATTTTGCAGTGATGAATCGCAAGAAACATTCAAATCTTCACAATTATTAGGAAAATATAGGATTTTTTAATACAGGGAAATATAGGAATTGCAATTCAAATAAAGAAAATAAAAAAAATATAGGAATGCTGGGCACCCCAATAAAGTAATGACTATCTTACCTATCTGGCTGGCAGCCACCTTGCATGATACCATGCGCACATCACAGAGGGCACCACTCCAGCCGCTTGGACAAATACACGTGTACTGGTTCGCAATCTGTGTACAGGTGGCACCATTGCGGCAAGGCTTCTGATCACACCAGTTGATGAACGTCTGCATTGAGAGAAACAACCGAGGTTATGTGAATGTCTGTAAAACGTCTCCAAATCTGATCTGTGAGCAATATTATTAAATGTGACTATCGGAGATAGACAACAAAGAAATACAAAATGTTAAGAGTGGCTCCTATGAGAGCAATTTTATTAGTTGTAATAGGAGTTAATTAACATAAATGGATATACTCAGAGTAAAGACGCCAACACATGTCATAATAAAAGAAGATTATTTGACTATTCGTGCCTTGCTTTCTTGTCATATTCTTTCTCTATATTATAACAGCATCAGTGTTTGTGTTTTACATATGCCACTTATAGTACTGTTATCATTTACACCATGCTGTACAATTAGATAAATAAACAAACTCTCTCTATTTGACTACACTAATTATTAAGAGATATAATGAAGCAATGTATGCAAGGACTTACCTCGCAAGTAGGTTTTGCAAAGCCAGCGGGGCAGTGACAAGTGAACGAGCCGTTGTCCATGTTGGTGCACGCGGCACCGTTGAGACAGGGAGAAGAGTCACATGGGTTGATGCGGTGCTGACAATTGGCTCCCGTGTAGCCAGGGGCACATTCGCAGTTGTACGTGTTAATTTGATCAATGCATGTCCCTCCGTACAAGCACGAACTGCAAGGTCGAATCAAACATATTAGAGATACGCTGACAAACATACAAGGCTACTTAGTCTCAGTTCATCTACTGGTGTTTTGTACAATTCAAGTAAGACAGATGCTTGTTTTATCGAGATTATCTGAGGAAAAACATGCATGATTAGAGAAGCCACTAGGATAAATCTTCCTCAGGGATTGGGGGGTGTTGACTTGGTCACACAGTCAACCTAACCGTCATCCTGTCATCTAGTGATAGGTTACATTTTTTGCGAAATGATCTGAAATGAGACAAAGGATAAATCGAATTGAGGAGGGACCATTAGTGTATAATGTAAACAAAAACACTGTAAAACCACTGCTGAAACATCTAGAGTACTAGAAGTACTAGAAGTACTAGAAGTACTAGAAGTACTAGAAGTATTAGAAGTACTAGAAGTACTAGAAGTACTAGAAGTATTAGAAGTATTAGAAGTACTAGAAGTATTAGAAGTACTAGAAGTATTAGAAGTATTAGAAGTACTAGAAATGAAAGTGAACCTGGAGGTGCAGTCGTTGTCGTTGGTCTGACAGTGAACCCCGCTGAAACCAGACGGACACTTGCACGTGTATGAATTCACGTAGTCATGACATGTCGCTGAATTCTCACACGGCGATGATGCGCATTCATTGATGTCGACACGACAGTGTCGTCCACCAAATCCTGGCACGCAGTTGCACATGTATGTGCCAATGCCGTCAACACAGGTACCGCCGTTCTGACACGGATCTACAGAGAAACATTTCGCTATAGACGCATATATCATCAATGTTAAACTATAAATCACCTGAGGAAATATTCGTGATGATAATGGCTTGAACTACATAAATAAAGTGAAACTTGAAATATCTGGTGTCTGGAAAAATTAAATTTCACAGTTTTACCTCTCACAAAACTTGTAGATAAAGCAATGTAAAAAAAGTTAAGTGAAACTGTAAACATAAATAACCTCCATCATGTGAAAATTAACCAGGTCTGCTATGCGAAAATATCATACACATGGTGCCATAATGACTCATTTGGTTTAAATCCCTAACTCTAAAATGTAAATTAACAAATATAGCAATGGCATAAAAATCTCATTATTGTTAGATTGTTTTGAAATAAAAACTATTATTTAGTAGCTGGTATATATTTGAAATGTTGACATTTCAATAACTTTCGTTTGTTGCTATAAGATTTCTAGTGGCAACTGATACGTAGGTGTCAATGTCTGCTAATAGGAAAGTGGGAAATATCCTCAATATCCACTCAATTTGTGTCATTTTTAGCGGACACACACATTATTTTATTGGTTGCCTTTTTGATTTGCCATTCAGTCCAAAAAGTCGGAAAGCGAGACCAGAGAATATACCATATTCTACCTATTAAGTGTACTTGCCCTAATTTTCTAATCAGCAGGATTCATAATATTGCAATTACGGTTGTGGAACAATTGAAAAAGTGACGCCATCTGGTGTTAAACAGTTGGCACCACTTTTCAGTTGTTCTATACTAATCACCAAATAACACCACTAGTGTTAAACAGTTACATTATTGTCTAGATAAATATTTTTTATGTATGCTTATAAGAACAGATTCCTTGATATTTTCCATGGCCCAATTTTGTTTCAAGCGAACTGTGCCCATATTAAGTCGAATACGGTAAGCAGTATTTCCAGCAGTGGTAATGATGACATGTATGTTGCGACTGTAGACAGCAGTATCTGGCATAATAATCCCTCTTACCTGGTACACAGTCATCTGGGTTGTTTGAGCAGTGAATCCCATCATAGCCACGGGCGCAATCACAGATGTACGAGCCATTCGTATTCCTACAGGTGGCGCCATTACGGCAAGGATTTGACAGAGCACATTCGTTGATGTCCTCTTGACAGAACCGACCTAAAGTACAACATATCACTGAATGAAATCATCTGTATTCCTACAGGTGGCACCACTACAGCAAGGACTTGACAGAGCACATTCGTTGATGTCCTTTTGACACAACCGATCTACAGTGCAACATATCACTGAATAAAATCATCTGAAACCATAGCTAAAAAACTTAAAATATATTTGTACAAAATTGTGTTTCCAACTTCAATCCTCTCTCAGATGATGACTTTTGAACATCCCCGTTTGTGATAATGTTACACTATACTGGTTGTTCCTAAGGGTTTAGGTCCTGTAGACAGGTTGTTCTCAGAGAGCACAGTGCCTCAATCATCGGCCATTTCAGGAGACTGGATCAAGTATCACAAACATGGGCAAAGTGGCTTACATCCGATAAATCAATTAATTCAAATTGTTATCTTAATACGTAATACACTATCCAGTCCTTGGGAACACTCAAAGCACTTTACATTTCGCCCCCTGGCAGATCTGTTCATTCCAACACCAAATCAACACATATCATTCAGCCACACTGCAATTACTGCACTAAAGCTTTGCTTTCACATAATTCCATCACTTTCTATTGTCTATAGCCACATACTTATTTATACAGCTGAGTGAACTGGTGTAATGTGGAGTAAATGAAATTGTTCCAGCTTAGAATAGTAATTTCAATTAAGAGTCTGATGTGTTAACAATTATGCTATTTGTCCCATATACATTTAAAACAAAATAGTTGTGTTGACAATTAATAAAAAGTCATATATAAATTACACAATATCTTTGAATAGATATATGAAACAATAACTGAATGATTAGCATATAAATAATAATATGCCTTAATATTATCATTATGTTACGGCAACTCCAAGATAATTACAAATGACACACATGTAGCACGCACGCACGCACGCACGCACGCACGCACGCACGCACGCACGCACGCACGCACGCACGCACGCACGCACGCACACAAACTAAACCACCATACTAACCCGTGAAGCCAAACTTGCATTCACAGGTAAAGTTGTTATAGTTGTTCTTCGGCCGACAACTTGCACCGTTGCGACAACGATTTGGTCGACACGGATTCATTTCACGGTCGCAGTTGATGCCCGCATACGCCCCCTCACACACGCACTTAAACCCATTGACCTTGTCAATGCAGTTTCCATGGAGACAGGGATTACTTGCACACTCATTGACATTTGTCTCGCAGTTGTCTCCTACAAAATGGCACACTTATTGTTACTACATTAATCAATCAGTAAGTCGCTTATCTATAAAAATGCAATAGTCATAGGAAACAAAATAGCCAATTTACAGATAAATATACTAATTACAATAAAAATTTTTAATAGTTTGTATAAATATTTACTAATTTTATTCATATCAAAATTTTTACATGGGAATCACTCAATCAATCAACAAGTCACTCACATTATGGGATGCAAAGAAGAAGGCTGAGAAGGAGGAAAACTGGAGGGAAACGCCTGCCACTAGGGGGCAGTGGAGCATGATAACAGCCAAAGCAGTACAATTACTAATTGGCCTCATCCCTTTAAAGGGAACTACAATGAAGACCAACATGACCCACCAGTGTAGCCATCAGGACAGTCACAGACATAGTAGCCAACTTTGTTGTGACATGTTGCTCCGTGTTGACACGGGTTTGTCTTGCACTCGTCCGTCTCCACGTCACAACGGTGACCCTCGTAGCCATTGGGACAGCGACAGTCGAATCTGCAATATACAAACGGGTCACGTTTTTACTGTCATCAAAAGTACATATTCACTTTCCTACATACTAAAACAAATTTCATAATAGAATCGATACTTCCAAAATATACTGACCACGAAAATATGGCAAAGTGAGCCAAAAACATTTCTGTTTCGGTCTGAATATTATGTTCACGTGGATGGGGAACGTAATTTTATGGGCGTTCATGATTTGCTCATTATATAATAATGCGAACGCTTGTCCGAAGAAGGTATGGGACACTGAATTTTTATTTAGAAAATTTGGGCGAAATGAATGGCGTCAACTCAAATGAGATCAACTCAACCATTGGTCTAATGATTTCAAATATTCAATTAGATCATTTGACATAAATAATGTGATAATTTTAACAATATCCTGCTTTAGCACTAACCCTGCATGCAACTGATCCCAGAAAGTAAATTAATGATACTATATACTGTCCCACAATCTTAGCACCAGCCAATTATGACAGTCAGTAGGATGACCTCACAATAGAAATAAGATATGAAGACTGTGTGCCACAGAAAGCCTCACTCACTTGTTGATTCCATCTATACACTTTCCTCCGTGTACACATGGATTGCTGTCACACTCGTTGATGTTGGATGCACAGATATAGTCGTAGTAGCCACGAGGACAGTCACACTTGAAACCGTTCACCTGGTCGATGCAGGTGCCTCCGTTGAGACACGGCGTCGACTGACACTCATTGATGTTTACCTCACAGAGACGGCCTGGAAAGGAAATCACATTGTAACAATAAAAATACTGTAATAATAGTAATATTGTAATAACAGCAATATTGTAATAATATTATTATGTTGTAATGATAATATTGTAATGATAATATGGAAATGATAATGATATTGTAATACTATTTTATTGTAGTAATACTATTGTAATAATACTAATAATGTTGTAATGATAATAATAACAATGTAACAGTAATCTTGTAATACTAGTAATACCACTGTTGTAATAATAATAATGTTGTAATAATAATAATGTTGTAATAATAACACTATTGGAATAATAATGTTGTAATAATAGTAATATTGTAATAATAATATGAAACTTCTATTGTGCATAAATACTTGGAAATTTCAAGCTTAAAGGCACATCAAGACAAAAGGGTTAGGAATCTCAAAATGTATATAAACTGTTGAAGTTGTAAGGTGGATGTATACGCTGATGAGCTAAGGAGGGGAAGAACAGTTAAATAGATCAGTCTTCAGGTGATGGTGAAATGGAGGTGTCTAACAGGCAGTGAATTCCAAAGAGTTTGTGCGGCAACCGAGAAAACCGTAGTTCCAATGTAGGTAAATACCTATTATCTACACACATTCAAATATACATATTCACTGGAGATCCTCTGGTGATAAGCTGATACTATGGAACATTTGATATACATTGTAGATACACTGGCAATACATTGGCAATACACTGGTACACTTGAGATACTTCGGTGACACAGTGATACATTGAACAAAATAATGTAGTAAAACATATTACGAATTACATTTCAAAACACTGAATTCATGTAGCTTAGTGTCACTCTACTGAAATTATGTAAAAGCCAGGCTCACTTCAAGTCACTAGAACTGCAAGTAAACATACCATTTTTTTTAGAATGTGTGAAACACAAAAACTGGGGTCCTCTGCCAGAAGGCAGCCATTTTGGGTGGCCTTGGGTGGAAACATCAGTTTTTAGTTGACACTTTACCTGTAAACCCGGGCAGACACTGGCATCTGTAGGTGTTGACTCCGTCGATGCACGTCGCCTGGCTGTGACACGGGTTACTCACACACTCATTGTAGTTCTGCTCACAGTCAGGACCTGAAACAACCCGAATTACATGTGTTACACTTGAAACGTCCAGTGTTTTTAGCTACATTGATACGTTGAACCAATGATCTTTGGTCAACTGAGTAAACGTCTCAGCTTTTTATACCACTTTTGAAAAGGTTTTTTTGTAACAAATTTCAGTTACTCCGTCTTATAATGTTTAGTGATTATAAACGATTAATTTTTCAGTGATTTAATACAACCTGGTAATCTCATAAGTAATTTTAACCAAATTTACAGCAATCTCATAGTCCTTGCATGGGACTTCTAAAAGCAATATATTTTATATATTTCAATGAATTCCAATTACATTGTCCCCAAGTGAACCTTCTGATGTACATTTTAATTCAGGTCTGTGTTTTAAGTCATGTTATCAAAGTTCGACACATATAAATTAATACACACAGACATGTTATTGACATATCTATACTATTCACTAACATCTTGGTCAGAGATAAAACAGGTAAAGGAAGAAGGCCTGTTTCATTAAGAGAATAAAACAAGCAAAGGAAGAAGGCCTGTTTCATTAAGAGAATAAAACAAGTAAAGGAAGAAGGCCTGTTTCATTAAGAGAATAAAACAAGTAAAGGAAGAAGGCCTGTTTCATTAAGAGAATAAAACAAGTAAAGAAAGAAGGCCTGTTTCATTAAGAGAATAAAACAAGTAAAGGAAGAATGCCTGTTTCATTAAGAGAATAAAACAAGTAAAGGAAGAAGGCCTGTTTCATTAAGAGAATAAAACAAGTAAAGAAAGAAGGCCTGTTTCATTAAGAGAATAAAACAAGTAAAGGAAGAAGGCCTGTTTCATTAAGAGAATAAAACAAGTAAAGGAAGAAGGCCTGTTTCATTAAGAGAATAAAACAAGTAAAGGAAGAAGGCCTGTTTCATTAAGAGAATAAAACTGGCTAAGTACGGGCAGTGAAAAAGAAAACCAGATAGTCTGGTATTTACCAGCATAGAAGGAGAACTATCAGGAAAAACAGAAGGGTAGAAGAAACATGGGATGGATTGACAACACCAAGCACTGGACAGATGGTGGACTCGAAGTGGCTAGAGAGATTGCAAGGAGACGCCAACGGCCTGACACTAGGGCTGCACAAGATGAAGAATACTATTCACACAAAACTGTCTACAAAACAGAATGTGCAACAGATGACAATCTTGATAACACCTTGTGACAGACACCAACAACTGAGATGTGGGACAAGTTTACCCTTTAGTGTAACACAGCAAATGTTGACTCGTTGAAGTCACACAGCAATTAATTCTTAATTCTGGAACTTTATGACAAGACAGGTGTATGTGTGCTTTGTTTGTCTGTCACATCAGCAGAGTATAAATGAATCGAGAATGCACTCAACCGTGACCCGTGGTGAGGTCACTGCTTTCACTAGCCAGATGGAGCCAGCCCGAAGCCACCCTCCACATGCCCTACGTGGGGTAGAGAAATCGGAAAGAAAGTAACAAAAAGCCACACAAAGTAATGCGTTTTTGCTAGGAATAAATAACAGGAAAAGTAACAGAAAGAAACTAACACATTTTGCTAAAAAAAGCATATGAATAAAGTCACAGAAACACCAGTTAGTAAATCAATAAACCACCCATTTCATCACTCTTAGGTCTAAACTGCACATTTTCAGTTTGTATTTAAACATTGCAAATGTGTAAACTGGCTTTTATTTTCAAAACACAAACTTTTTGTTCATTACTTTGTTTCCAGTTAATATTTTCCTGTAATTTTTTTAACTGTTACTTTCCATTATTTTTTCCTTGTTACTTTGCTTCCTACATTCGTGGGGTAGTACCCCTAACAACTATTAACAAGGCATTACCAGCAAACACAACAAACCACTACACAATATGGACTCTACTCTCATACATGACTTGTGTCTCCCTCTGTCAGACCATTCCTTAACTAAAGTTCAGTTACACAACAGGAGAAAGAGGTAATTACAGCCTTGTACTAACCAATAGTTAGGCCTCGCTTTGAATACTGCATACAAGAATGGAGACCATATCCTAAGATTAGCTACAAAGAAACCAAAGATAAAAATGTAGATGCCAGTTTTTTTTAACATTGAATGGTTATGAAGATTTTGACAGAAGTATTTTCTTCAAATATAAGGAAGATATTAGTGTTATAGAGCATGAAGTAACATTAAGAATATACTCATTCACCCAGAGAATGATCAATTAATGAAACAAACTATCTATCTACTGATTTTATGAAAGCCAGAAATGTGAATATGATTACAAACAGAACTAACAGGTCTCTGGCAAGGAGGACCACACTTAGTACAGCACACAGATGAAAGACTGTTGGACGCTTAATAAGCCAATGGCTTCCTTGTCCACTTGCCATCTGGAACATGTTGCTTTGTTATGAAAATGTTGTATGTGTTAATCATCAAGCGTTTTCGGAATATTCTATTTATGTAAAAAAAAATTTAACCAAAATAATCATGTGCATGGAATCTTTCATGCCAACAAACTGCTACAAGGAGTTTGATACTTATTACCATTTTATATATTTAGTTTTGTAAACTTATTTTGTGGTGAGATGAGACAAGGCCGAAAACACAATGCACAACACTGTGTTGGCATTTAACAAGATTTAACAAGATTTGCCATCCAAGCCAAAGGCCCAGATGGCAAGTGGACAAGGAAGCCATTGGCTTATCGAGAGTCCAACAATGTTCATCTACTTATAACCCGCCCTCCTGAGATATGTGTCAACCTTGTTTTTAAACATATTCACGCTGCTAGCAGTTACACAATCTGTAGACTATTTGTTCCATTCATTTATTGTCCTCTGTGAGAACGAGTGCTTCCTGATGTCCAATCTACATTGATCCTTTACTAATTTTACCTCATGTCCTCTAGTTCTGCTATCCTTCTTGAGTGAGAAAAACATATTTCTATCAATATTTTCATACCCATTCAATTTCTTAAAAACTTCAATCTGATCTCCTCTTAACCTCCTTGTCCTTGAGTTGTTAAACCAAATTCTTTCAGGCGTTCTTCATAACTAAGGTCTCTAAGTTCTGGAATCATTTTAGTTGCTCTCCTTTGTATGCTTTCAAGCGTATCTATATCCTTCTTACGATATGGTCTCCATGCTTGTATACAGTATTCTAAATGAGGTCTAACTATTGCTTTATAAAGAGGTATGATTAACTTTTTTCCCTTGTATGTTATGTTTCTTCTAATCAATCCAAGAATTTGATTACCCTTTGAAGCTGCAATACCACACTGCTCTGAAACTTTCATATCAGCGCTTATTGTAACTCCTAAGTCCTTTTCTTTTACAGTAGTACCCAGAACAGTATCTCCCATTTTATAGTTTACATTCAAGTTCCCATGTAGGCATTTACATTTCCCAAAATTTAACAGCATCTGCCATTTCTCAGACCATTTCACTAATCTGTCTAGATCGTTTTGTAAATGTTGTTTATCACCATCAGTATTAACCATTCTAAACAGTTTTGTGTCATCCGCAAATTTCAGTACGTTACTTGTTATACTGTCGTCCAAGTCATTGATATATATTAAAAATAATATAGGTCCTAATACTGATCCTTGAGGTATCCCACTCAAAACCGATTTCCAATTTGAAACTTCTCCATCTACTACAACTCGTTGTCTTCTGTCAGTCAGCCATTGTTCTA
Source organism: Lamellibrachia columna (assembly GCA_963662155.1). NCBI lineage: Eukaryota > Metazoa > Annelida > Polychaeta > Sabellida > Siboglinidae > Lamellibrachia > Lamellibrachia columna. The sequence goes on along the minus strand of OY759272.1, from coordinate 35,661,743 downwards.
TCCAGTCAGTTATGCTATCCCCGATACCATGGGCTTTTAATTTAAGTAGTAATCTTTGATGTGGCACTTTGTCAAAAGCTTTCTGAAAATCTAAGTAGATAATATCTACTGGCGATCCCACGTCTATCCACTTAGTGATTTCTTCCAAAAAACATAACATATTTGTTAAGCATGACCTCGCTTTAAGGAATCCATGTTGAGATGAATTTAATAATTTATGCTTAACGAGGAAGTCCACCATATGGTCTTTAATTAACCTTTCTAATAATTTACAAATCACTGACATTAAACTCACTGGTCTGTAATTCTCTGACTTATTTCTCGAACCCTTTTTAAATAATGGTATGATGTTTGCTTCTTTCCATTCAAACGGAACAACTCCCTCTTTTAATGACAAGTTGAATACTCTTGCAAGTGGTATACTGATTTGTTCTGCTGTTTCCATTAGTAATTTTGGAGGAATCCCATCCACTCCCGGTGATTTGTTATCCTTCATTGCCTTTATTTTATTAGCTACCAATTCTGGAGTTACAACTAACGGACCTAAATAGTCAGATTTAGCTTCCTGAAATTTAGCATCAGCAACTGGTAATGAACTAATATCTTCTTTGGTAAACACTGAACTGAAGTAACCATTTAGGTCTTCCGCCATTAAAAAACCCTGTGATACTATATTTCCAGCACTGTCTTCTAGAGGTCCAACCTTGTCTTGTACGTTTTGTTTACTCTTGACACATGCATAAAAACTCTTGCTGTCATGTTTTATGTTACATGCTAGTTTTTGCTCATAGCTTCTTTTAGATTGTCTGATTTCAGTTGTAGCTGCATTAAGTGCCTCTTTGTAATTTGCATAGTCTTCTTCCTTTCTGGTACGCCTATAAACCCTCCACATAGTTTGTTTTAACACTATTTTTCTAATAGCCTCTTTTGACAAGTGTTTCTTTCTACACTGTTTTCCTTGTTTTTGGAAGGGAACAAATTTATCGATGATTCTCTCAATTTCATATTTTAGAATATTCCAACATTCAATTGCGGTCTTATTCATCAGCATGTTATTCCAATCTAGCTTTGCTAAGTATTTTCTCATATCTTTGTAGTTACCTTTGTGGAAGTTTCTCTTGTACGTTTTCTTATTTTTACTTTCTGATTTTACATTGATGTTAAAATGTATTTGATTATGGTCACTATTACCCAATGGTTCAAATATTTTTACATTGTCCACTAATTCTTTTTGTGATGACAAAACTATATCTAATACATTTTCTCCCCTGGTTGGTTCTAGTACGTGCTGAGTAAGAAAGCTATCCTGGATTAAAAATAGAAATTGTTGGTCCTCAATCCCTGTGCTCTCTAGAGAATTCCATTGTATGTGTCCATGGTTAAAATCTCCCATTATGATACATTCCCCTTTACTAACTTCCTTTATAGCGTTTTTTATTTTTGTGTTGTCCTCTTCGTTTATGTTTGGACTTCGGTAAACTAATCCAATAGTTAATTTTGAATTTCCTGAAACAATTTTGCACCAAACAGCTTCATCGCAATCTGCTTCCCTTTCTAGTTTTATTTCATAAGCCTGAATAGATTCTTTAACATATAAAATAACTCCCCCGCCCCTTCTTCCTATTCGATCTTTCCTAAACATTACGTATCCTGTCAGTCCTAATTCAGCATCTGATACATCTGTGTTGGCCCATGATTCAGTTATACCAATTATGTGAGGGTCAATATCTTCTATCATAATGTTTAACTCGTTTTTCTTATTTACTATGCTCCTTGCATTTAAACATACGCATCTATAACCTTTTTCAGAGATGTTTTTCGGATGATGCTGAATGTTGAGACCATCATGAGTGAGTCTGGAGTGAATTTAGTAGTAGAGGCAAACGTGAAAAATAATTTTAAAACAAAAATAGCGCAGATAATACGTGGCTCAAATCTGATGGCCTGTATGCTACCTCAGTGTGTTCATTTTAGTATTACTAGAGTTTGTACAGCAGGATTTCAGCTGTTAGATATAGATCACAATTGACAGACAAAAATTATATTTAACCAGGAGCATTCACCACCTGGAAAACCAACCACACATTTGCCCTAGTCACATGATTAGCTACATCTTATACGTGTACTAATCACCCCTTGCTGACAGTGCCAACTACCCCTTCCCCACCCCCCTCCACTGCCTCAGCGGGGTCATTAACAGAGGGCAATAAGTTTTTCAGCTTGTCTGGTTAACACATACAGATCTGTGCACTTTCCCACACTCTGCAGCCAGTGCTTCTATTGTGATCTAATTGCCCATGCAAAGGACAGGTGGGCCTGGTAGCCACTCAGGCACCTAATGCCTGCCAGGTAGACACCTGCAGGAATGATTGGAGCCCTGGCAGCACGAATCACTCAAGCGCGACCGTGACAACATCATGACCACTGCCATTACAACTGCCATATGGTGGAGTCAATTTGTACAAACCACAATACCGCGTCATTCCAATTAATGCAGCCTTATCTCAATAAGAAACAATGAGAACATATTGTCATGCAGTGCCACGACATGTCACTAAGCATGATACGTGTCACCGCATGTCAACTGGGGTCACTGGAAATGATTAGCAGAAGTTACACAAATTAAACTGTTTTTATGAACTGCTGCAGGGAATTGCATGAGATTCGACTTCAATATAATAGGTGAACAAATAAATAAAATTTGATTCCACAGTTGTCTCATTATTAATGTTCTGTTGTGACTGACCAGCTGTTCTGTTCTGTTCTGTTCTGTTCTGTTCATCTCTCCATCGACTCCATGCATCAAATGTCCTGATTTACCTCTATCACACAACATGTGGCCAAGTTTCCATCCATCCAAACACTAGCCACCCTGTGGTCCACCCCTCCATAGACTCATCCACCCCTCCATCCACCCCTCCATCCATCCATCCATCCATCCATCCACCCACCCACCCACCAACCCATCCACCCATCGTGGACTCACCAACTCTGAATAACAAAATATTCACACTTGTTCAATAGATTCCTGTGCAGAATAATGAATTTGAAATGGTCTGAGAAGGTTAACAACAAAACTTAGTGGGAAAGGACCGAACACATTCCAGTGGAGAAGGAAACCAAGATGAGAAAATGGAGGTGGACTGGTCTCATACTAAGAAAACCACCATCCAGTATTACCTGACAATCACTCACATGGAACCGCCAAGGGAAGAGAGAGAAAAAGACGGCTTAGAAACCCTTGGTGGCGGGACATTGAAACTAAAAGGATGGGTTACACCTGAAATGAACTCACAAAGATGGCACAAACCAGGTTGAAGGTGGTCGTCAACTAGAAGGACTCACCTGATGTGCCAGTGGGACACTGACACAGGTATCCATCGATGAGGTTGCTACACGTTCCTCCATACTGGCAGGGACTGCTGGCACACTCATTAACCTCGGAGTCACAGTATCTGCCTGTGTAACCTCCAACACAGCTACAGGTGAAGTCTCCAAGACCATCCAGACATGTGCCGTGGTGACAGTTGACATTTGCACAGTCGTCAATGTTCTCAGCACAGTTTGGCCCTTCGTAACCTGGTCAATGAGATGTTATTTTTGGACATATTTCAGCACCAAGGACTTGACTGTTTTGGGTTGAGTCCAGTTACATAAAATAATTTCCATCACAATTACACATTTCATTTTTCAGTTACAAATACAGCGTTTTGCCTGTAATCAATTAGAATTATGTAATTAGACCCTGCCCAAAACTTTTGGTACTCCAAATACTAGGGTTTTGACGCTGGTTACACAATAACTATGGTAGTAGGTATCATACAGTTTTAGTACTTCTTCTTTCATATTGATAGAGCAAATTAGCACCAAATACTGAACTAACTTGACATGGAGTACAGAAGTAGTAGTTTTGGTATCGTACCTAACAGTTTTTGCACCGAGTGTCAGACAGATAACAACACTAATATTTAATTGTTTACCTCTAAAAGTAGCCGTGAACAACTTCACCCAAATGTGATAACCTAAACAAATATAATTACGTGCTTTCTACAAAAGACGAGGAAGTTGCACACACCTGCGTGACATTCACATTTGTAGCCGTTGATCTCATCGATACACGTGCTGGCATGCATGCATGGCTCACTCTGGCAGTCGTCTTCGTTGATGGCACACGTCCTGCCAGTAAAACCTTCAACAAATCACCAAACCAGATCTCAAACCACAGAAATGCCCTGTATACAGAATCACAATACATAACCTCACTGTATTATAGCTGTGCAGAAGGGGAAGTTCATATTCTGTGGAGGGGGAATTATGGGAAATGCACCTCAGCTGGGACCAGGCTATAGACTGACAAACATGAAAAACTTTCTGGCTTAGGCATGAAGAAAATTAAGTATTATACTTCCATGACATATCACACGATAATAAAGTTAAGGTATTGGCCCTTCCACTATCGAGTAGAATAAAATAACAAGCATTTACTGAAAAAATATGCTACTAATGCAAGAAGTTATGTGGCCATGCTGCAATCTACTGTGCTAACTGATCAGACACTTCAATGTAATCATTCCATGTCTCCTCTCCAGCTTTGTTCCACTAAACTTTAAAAGGTAGGGCATTTTTAACCTATTTTAAATGGTTTGGGTGTGTAAATAATCTACTGTTAATTTCCAGTGTTAAGTTGTCTGGTGTCAAGTTGTTTTTATTCAACCAACACCTCAGCCCTGAATTATTTCCCACACATTTTTGAACGATTTGTTGATAGAACAAAATGCATAATAAACACGTTGCAAGAGCTATAACACTTCTAAATAAACTTTGCCACAGAGCACAGACAGAACGATTCTGTAATGAGGTTTACCTGTTGGGCAATGACACTCAAATTTCGCGATCTTGTCCACACAAACGCCACCATTTTGACAGGGCTTTGCAGCACATTCGTCTATGTCAGTTTCGCAGTAGACGCCTTCGAAACCTGAAACCAATGGGACACGTTAGACCAACATTCTACCGTTCTCCTGTCACCAGTTTTAATATTTGTTTATAGTTTTATTTCAGCCTTCCATCTGACTACTCACCTACAATGGTCTTCTTTGTCTAACTTCAATTGTTTTTCTGCTTGTTGTTTGTTTACTGCTGTATATTTGTTTACTGTTTATTTTTTGCTTACTGCTGTATTTGTTTACTACTTATTTTTTGCTTACTGCTGTATTTGTTTACTGTATATTTTTTTACTGTTGTATTTGTATGTTTATTTTTGTTTACTGCTGTATTTGTATGTTTATTTTTGCTACTGCTGTATTTATGTTTATTTTTTTTATTGCTGTATTTGTTTACTGTTTATTTTTTTTCCTGCTGCATTTGTTTACTGTTTATTTTTTACTGCTGTATTCGTATGTTTATTTTTTGTTTACTGCTGTATTTGTTTATTTTTTTTACTGCTGTATTTGTTTACTGTTTATTTTTTGTTTACTGCTGTAATTGTATGTTTATTTTTTACACTGCTGTATTTGTATGTTTATTTTTTTGCTGCTGCATTTGTTTACTGTTTATTTTTTGTTTACTGCTGTATTTGTATGTTTATTTTTTACACTGCTGTATTTGTATGTTTATTTTTTTTCTGCTGCATTTGTTTACTGTTTATTTTTTTTACTGCTGTATTTGTTTACTGCTGTATTTGTTTACCACTGAATTCATGGACAGTTTATTTGTTCTCTGTTTTAGAAGTCATGTCTGCTGTTTTTTCTTGTTCCCTGTTTATTTTTGTACTTCCATGTCTATGTAAAATGGGTTGACAGTTCTCCAACCCCAAAGAAATTTTTTGGCCAGATACCAACAAGTACATTAACGGTTCTCCCTCTATTTTTTTTTCACTCAGCTCGTTTCAGAATCATTTTGTGAAAAATCTAACCTATCTATAGCCACTATGGTTGCCAGCTTGTTTGTAAAAATCTTTTATTTTTTCGTCTTGGTGAAATCATCGAACTATTAAATAATTTTTTATCGGGTCCGTGCAAGATTGGCAAGAGTCGCTCCTCCTCTATATACTAAGGCACGAGATTATTCACACTTTCGTAAGCTCCCTGATCTAATGATCAAAGTAAATTCATTCGATATTAACAAAAGTGTGTACTTTTTTATTAAAACAACCGCACACGTTATTTACACTATTCACACACTACAAATTTGAATGTCAACGAACTTGATTCGTGATCGATGAATTCAGGAAGGAGTTTGACGTACAATCTAAAAATATATCAGTGTGTGTGATATATGTAGAAACACACATGTTCTGCGAATGCTACAATCTGAGGGTATTCATACTTATGAAGACCAACAATCACACCACCTGTTTGATAGAGCTGCTTCTTTTGTGTTTTTACCATGTTGAACACTTCAGTGAGCCAGCAGAGGACAAAGGGCGCCAGGTAGAATGTGCCAGGTAAACCATACTCGTGGGAGCGAATCCTGCCCCTTGAGTACCTGTGACCTTTTATGCAACAACTTCTAAAGCGTTACCCTGGGGTTAATCGCACGTGCACAACCCCGCTTTTTGTTATTTATTTACAGTCACGATTAATGCACTTCATTTGGCTCCCTGATGTTTACAATATTTCTCTCTTAGTTTCTCATTTGCTCCTCTGTTCTCCTACCCTTTTCCCTAATCTCCTCACTTTCTTCCTCGTTTTGTCAAAACTACATTTTTCTTTTAACTTGCTAAATTACCACTATTTACATTTCTGTTTATTTAGATGGCGTTAAGACAGTTGCCCTTTCAGACAACCAAATGTAGATCTGCTGCCAGCTAACCTAATTCTTTCATAACATGGGTCCAGTCTGGTCAAAAGAACACCCTTTTAACATATTCTTGACAATTTATATTTTAATTATTTTCTGACTGTGGTTCAAATATTGATTACTTTACCACTATTTAATGTTGTTCTTCAACACACAACTTACACATAAAAAGTATTGTATTTTCATTAGAAAAACTTTGTTTGTTTTTGGCAATTTCCCAGTGTAGCCTTTATCTGCAGGTATTTACCTTGGGATTAGGGTAATTGCCCCCTGAGGGAAGAACAGGCCAGTGGGTAATTGTCTGGGGAGGGGTAAACACAATGACACCACTGACTAACATACTCAACAATCCCATACCTGACACCCTGCCTACAGGGACCACCCACAAAGCTAGGGGGTTGCAGTGGTAATTTAAAATGCGCCAGCACCCTCGACCCATTACAGGTGAAACAATTATACATGTCACATGGAATTAGCCAGAATTCATTGGCTCAGCCAAACTATAGCACACCTGGGGAGTGATACCACTGCACAGGAATACAGTACGCCACACGGCAGCCCCCCCCCCCCCCCCGTGGCTGAATCATTGCCTGATACACAAAAACAAACCAGCACCTAATTGATTGCAATTCCATAACAGTCATGTGTTAGCGAATGCGTGAACATGCGTTGGTGAAATGACGAGCGTTTTACTGAAGAAATGATACTGTTGTGGTTGTAGTAGTTTTCAAGGATTCTGTTTCACTACGTATGATAAAACAATTTACGGTTACGTGATAGCGAGACAGTCGTGCTCCTGGTGGAGACTTTGTTAACTACAATGATGGCAACACCAAGTGTAACAGTGACGACAGAACGAATGCACACATGCACGGGATCGCATGCATAGGTCACGTGGTTCTGATCAATTAGAAAAAGTGCAAGGCTTCTGAAAGTCAAAAATTACATTTAAGTAGTCATTCACATGACTGATGTCGTAGCAGTCAAATACTTTCAGACACTAGAATTTAAATCATCTACCGACAACTAAAAGTGACCTTTGTGACGATGCACATCCAAGCAGAAAACTGCTGTTAAACAACCAAGAACAGCGATTATTTCAAATGGCAAAACCCTGAAATATGTCAATTATGCTAGTTGAGATGTATTACTGGTCCATTCCTCCTTTACCACAAAATATTTCATGAATTACCCATATCCTGTTATTTGGACATGAATAGTTGATAAAATCACCTAAAGCTCAAGGGGGGTCCTAGCTTCCCCTGGGGTAGTCTCCATCACCCACCCAACCAGTGGGGGGAGGGAACTAGTGATTAGAACAACATATATACAGCAATCAGTCAAATGCGGTTTGACACATTCAGGTAAACTACACAAACAATATATCAGTGGATGTGGATGTTACACTCAGGCCCAGGAGAAGAGCGATTTATATTGACTGCTTTCATACGTTACATGAAGAGGCATTCCCACCACCTTTCCACCTCCACTCGTCTCCCTTCACCCCCCACACAGATCACAGGGACAGCCAACTAGCAACGTCTTACCTGAGAAAAAGGTGTATAACTGTAACCAAAACCCTACACACCCCGTTCAGCATTCCCACGCTCTACTTTACCACCAATCCCCCAAACCCTCAACCTTCTACCCTGTGGTGGGCACCCCATCATAACCAAACAAAGCCACAAAGTCAAAGACCATATATTCAGGAGCCTTTCCAAGCGAGTCTCAATGAAGCCTATGACATATTGGACGTCTGTGACATATTGGATGGGTCTCTAGCAGCACATCCGTGCATAAACACTGCAGTGTTTATACAACATTTATGTATAAAAACAGCCGCATTTTTGTTACGACAATAAATCAGGAGGTGTTGCAAGATGCATTTGTTAGATGGAGCATGATCCTTCTCTCCTTGCAGATCTATTCATGACTGACACACCTCCTGTTGGGTGGCCGTCATTTCTCCTGAAATTGTTTCCTTTAAAATGTCTGATCTGATATGCGTGTGAAATATGTACATGTTGAGAAAAAAAATTTGTGAAACAAATGGAGGTAGCTAAGGTAAACTATAATATTACTGGTGGAAAAAGTTGCTGAAAATACCAGTTGTAGCAATTAATATATATTTTATATGCTGGTTTAAAGATAAATACTTAGCTGCACAGTTAAATATATTAGTCGTAGAGGGGATACAAAATCTGAAAACTCCATGTGTTTATCTTAAATTTAGATCCCTGGGTTTATGTTTGTAAAAACAAGATTGCACCAAGATAAATTATATGAAACGTTAAAACGATTGTAATTTATGGATCTGTTGAGAGATGTAGTGTCTTTACAAAAAGATCAATGGTTTATCTTTTCTCATTATTTTCATTGCTAAAAATATTTACCAAAAAATGTGAAACGTCCCAAAATGCAACATAAGTAAATGATATTCAGCTGAGTAAAACATCACAGCACTTCTACACCTTACCACAAAATGGCACACATACTGAATATTTAACCATGATATCACAGCAATTATTAATATTTTGAGTATTTTTATTTAAAGGTGCTTAATCAATTCAACTTTTCTGTTGTAATATCATGTCACATTAAGTTTGCGAAAAACCAAACCTACCTAGTATACACTGCAACATGCTTGCTCGTTTGTACATCTTTTGTATGTAGATTTTGTGAAATCATCAGACAAACTATTAAATTAGTTAATGCTTGTTCAAACATTTACTGAAGTGAAAATCGAAATGCTGAAAAGTCACGATTTTGTTCCTTGGTGAAATTTTTTAACATTGTCATGTGATTGGCGAGAGGATGGAAGTCACGCCCATGATCAACATTGACCCACACAGTGTTTACCATTTTGGATATCCACTATTTTGATCCTTACCAGATGTAACAACTAAAGTCAATTATTTCAATGATTTGAGCAAAAATAGGCATTTTTTTTTATTAAATCGACTGCGGATGTTAAAAGAACTATTCACATGCTACATATTTTGACATCAATGAACCGGATTTGTGATAGGCTAAATCAGTTGAGGAAGCAGTTTTAACAAGTTAACGTTGAATTGTACAGAAGTGAGAATACATCTACATCATTGTAGTTGCCTTCACAGCATAACTGTGACAATTTGTATACCTCTCCTCCACATGTGCCAATTTGTATACCCCTCCACATGTGACAATTTGTATACCCCTCCACATAATAATAATACTATTTTTCTATAGCGCTAATTCCCGCATGGCGGATCGATGCGCTGTACAAGAAATATAATAAATGTATATTAATAAATATAAATAAATAAACTGTAACTTATTAAAAATATCTATATATCTATATATGAACACTGGTTTTAGGGGGATATAAATTGTCACACGTGACAATTTGTATACCCGTCCACATGTGACAATTTGTATACCCGTCCACATGTGACAATTTGTATACCCCTCCACGTGACAATTTGTATACCTCTTCGCATGTGACAATTTGTATACCCCTCCCTCCACATGTGCCAATTTGTATACTTCTTCATCTGTGACAATTTGTGTACCCCTCCACATGTGCCAATTTGCATACTTCTTCACATGTACCAATACATACAACAACATTTAGTTTGTCGTTTCACCTAGTGCTCAAAGAGGTTCCTACCTTCCATGCAGACGCAGGTAAATCGGCCACGTTTATCGAGACACGTGCCATCGTTGATACACGGGTCTGAAGCACATTCGTTGATGTTGATCTCACAGCGAGGACCCATGAACCCAATCGCACAGTCACAGCGGTACGAGCCGGGTGTGTTGACGCACGTAGAGCCATGCTCACACGGCGATCTCCAACCTAGCGAGACACAAGTAATGATTACTTAAACCGCTCAGAGTGTGCATACTGTCAAAGGGAAACAGATTTTGGGCCTATGCACCTATAAGAGTTAATGAAACCTAACCATTTGCAGCTACAATCAAGAATATCACACCAGTGGTTTACTAGGAAAACCTTGTTGAACACAGTATCTTTATTTCATGGGCCATGCCATAACCTATGTCATGAGTGCCTGAAGTCTGCTGACGTGGTCTGGCTTTACATACTACAACACAAGGTTTTATACACTAAAACACAAGGCTTTATACACTACAACACAAGGCTTTACATACTACAACACAAGGCTTTATATATTACAACACAAGGTTTTATACACTAAAACACAAGGCTTTATACACTACAACACAAGGCTTTACATACTACAACACAAGGCTTTATATACTACAACACAAGTCTTTATAAACTACAACACAAGGCTTTATATACAGCACAAGGCTTTATATACTACAACACAAGGCTTTATATACTACAACACAAGGCTTTATATACTACAACACAAGGCTTTATATACTACAACACAAGGCTTTATATACTACAACATAAGGCTTTATATATTACAACACAAGGCTTTATATATTACAACACAAGGTTATTCACACTTCCTCAAGTTACTTCACCTAACGATAAAAGTCCATTCTTTTGATGCTTTTAATAAAAGTATACAGTGTTTTATTAAACCGACTGTGCACATTACGTGAACTATTCACACATCACATAGTTGAACATCAACAAACCTGATATGTGATTGGCTAAATCAACTGAGGAGCTAGAGAGTTTCAACAAAGTAGAAGGGTCATATAAAATGTGACAAGGGATATAGGAATCATGAACTTACTTTCAACACATTCGTTTATGTCACCCGTACAGTCCCGGCCAGTCCAGCCAGGCAGGCAGTTACAGATGTACCCGCCGTCGATCGGCGACGTCTCACAGATGGCGCCAGCATGGCATGGGTCGCTCTTGCATGCATCTTCAAGATGACACCGAAGACCTGGCACCAACCAATGATGCCTTCATCAATTCTCTCAAACAACATTTTCTTATTTAAGAGTTTACCCTCAATTAAATTTTTCATCTCATTTCAGATTTATTTCATGAAAAATCTAACCTGTCTAGTTTTTACCATGACAAGCTAGCTCGGTTGTACAAATCTGTTATGTCGTTTTGGTGAATTCATCGGGCAAACTATTAATTATTTTTGACAGTATCAGTGAAAAAAGGCAAAATGGTCAAGTTCTATATACTCTACAACATAAAATTGTTTACACGTTCACACCTGATCTAACGATCAAAGTCGATTATTTCGAACCTGGTTCAATTCAATCATTTGAGGGGGAATTTAACTTTCATCATGAGTACAACTTGGATAAATCATACTTTAGTGCTGTTTTAATAACATGCACTATCTCAAATGTGAAACCTTATCTGTCTTGGGAATCTCTATTGCGCCCCAGGGTGCTTCCTGTATATTCCATCAAATACTTAATCTGTGGCAACAATATTTCAAACTTTGTCAACAAATTTACCACAATAGTCCCAGGGTACCGACCAACTATTAATTTAATTAGTCACACCCTAGGTTATTGCACACAGGAAGTACGACCCACACAGGAAACTAAGTTTAAACATGAATCTACATGGATGCGTCCACATACCAGATACATTAATTCACCACAATCACACACCAACTAGGGCATAAACTTTGCCTTATTTAAAGCTTACTGCTGGGCCCAAAGGCAAAATCAAACACAATAACTTTCCCAGGAGAAACTGACAAGACTTCAGATGTCTCCTCTTACACATGTTCAAGTAGGCATGAAATAACGAGTCCCAGAGTTTGTAGATTTTATCTTACATAGGCATTGTTAGAATGTTACAAACCTACACTGACATTGAAACCTACTTCAAAGATGTGACCTGGTAACATAATTAAGTCATTTAGAACTTTACGTGAACTTTTTCCTGAACTCATCTCAATATGTAAGTGTTTTTTCTTTAATCAACAAACTGATTGGGAAGTAAAATAGGCTCATTGTATCCCACGCCACGTATATATTTTTCAAAAGGCCAGCATACTGATTAAAATACCTGTACACGTTAAATTCATACTGTTAGAATCTGGATCGTGGACAGTAAACTAAAGTTGACAGGTTAAAGATCAGTGAAAATATCAAGTGAACAACAACGGTGAAACATCAAAAATAGTGAAAACAAAGACTCGTGAATTGCAAAAAACATAGACAACTAGTGGGAAAACATATAAATGGTGAAGAAAAAATTGTAAAAATAGGAGACCAAGACCACCATTGGTAAAACTAAAACCACATCTTAACAAATGGTGAAACACAGACCACAGGTGAAGTAATGATGAAAGCAGACACCAGACAAGGTCAAGCCCTTTGAAAAAGGTGTAATCCTCAGTTTATAAAAATATATTTTAGAAATGTATATCCTTTGCATGTGAAATTGGTTCAGTGGTCTGTAAATAAATAGATTATATCGTAGATGCATCAAATTTAATTGGTCATTTAAAAAGAAAAAATTGCAATAATTACAATGAGTACGAAATAAAATTTTCAAAAAGGGATTAAAAATTGAAGCTCTTATGAAAAGGGCTTAAACCCCAGACCAAGGCCCCTTTTTGACAAAGGCTTCACCCATTAGACATCTGTATGAACTGTTGAATCAAAGACAACAAATAAATGCCATTAAGGCACAGATGCACGAGAGAGACAAGCGACTGTACCTGTCTTGCCAGACGGACATTCACAGTAATAGTAGCCAAGACGATCGTGGCATGTCCCGCCATTGTAGCACGGACGGATCGCGCAGTCATCTGTGTTTGTTGTGCAGTTGGTGCCTTCCCATCCATTCACACAGATGCACTGGTATGACCCCCGGTTGTTCACGCAGGTTGCCCCGTTCCGACACGGCTTTGCGACGCACTCGTCGACGTCCTCAGTGCAATATTTGCCTGGAACAAAAATAATTAACAGTTCAAATAGAATTTAAAATGTAGGGGAATTAAAATAATAATTTCTTTTCTTTTACAACATATATTAACATACAGCAAGCTGGATACACATCATCAATGCAGACATGAAGGACTTTAAACATTTTTGTTTCTTTACTTTTTATTATTACAAAATAAAAATGTTTCGTCGTTTAATCTCCGGTTTTGTTTTAAAATAAGTTTTTGTAAATGCACTAGTTGGAAGAAAATTACACATAACCCTTCCAATTTTTTTTTTTTTTTAAATTTGAAAAATATTTTTCTTTTCACGATCTCATTGATTTAATCTTTACTAGTTGGAAGAAAATTACACATAACCCTTCCAATTTTTTTTTTTTAATTTGAAAAATATTTTTCTTTTCACGATCTCATTGATTTAATCTCTATCAGTGACAGACAAGTATAACATTTTAAATATTTGTTTTAATTTCATTTGAATAATAAACTGCTTCCTTGTTTAAATTTCTTCACTTTCATTTATATACAATAATATAGTATAATAACACAATAATAACACAATAATATAAACACATTATTCATATTTAAGTCTTTGATACACAACCAGTTAGTAGAATTACACTCAGTCAGTATGCAAATGTATGGAAATATCATTTTGCGTTTTTCTAATTCAACTCTAGAACAGTCAGAAGAATCATTAAAAAAGGGCATTAAAAATTAGACATGATGATAACGTCACTTCGTTAACAACCGGTGGCTTCCTGTACCGCCACCTGGTGCTACAAATAAAGGTTCGGTCAACATCCTACACGTGTCATAGCGATGCTATTCTATGTGACTTGAATTTCAAAATCACAGGTGTCATCTACGACAGTGTGATCAAAGAGAACTGACCCTCATAGCCAAATAATTACACACGCACATCCATGCTTACACACACACACACAAGCGTAATGACACACACCGCAGACATGCATGCATGACAGACTGTGTAATGACAACGTGTAGTCATTTTAACGACCTGCTCTAGGCACGGTTTTAATTTAGACACCCATTTAAAGTGGCATCTACGTCGTTCAAAACCCAATAAGACAACCCTGTATTGTGGGGGGTAGGGTCAAGAAAGGGCAATCATAGCCACCATCTTGTAAACCTGTGAATGATAAACCATTCAAACACAAGGGCCATTCCCAAATTTCATTCAATTTCAACCCTAACGCATTGTCAAGAAATTAACTCAAATGTTGTAGTGACTATCAGATAAAATGGAATTTATTATATTTAAATTGTTTGATAATTTCCCTGGATACGTAACGACTGTGGTGGCATTACTGATTTTACTAATTTGATTTCACAAGTTATTATGTTGTCCTAACAAAACTCCATTAGATTTTACTTTCGCTGAAATGTACTCCCATATTTTATACACTGTTGATAATCATTGTCTACACAACAAAAACTCTTTTGTTTGAGTAGAATAACTCACACAACCATGACTCATCATCACACCCTCTCTGTGCATTCATCAGATCCTATACAATACCTTTCTGATCTGTACAACACAAGCAATGCTTCTCTAAATACACAAATGTCCCTTTATTGAGAGTGTCAAACTGATGTGAGTAAGAACATACAAAGCCGCGGACAACCAACTCACTCAAGTCTCATGAATAAGTTTCTCACCTTTACAAAGACAGGTGGCCAGACCCGCACATAACTGGCACAGAACCATTGACTGTGACGGAATGTGACAGTTTGAATCTATTCCCATGTTTAGATATCAACACTTGGGCGAAACTACGATTATTTTCCCACACACACGAAGGAAATAAAGATATCGTTGTGACCAAGCTGTCACTCCTAAGGCTTGAAGGAGGTAACAAAACTACCCGGTTAAATTTTACAGCTCATCAAGTTGACAAGACTCCTTTACTTGACCATGTGACAACTGAAGTTGACCTTTAAAAAATTGGAGAGAGGTGACAGGCACACAGTAGCAGACACATCAGCAATGACAGTCAACGGTCACAAGAATGTTGAAATTATACACAGGAAGTAACACACAACTATTATAATTAGCATTTCACCTACTTTCTTACGTTTGAAATTATGTCGTTGTAACATATTTTTCTAATTGTTACAATTCTTGTAAGTGGGATTTTAATCAGTGACAATTTTTGTTTTTTAAGAAAGTGAAGGGCTTAAAGATATCTGTCTACATCCTGTGGTCAGTGAATACAGTCTGTGCACGGCAATTAATATGACTGTTCTTCTTCAGTGGACACTTTTTGGCTTAGTGTACAATGGAAATGTTTATATTTAATTGCACACAGCGCAAGTCCATAAACATTTAATGTTTGTAATACACACATACTGATTACTGCACATTTTGTGGTTACATGTAAATACAATCCTTCCTGCAAAATTGTTTAACTTGTCACTAGAAGAAGGAATAGTTCCATCAGAATGGAAAGAAGCAAACATTACGCCACTATTTAAGAAGGGATCGAGGAACAAGCCAGAAAATTACAGACCAGTGAGTTTAACATCAGTTATATGTAAATTACTCGAAACATTAATTAGAGACCACATGGTGGAATTCCTTGTAAAACATAATTTAATAAATACATCTCAACATGGGTTCCTAAAAGCAAGGTCATGTCTAACCAATCTCTTGTGTTTTTTTGAAGAAATTACAAAGTGGGTAGATGACGGGTCACCAGTGGATGTTGTCTACTTAGATTTTCAGAAAGCTTTTGATAAAGTGCCACACCAAAGATTGATACTTAAACTAAAAGCCCATGGTATAGGTAATGACGTAATCAACTGAATAGAAAAGTGGCTTACACACAGAAGACAGAGAGTAATAGTAGACGGTGAGATTTCAAACTGGAAATCGGTTTTGAGTGGGGTACCACAGGGATCAGTATTAGGCCCTATACTGTTTTTAATATATATAAATGATCTAGAAGATGACATATCTAGCAAAGTACTCAAATTTGCAGATGACACAAAAGTATTCAGAAAGGTTACAAATGATACAGATAAACAAAGTTTACAGGATGATCTAGATAAATTAGTTAAATGGTCAGAAAAATGGCAAATGTTATTCAATTTTGGGAAGTGCAAATGTATACACATAGGGCATGGAAACATGGACGAAGAATATAAAATGGGAGATGCTGTACTAGGTAGAACCACACAAGAAAAGGACTTAGGAGTAACATTTAGTGCTGACATGAAAGTTTCAGAGCAATATGGGATTGCTGCTTCAAAAGGAAATCAAATTCTAGGGCTAATTAGGAGAACTATCATGTATAAGGAGAAACAGCTAATTGTACCCCTGTACAAAGCAATAGTTAGACCACATTTGGAATATTGTATTCAAGCATGGAGGCCGTATCGTAAAAAGGACATAGACAAGCTAGAAAGAATACAACGAAGAGCAACTAAAATGATTCCAGAATTGAAAGACCTTAGTTATGAAAGTCGCTTATTACAATGTGGTTTGACAACACTAGAGACCAGGAGACTAAGAGGAGACCAAATAGAAGTATTTAAAATAGTGAACGGTTATGAGGATGTTGATAGGAATATGTTCTTCAAACTTAAAGAAGGCAGTAGAACCAGAGGACACAAAGCAGCATTAGTTAAGGAGCAGTGTAGGTTGGACATGAGAAAGTACTCTTTCTCACGGAGGTTGATAAATGGATGGAACAAACTGCCAAATGATTGTGTTAATGCTAGTAGTGTGAATATGTTTAAAAATAGAATTGACAGATATTTGATAAGGGTGGGCTACACATAGATGAGAAAATTGTTGGACTCTCGATAAGCCAATGGCTTCCTTGTCCACTTCGCCATCTGGAACTTGTTGTTTGGGATGGCAATCTTGTTAAATCTTGTTAAACCTAGTGGGTATGTCAGAGGAAGATTAAAGGATCCCACACAGGGGGTAAATATGTAACCTGTTGCCAACTCAAGTGGTGATGGTTTCTATCTCTAACCTACAAACTGTGTGAATGCACGCCCAGAAGAATGGAGATAAAAGAGATGGATATCTACCTTGCCAGGCTGGGGGACATTTGCACGTGTAGCGTTGTATTCCATCTATACACGTGGCTCCGTTCTCACAGAGGTTGTCAATGCATTCGTCTATGTTCATTCTGCAGTGGGTACCTGTGAAGCCTGCAACGTAAACCAGCGATGTGAACAATCACGGACGTTTGATTACCAGGATAAGAATCAGCAGTGTATTGAAACTAACAATATAACACGACTCTTTAGTTCCACATGAGCACAGTGACCAATGTGAAACGTGTATGTCTCTATACACAGCTCATGTGTATCCAACACAACACACCCAGCTCACACTCACATACAACTGCTTGTAGACTCTCTACAGTGCACCGTATGTGCACATACTCATGCATGCATGTACACATGCTTGCATAATATTAAGCATTTTAATGATATGCCATCAACTGCTCCAGTCTTTTGATACTGGAGTTCATATGGTTCCAATAAATTCCCATTTTCTTGACCTACCTAGTGCCCAAATTAATATACTATTTCTGGTCGCAGGCTGACATTTTAAACACAGTTTTCAAACAATTTCAAAAGCTACATGCACCAATGACTGCCACTTTTTTCCCCACTAAGGCAGCTGCCTAGCATTCCTGGGCAGAAATAAACCTCCATAAAATCACAAACATCGTCTAAGGGCGTGTGAAAATGGCATCAGTTCCTATAACTACGTGTGGTCCTTCATAGGACCATTCCAGACCACACAACCACTCCTCCAGCATGCGCAAACGTCTTACGTTTGGCGGTAGATTCCGGCTAAACTGCTGTCTGGATAATGCACCGTTGGACTTGAAAAGAGACATGATATACCCAGGTGTAGATTGTGTGCCGTCAGCCTAACGCTTACATGTGGATGCGATTTTCCCACAGTCAACTGATGAGATGAAACACATGTAGAGATCTTTGATCATCTCTACATCTTGCTCAATCGTAGTGGCCCCCCTCCCTGGCTCTTTAATAACAACAACGTTTTTTTATAACTGATCAGACAGCAAACATATCCAATGGTATTTAAATCCACGATGGAACACTAGGTGTAACATCACTTGGGTAGCAACATCTGGCCAATCCATGAGGAATAATTAGGTAAACATTTGGGGCTATTGTTCATTATGGCACAGGGTAAGGTATTAAGGAATCTGGTTGTTTCAAGATTCCAGAAATACTTAATGTCTTGCCAACTATCTAAACTTTCAGTGGCTCATCACTGGCCAATATCATGGTAGACATATGTCACCTAATTAACATTATTATAAATTATTGTACATTATTTTATTTCCTTCCCTGGTTTTCTCATAAAATTATTGTAATTTAATAACATGCAAGTCTGACACTAAATATTGCTGTCTAATAACAATATCATGACACAAATTTTACTTGTACATAATGACAGAATTTTAGTGAAACCATTTTCAGAACAACTATGCAAACATGATGATGTTTAGAATAAATGAACTCATAGTTACACCGACCTCTTGGCTGCTAAGAACAAATAATCTATAGTACAATAAACGTTTTTCTCATTTTCAGTTTATTGTTTCATAGTGATATTTGGATGAAAACGAGAAACATATCTATGAACTTCTTTAGAACTAAATAATCTACAAACATCATGCGTAGCATCATGGTCATCTCAGAACACTTTGTTCAAGACAAACCTGGCACCATGAAATGAAAATCAGACTTGATGCTAACAAATTTGGGAAGCATTTGGATGAATGTGTTAGGCATGTGGCTGTGGTTAGAGGGATTAGATTCCAAATCCTAGACCCTCGTCAAGCATTCTCTTGACAAAATGGCCACGGGCAGAATTGGCATTTATGAAACAGGTGTTTAGGGGTCAGACATGTCAATGGCAGCACTATTTGTGGGTCTAATGTTGTACAGGTAAATTTTGCCAGAATTTTTTTTACCTTAGAACTACAATCAAGTTTTTCATCTGAAACAAGTTAACAAGATCATTGAAGTTACCTCATTTAAAGTGCCCTTCTGATGTGACAGATGTCAATGTTAGTATGTGACAGTTACAGTTGTGACATATTACGAGACTGCTTCCGGCCATTATGACAAGGTTTCCTGTCTGTCCAGTTAACAATGACACTGTGTTTAAGTGGACAGGTGGTCAAGTCTAATAGGGCTCTCATACTGCTCTAACCTTGGACACTAATTGACCCAGCAACGGTCAGGGTAAGTGGTCTGAGGGGGTACTGAAAAGCCCCCAGGTGACTTCACCCAGTGGGGTTGGGTAAGATGATGCAATGAGCTTCCATGGGGTACCCTGGAGACTGATATAGTGGGAACTGTTCTTTGTAGGAAATTACCCTGGACATTTGGGCATGTTCTAAATTGCAATGGATGGGAAAAGTGCTGCCAGCAAATGTGTCGTTAACAAGCATTTTACTTTCTTATGAATTATGTATACCAGGTGATCAAAGATACAAAGTCCGATAATTTTTATTATAAAATCTATTTACAAAAAAAATCTATTCAAACCTCATGACTGCCCAAATGTGTTTTAATAAACCCAATTTTTTTATATGTCATTTTACCAGTATTTGTTTATTAATATCGGCCTTGCTGTTCATTCGCAAACAGCTGTTGACAAGTTCCAATACCTGTCAACAAAGTTTATTGGGGTCAGGGTTCATGGGATCACATGATGTGGATAAAATTAACACACATAAAATGATGTTCCTTCCATGTAAACATGATATTCACCCCAAAACGTTCAAACAATAAAGATGACATAACGGTCAAATTATATAAGAAATATTGTGGTTCATTAAAACACATTAGGGCGGTGAAAACGTTGAGTTATTGAGGACAGCTGGTCTTACCTGGTGCACATCTGCACTCGTAGCTAAGAGGTCCAGTGACGTCACATGTCCCTCCGTTCAGACAAGGGTTGGGGGAACAGGGCACGTAGGCTTTCTCGCAATTCAGTCCCATGTACTCGGGCAAGCATTCACACCTGGGATTGGTAAAAAAACAGTTGAAACAAACATGCTTATAAAAATGATCGCCATTTCACAGAAATTTTTAGGATTGGGGCTACAAAAAAGTATAATGTCCTGTACGTTAATTTTTTTATATTAAAAGATTACTAAAAGGTACAAAAAAGTTATGACATGGAATCACAGACTGAATATATTTTCAACATGATGTGCTACCTATTGCTGATATGTAGCTACCTGGGATTTTGTATAATTAAAATGCCCAAATTCTCTCCCAAAATTTTCATGGTATATAAAAACATTATATTTCACCTTCAATGGTGAAGTTTTATTGGCCGGTCTTTAATTGCAGTAGCCCAGTCTTTAATTGCAGTAGATCCGTCTTTAATTGCAGTAGAGTGGTCTTTAATTGCAGTACAGGGGTCTTTAATTGCAGTAGAGTGGTCTCTACATGTGGTCAAACTAGCCAAATCATGTATTTTATTTTGGAAAAATATTAAGAGCTGAAACATCTTGTAAGGATATTATTACTAACCAACCAAAATGTTATAAATACAAAAATATTCACTGTTGCAATGTTGTTGAGTTAACCATTAGAAATCATTGTACATTCCCTTTATCCAGAAAAGAAACAAGACAAGACAGTTGACTGTATACCTGTAGCTTCCAGCTAGATTCTTGCAGGTAGCGCCGTTCTTGCAGAGGTTTGGGTTAAGGGTGCATTCGTCGATGTCGCCCATGCAGGTGGTGCCAGTGAAGCCAGACAGACACTTGCACTTGAACGAATCATCAAGGGACGTACAGGTGCCACTGTTGCGACAGGGTTGGGAGGCGCAGTGGTCAGTAGCCTCGCAGTGGACACCTACAAACAGTCATTGATCAGTTGGTGGAATAGGAATGATATTTTGGCATTCACAAGATGATAAGACCAGAACTAGATGATTGAAGCAATCAAGGCTTTCTTGCAGGAGTGAACCGTGAACATAAATATGCTGGTTGCTTAAATGTAAGTGGAGCCAATGCAGAGATCTTAGAAGTGGTAGTGAGTGAGAAGCAGTTCTCATGTAAAAACACCAAGAATATATATTTAGTGTAAGGGCATTGGGTTATATTATGGTCACCTAGAGAACAGAGAAACAATGTTACCCAGGTGATGGATTCCTCATTTCACCCCCGCAACATAACTATCTTCAAAGTGTTATTATTAAGATTCCTGTTATGGCAACTTTCTACTTGAGTCTAAGATTCTTTTGAGAATAACTACAAAAAATTATTTTTTTACATTTTATTTTATAAATGTTAATCCAGATACATTTCGCCATTACACATTGTCTTGTCTATGTTATATATACCTACTAGATACTAACTACTTATTGATTATAGTTAGATACCTACAAGACACTGACTACTTATTGATTATAGTTAGATACCTACAAGACACTGACTACTTATTGATTATAGTTACATATCTACAAGACACTGACGACTTACTGATTATAGTTAGATACCTACAAGACACTGACTACTTATATATCTACTAGACACTGACTACTTATTGATTGGTAAACCAAATCTACACCGGTTCATGTTGAACAGTATTCATTAGGCGTCCTAACAAGATTTGCATAACAAGTATATTTTAAAGCTACTAAAACCAAAGACCCTAAACCCTTTATACACATCATATGTCCCAATACACTGTCACTCTATACCTGGCTGTGTTTATCTTTATTTCTGCACCTGGTATTCCTGCTTTATCACTTCCAGATCTTCCCAACTACACCACAAAGAGACACAGTCCAGTGAAGCAGATAACAAATACCCCAACTTTGTTATCCACCCTCTTTGTTACCCTATTCCCACAAAACCTATCTTAATAGACAATGTAGAGCTCATCAATGGATGGATACTCCTGAATCACAGCGAATTGCCCTGAGCGTGGAATCCTTTAATCAGCAATAATCTCTCTGCTTCCTGCTACTGAATGGCAGCTGTCAATCAGAGTCATATCACATGTAATCAAATATTATGATGTTTGGCAATACTTGTGTGGTTTTAGCTGTTGGGAATGTTTCTACCTATAAAATAATAGCAATCCCAGGCAGTCATCTTACATTAATTCAGATGCCTCAGGAAACGTTTCACTTTACATTTCAAAGTGGGAAAACCACTAACTGTTTAGATGGGAAAGTGGTCCTACTGTATTCCAAATACCCCACAGCTACAAAATGATAGGCCCTTGGCATGTATCACTCTAACAATGTTTGCTTTCTGAAGGCAGGGTTCCCAATCTTTTTTTAAAATAAAATTCCATGACTTTTTTCCATGACCAAAACAGAGTATCGTCAATGCTTCAATATTGTGTACAATACATACAAATGAAAGAGAGATTGCCAAAAAAAATTGCCGAAACTGTTTTTTCAGGAGACATGGAACCTCTGTGAAATCACCCAGAATTTACACAGCACCTCACTGGCAAACACCATGCAGCAACTTTAAGAAGCTTCTGAATTCTATTCTCAACACCCAATCAATCACACTGATCAATCCTAGCCTTAATCATTACCATATTGGCCAATGAGAACGTGTCTAACAAGGCTTGTTTGGCAGTCTGACCTGACGGAAGACACCTGGAAGCAAGGTGTGCCCTAGGTATCACTCAGATGCAGACAGACAACTAAATTACACTAATCGCATCAGTGGCTGCCACCCACTGTGTGAACTGTTGCATTTTATTTTCAATTTATCCTAGAACATAAATGAATACAAAACACACCATAATTTATCTAAGCTGTATTAGATGGCTGCACTCATAGCCTGAATTGGATACTTTTATAATTATATACGTCATTTCATTAAATTGTTCAATGCTCTAACCACAGAGCCACATTGCCACCAATATCTTCCAACTGAAGAAATAACAAGTCCTGTTCACACGTCTTTCAATACATTCATGACTGAGCAGTTCCTTTATGTGGTACTTCAAAGGGACAACTGATTCACTGGTGAGAAAGTGCATGTCTAGCATTGTCTACACCTGCACTTCTCCAAGCCAGACTTCATCAGATATTGAGGTCTGGCCACATGTGTCACATTACAGTATGATTATGCACTGATCTCCTGTCTCTGATAATAATAACCTGAAATGGTATGGCCACATCCTTGAAGGCACAGTGAGAAACAAGAAAGAGAGTGGCTGGCAAAGGAAGAATTGGACAATGTTAACAAATAGACAGGACTCGACTTCCATGGATGCAAGTGTAGCCAGGTTGTCCAATGATCAACAGAGAAGGTGCACCAATGACCACCCACCAATGACCAACCAATTACGGGATAGGCAAGACACTTGTCTACACAACCTGATTATTTCAACACTTCATAAACAGCTTGCTATTGTGCTAGTCTCGTGACCAAGAGAAAATATGCTCAAAAGCAGTCATTTTGTGACGTTCTATACAACTTAATTACCCACCTGCTGAGACCCTGGCATAGTGAACGGAAGTTAGAACAGGTATTTCAGGTGAGACACAACAACTGCTGGGTCCATTCTACCTGCTGCCTGGGGGTAAAATACCCCACACAGGGGGTAATTATGTAACCTGCTGTGAACCAGCAGAGATGTATTGTCCATGGCATGACTCAAACAATTCTACTAACCACTTGGCATGAAGACGAGGATGGATAAAGCTGTACAAACTCCTGAATATTCAGCCCCACACTTCAGCCAACACCAAGGTTTGTTTTACACCAAAGTTTCAACAATCTCTTGGCTTGTCTCCTTGTTGATTTTCTTCTTATCCCAAACCAGATGTCACTCTTAGACACCTTCCACTGCCTGGATGACACTCACAGCCCACAGAACTGTCACTAGGAAACTGGCGCAATGCCCCTTCCAATAACTAATCTTGCTATGCCTCTTGGCAGCCTGACATTTCTTATTCATTGACTCATGCTGTGCACTGTGCTCGAAAATTAAAGGGACTTTTCCTGTTGTGGCCAAAATATGACCGAATACCTGATGGATGATTATCTGGCTATACGGACTGATGAATACATAAGCAATCATTACTTCTGGTACCCCAGACTCTGTAAGTGGCTATATCAACACCCAGTATCAGCCGCATGCTTTCCCAGGATAAGTACACAACCACCTTTCACAAGACTCCCCAATGTGTACATCTGGATCCTAACTCTACATCCATGTTTACCCAAGCCCAACAACCTGCCTGGGGTAAAGGAGGGAAGTCCTGGACCCAGGGGGTGTGGAGAGGCGAAACTACCCTTTTCAGATACCTTGCAACACAGTGGCAGACTGATTTCATTGAGACTATGTTAAACTACTGGGGGAAGAATGCGTAACAACTAAGGAACTATTATGGTAAAACAATAACTTAATAATAATGATTAAAATGAGAAAAAAAAATTTTGCACACAAGGCCTTTCTAGGTTCTTATTACTATCTCTGGTCTCATGAGTTTCACTATGCATGTGTTCACCACAAATGAAGAACAGCAAATCAAAGTGTTGATACAAAAAGAACACGTATGATTCCGCTAAAAAAACAAAAGTTAAGTGGAGGAGAATGTTTCCCGATTTTCCACAAGCACTTTCCCGCTTTTTCATGAGCACTTTCCCACTTTTTCCATGAGCAGATGTTGACAACTAGACTAGCATTAAAAGTATTTGTGCTTCGACTTGTCATTTGATTTCACACTTTTGTGATGAATACAAGATAATAATGTACTTTGGCATCATTTTTTTTCTATTTGAAACAAATCCATAAAAAAACAAAATATGGCCAGAAACCTTTAAAATCTATATTACATACAGGAAAAGTGTGCAATTTTGCAGGTCAGGAGTCAGTTCTTACCTGTGTAGCCAGAGAGACATTGGCATGTGTAGTTCCTGAGAGAGCCGTGGAGGACGCACGATCCACTGTGTTTACAGGGATTTGTGTAACAGGCGCTGTTCACATCCCTCAGCTCACACATAGAACCTTTGAACCCTGGTGACACAGAAACAGTCTCTTGTATTGTTAGCCTCTAAGCCACATCAAGTAAAATAAGTTTTGTAAACAAAAGAATTTGTTTTTGTATTTTTGGATAAGCCATACTTTTTCATATTTCTGCAATTACACATTTCTTGTATATATATATATATATATATATATATATATATATATATATATATATAGGATTAAAAAATAGGAGAGGTACTGACTTCTTAATTAATTTTTACTGTTGATGCTTAGTCAATACTTACCACACAAATTGCAAATATATTAAAACTAACAAGAATGGCTAATTTCTAAAGAAAGAGTAATATTTACACTACAGATTCACATATGAATAAAACAGAAACATAACCTTGAAAAAAATCAAAACATATCTAATTTTTTTAAATGTCAAGAAATGATCTAATGGCATTATAAACCCAAACTTAAATAAAAGCTAAAACTAATGCAAGAAATAATAATTACCAATAGGACAGGTGCAAGTCGCATCGATTCCTGAATTGCCCATAATGACATTGCATATCCCTCCGTTGATACATCGGTCCAGGACGGGGCGACATGGGTTGACATACTGGCAATATTCTCCCTTGTAATCAATGCCGCAACTACAGAAAATAAACAAACAAAATTAAAGAGACAAATAAACACTACAAATAGATAGTGTCAGTTTGGTACCTATGTCAGTGAAATGTTGTGTAATAAGCAGTCCTTCCAGTGAAATTTGACAGTCGGTATATAAAAATAATTTTGTTGTACTTATTAAGCATAGACAAAGCCACTATTGTTTCACCAAACTGTAAAACTATTTTACAACTATCTGACTTTCCTATTTGTGTGAGAACATTTTACTGGATTATACACCAAACTATGATACACCAAACTATCACCAAATCTCAAAATAGTATATATTTTTTATATTTTAAATTAATATTATTTAGTGTCCCTTCTTTGTCAACACTTTTTTCCACACCCCACCTGTCACCCCCCTCGCCACCCCACCCCCAGCTACTGCACCAACCACCATGCCACCCTGGTGACTGGGTCATCAAATTACACAGTTTCCTTCCTTCATTGCAAATTTAGTGGACCAGACCACATCTGTTTTCTATCAAACTAAATCTTCATCTCACCAGGGATTCCTGTAAAACCTCTAACTAGCTAATGAACTAGAACATGTCCCATGGTTTTCTGTAACATAGTTTAGTGTAGTCAGTCATGGATGAAACTAGTTTACTTCCCTGTTGCATTTATATCATGTCATAACATCACTAGTCACAACACAATGTTAACCAGGCAGAGAACACTGCACTGTAGTCCACATTAAAAAACGTAATTTTCAGCACATAACCCCAGGGCTTGATTTTTTATACGCATCAGGTGCACCTGACAGTTGTACCTGATTGTGCCTGAGATTGGATCTATATATTGTTAACACATGCATGAAATGCACAGATGATAGCATAAAAACACAGTAATGTTGCATGAAATGCACAGATGATAGCATGAAAACACAGTAATGTTGAGCTAACCCATTTTAACAGTCTTTGTAAATTACACGCAGACTTATTTAACACCCCTTACATTAACATGCATGCATTTGTAACATACATACAAGTGATGAGTAATTAGTTTGGGATCTTACTCATAAATGTCATTTACAGCATAACATGCATTTGATTTTCAATTTAACAATTAATTTATTTCTTACAATATCCCCCCAAAAAATCTAATACACAACACAGCATGTTTGTCACAATTTCCCGTAATGTTCCTACATCTGTCCTGGCACCAACACTCTAGAACCACTCCCTAACACCCCATGACAACATTCCAAGGGTGTAACATAACCCCAACCACCATCAAAATAGCAGGGGCACATATGGGAATTACCTATCAGCCCTAACATTAATCACCGCCCTGTCACCTAAAGAGGGTAACACACTGCTTCCATTTACCCCTTGCTTAGACACCCCATTTTTACTGCCAGCAGATCCAGTGGCAAATCATTTTACAAATCTAAATGCACTAAAGACAAAACTAGAGTAAAACCCTGTTTTCAAGCGCCCTTTACATCATTTCAGGGATTTCAATGAAAAGCAATCACTCACTCATGAGCCTAGTTAAAACTACACCAATCTGAACAACAGAATGAAAAATATATCTTCAAAGGAAAAAACAAATGAGCGAAAAATTTCAATTAAAAGAGACATTGGTAGAAGAAAATGCAAGTAAATAATAATAATTAAAAGAGACGCTGGTAGAAGAACATGCAAGTAAATAATAATAATTAAAAGAGACAAATATGTTAAATGTACAGCTTAAATCATTATATTATAATACACAAATAGCCAAGATTGAAAGTAATGTGGCTTATATGAAGAAAGAAGAGTTTATATCAAGGGAGGTAGCAGCGATGGTGAATAAAACACAGTTACATTAATACAAAGACTGCATAAACAACAGCACTGGAGACAAGCCTCAATACCAACACTGAACCCAAACAGGTCTTGGTGACTACTAGAGGACAAGCAGGAAAACGTGACACCCCAGTCTCAAATCTAGGGGCAATTCAGTAACAGAAGCCCTACAGACTTGGGGCACAGATGTGCCACCCTAATGCAGACATCCCCAGCTGGTGTCACACAGTCCCACAGGGGCCCAGGGTCCTAACACACCAGAGGATTTAATTTCCAGAAACAAGTCTCTGTGCAGACTGTACCCCCTACAAAGAGGTACTGGTACAGCCAACCAGCTTGGGGCTGTTAGGGAGGGGCATTCAAAAATACCCCAGATCTTACTGACTCTTGGTGAGAAGTTAGAGAAGTCACTGGCTGAAGAGTTTCACATCTGGGGCAGGAGTCAAGAACTCTGACCTATTTGATAACTGGAAGAGGAGAAAGGGGCGGTCATCCACGTATATAATTCCATTAACTTTAATGGTAATTAAAATATTATTATAACCCATAGTCACCCTTCATCTTAGTTATACAAGAAGAGATTGCAATGATGTAACACATGAAAGGGAAGGTACAGGGGAAAAGACTGCAGTGGGCCGGACACATTCAGAGAATGGGTGAGGACTCTGAGGACAGACTGACAAAGAGAGAACGGAAAACAGAAGGCCAGGGTTGTTTAATTTAAATCATTTGATTTAAATCATTTATTTAAATCACTCCAAAAAAATCATTGATTTATGATTTTTTTACTTCCGATTTTTTTTATCGCTGATTGATATGAATTTAACACAAAGAATTGTTTACAAGCATCGAGATCAACAAAGTTTTGTATGTTTTTTTAATACAAAAGCACAAAGTGCGCACACTTATATCGCTGTATTGACCCCAGATAGCCTGACAGTCAAATATTTTATGACATTGTGTATGTTTGAGCTATTCCCTTTCTGAATGTACACACAAGAGGAAGTATCTTTTCAAGTCAGAAGCCCTGAGTTAAAGTTTACTTACTTAGAGTTTGTGCTAGTTGTTACCAATTCAGTATATTGACTCAAGTAAGGCAGTCTGGGCTACAGTTGTTTAATACTGTACCAGTTTGTAGTCTGGCCCTTAGAGTACACAGGGCCATGGACAAGTGCTAATCCACCCTCTCAGCAAACAATATATATTGCTACAGCCACAGACACACAGCATGCTTTCCTTTCCAAGACAGATTATGCAATTACAGGGAGTGGGGCCTTGTGGACATTGTCTAATGTCTTTATATAAGCGAAAATCGTGTACCCTCTGTTAAGACAAGTACCCAAATCGATTTGAATAGAACACGTTTGAAAGAGTATAAATATAAACATCTATATCAATTTCTATATACCAGATTTTAAAAAATCAAATAATTTTTTTTTTAAATCATGATTTTTTCAACCCTGGAGATGAGAGAAAAGGAAGACTCAGTTGGAGGAATAGTGCAAACATAGATCTGGAAAAGCAGGTGTAAACAGCAGAAAATTGGCAAAATGTCAGAAGAATGAGAGATGGACACTAGTCATTTAGTGGGGACAAAATTTGTGATGTGGTCCTCACCAAGCAAGGGATTAAGGGGAAGAAGTATACATTAATTCATTCCAGAAACTACTCTATGAACAAACTGATATATCAAATAATCTACAAAGCAACTAAACTGGCAAAAACAGCTTTGAAACATGCCGAGAAATGCTGCAGCCACTGTGCAAAACACACACTTTGTGACTTGATGCATGCAGCAGATTCATCATGATTCAAGTCCAATAAAATCTGCTTCCTGGAGCATCAAGCCGACTTTCCCTTCAAGCCATCTTCAAACATTCAACAAAATTAACTGGCAACAGCTACAGACATTTAACCATCCCCAACCAGCTGAAGCTGAACTAATGCAAGGGACACAAAGCCATGGCTCAGACTGTTGATGTGACAACACTGAGGCTGCTGTTGGGGGGATGTATTGCAGAAAAAGCTCACAGTCCTATTAAACGTTCTGCTGCAATCAATGAATACACCTTGCTTTGATTACAAGCAGGAAGCAACATCAAAGTGCCTTGACATTATGACTTATTCTATGTCTCTTAAGGTTTTGTGGAAGTGAAGAATTCCAGGAAAATCTTTTTAACCGACAGTTACAAGCACGTCAGTATAGACAGACCAGGGGCTCGTTTCAGGAAGGCAACAGAACCCATAACAAGGTTAGATAATTACCATTTACAGTGTCATGTTTGTATTATAACTATAATTGTAATTAATTACATGAAATATTTGATCAATTATGATTACTGTAACATATTACATTAAATATGTGTACTATGACTACATATGTGATGATTACACTAACTTTGTATTAATTTATGACTATAATGTGTAATGACTATACTAAATGTTTGTACTATAACTGCACTTGTAATGATTACAATAACTGTTTGCATCACAACTTATTGTTATTGATTTCACTAAATGTTGCAATCATAATTGTATTGAAAATGATATTATAGATCTAGAAAAAAATTTATCACATTTCGACCAATAAATAAAATTAACATAAATACCCTTCATGAGGATTTAGCAAATTCTGATCTTTTGATCAAACCTAAATCTACACTATGCGAGCTTGTTAATCAGTACAATGAAACATTAAGTAAACTTCTGGATAAACATGCTCCGAAACAAACCAAACGTGTACAAGTTCGCCCTCCATCACCATGGATGTCTAATGATATAATTGTAGCAAAACGTCGTCGTCGATATTTTGAAAGAATTTGGCGACGAACTCGTTCTCCAATTGATCGATCCCGTTATACTAAACAGCTACATATATGTAATCACATGATGTCAAAAGCAAAGTCTGATTACTATACACATTTTATCACAACAAATTCTGAAAACCCTCGGCAGATGTGGAAATCTGTTAACAAAATTCTACATCGGCAGAAATTAAAAGCACTGCCTGAACATTCTTCATTGGATACATTGTGTAGTTCTTTTTCAAAATACTTTACAGATAAGATTGCTCGTATTCGATCAAATTTTGTCATTAATAATAATGACTATGATTTCCCTGAACCGCCACTTTCTGAAAAAACACTACAGAGTTTCACACCTGCAACTACTAATGAAGTTCTCATCATTATTAAAAAATATCCTAACAAATCGTGTGATCTTGACCCATTTCCAACACTTCTACTAAAAAGCTGTATCGATCAACTCATCTTTCCCATTACTACTATCATAAACCTTTCAATGCAGAGTGGAGTTGTTCCACAGGATTTCAAACAAGCTCTTGTAAATCCTCTTATTAAAAAACAAACTTTGTGCAAAGATGACCTAAGGAATTATCGTCCTATCTCTAATCTCAGTTTTCTGTCAAAAATATTGGAAAAAGTAGTTGCTAATCGCCTTCATGAACATATTTACAACCATCGCTTATCAAATGATCTACAGTCTGCATATAAACGATTCCATTCTACTGAAACAGCTCTTCTCAAGATACACAATGATATAGTTGATAACATGGACAATGGCAAAGTCACAGCACTCACTTTACTTGATCTCTCAGCTGCTTTCGATACAATTGATCATTCAATCCTTTTACAACGCCTCCATAGATATTTTGGAATTTCTGGCCCAGCTCTTCGGTGGTTCAAATCATTTTTATCAGACAGATATCAAAGTATTAACATATCTGGCACATTATCTAGCCCACAACATCTACCATTTGGAGTGCCACAAGGATCCGTCCTTGGCCCTGTTCTGTTCAGCTTATATACTACATCGCTCAGCCAAGTTATTGCTAATCGTAATCTCAGTCATCACCTTTATGCTGATGACACACAGGTTTACATATCACTTT
The DNA here is from genome assembly GCA_963662155.1 of Lamellibrachia columna. NCBI lineage: Eukaryota > Metazoa > Annelida > Polychaeta > Sabellida > Siboglinidae > Lamellibrachia > Lamellibrachia columna. The sequence continues at coordinate 35,629,707 of OY759272.1, read as the reverse complement.
CACAATCAAATGCACAAGAATCTCTTTCGACTTTTAGTGATTGCCTTACTGATATCTTGTCGTGGATGGAATCAAGTAAGCTAAAGCTTAATCCAGATAAAACAGACCTTATTATTATTGGCACTAAACAACAACGAAATAAAGTCATCAACCATTTTCCTGTTAAACTGCTTGGCAGTGATACATTCCCATCAGATACTGTTCGTAATCTAGGTGTTATCTTTGACAGTGACTTCAACTTTCGCCAGCATATCTCTCAAGTATGTAAATCCTGTTTCTATCATATTCGTGATCTTCGTCGAATTGGGCGTCACATATCTATATCTACTGCTAAAACAATATCAACGGCACTAATTAGCAGCCGTCTTGACTATTGCAATTCACTACTAAACAACATTGCTAAAAGAGACTTGACTAAACTCCAACGAGTACAAAATTGTCTGGCACGTGTGGTTCTCAGGGCGCCTCGGTTTTCACCGTCACTACCACTACTTAAACAGTTACACTGGCTTCCAGTTTCTTATCGAATTAATTTTAAGCTGTCCATTCTTGCATATCGTGCTCTATCTACACAACAACCATTCTACTTGGCTAGTCTCCTGCATCTTTCAAATATCCCTAGGCAGCTAAGATCATCAGTTTCACAACAACTTATTGTACCTAAAACAAAACTTAACTTGGGTAAACGTGCTTTCTCTGTCGCTGCGCCTAGGGTCTGGAATGAACTCCCTATCGCTTTGAAAACATCCGAAACTATTGCTATTTTCCGTAAAAAACTCAAGACATATCTATTCCAAATTGCTTTCCCACCATAAATGTTCGGTTGTCCCTCGTTCTGATACTGACTTTTGCGCGTCCTTGTTTACAATTACGCCTACTGATTCTGTTTTGTTGCGCCTCTGAGCTCAGGTTCCTGAGGATATAGGCGCCATAGAAGTCAATTATTATTATTATTATATTACAGTGTAATCATATCTTGTGACAACAGCAATCAACTTGAGGCATGGTGGAGTCATCCTGCTGCCACACAAGTGGAACCTTATGGAAGGCATAAATCAACAGGTGTTTCCACCCCACAAGAACAATGCCACCTGCCTGGTAATTCATTGACACAATCCAGGGTGCTATAGAGAGGTCGGTGAGGTCACCATCATACTGTCAGACAGTGGAACCATATGGACAACTGATTTGCTCAACTGTGACATTGACAACCCCGCCCCAGGCCGTAGCCAATGGGCGGCCACTAAACAGCAGGTGCGGTTATTGTCACCGGAAATGTGACTGTAGTTGGTGCGGACATTGCGGACATTGCGGGTGATTGCGAATGGTTCATGAGTTTGTGACAATGGCACTCAGTGGTCAACAGTGCAGGAATGTTCTTTGTCTCATATCGAAATGTCATGCTGCTTCGGCAGAACTGACATTTACATGGATGGCTGATTACATAGATGTGTTGGATTTGCTTTTATCTTGGAACTTTTTAGATTTATGCTATATAGTTAACTAAGACATAATACAACTTGTGTGATCAAGATAAACATGCAACAGACAATGATACACATGTCCTGAATGCTCAGTAATTGTCCAAGTCAAAATTGTGTCTTTTTCTTGCGGCTTCATTTCCATTAATTGATTCTGTGCTAGACAGCTAAAACATCTGAACCGTTAAATTAATACTACACCCTCCCCCCTCAAACAGCCATTGCTCAGGGTAACAATTCACCTAAGGCAGACCTTTTCACACAAACACCATTTCAACTTCTCTTGGAAGCAACCGGCCAGCAGTCAAGCTGCAATTGCTTTGCAAAAGTTGTTCGTTCTTATAATTCCATCACTGGAATTTCAGTTCATGGCCACAAATATAAATATACTTTCTTTTAACAACTTCTTTTATTGACTAGATACAATAAGATTTTCAGATTTCTTCCTGGTATGTATCTTTCTAACTAAATCCACCCTGTCACCCTTGCTCTTCACTCAAGAGGCAGTATGCTTATCTACCCTCTTATATATATATGCCAATCCACATGCACAGTACTTGTTTATTTACCCCGCCATGAGTGGCACATTAGATCACATGACCTTTGCCACTAAAACATCCCTGCAAGTAGTATTCCCATGCATGGGAGGAAACGCTGGGCAAACCTTCATTTACTCGTCTTGGAGTGGGTGCAATAACTCACTGGCAACAACTGTCAACTGAGATACAAAGGATGTTTGTGGTGGCAAAACCTACACATGCACCAGATTCCACATCAGTTAGTATGTGCAATATTCCTAGTCTGCCAGTGTTCATGTCCAATTCTGCCAGTGTTTATGTCCAATTCTGCCAGTGTTTATTTCCAATTCACCCAGTATTATGTCCAATTCTGCAAAAGTTTGTGTTCAATTCTGCAGTGCTTATGTCCAATTCTGCAAGTGTTTGTGGCACATCATTTACAATACTAACAATGAAGGAATATACATATTTGTGTTTTATAGTATCATTGGTGAATTATTTTCTACAAATGCTGAGAAATGCCTAATATGAATTGACACAGTAAAATGTATGATGTCGGTCAGATCTGTTCTGGAACCCTGTTGATGTTACTTGTATTAAATAGTAATAAATTAGGCATTCATACAAATTTATAACATGCCCTGTACATGGAAAAACTGCTCAGACAATAACAAGGTTAAATTAAGCTAAGTTTTATAAGTAGGTCTTTGTCATTAAAAGTCAATGAACTGCTATCTACAATAATGTTATAAAGACCGCATGAAAAAGGTGCGTCTTTAACCATGTTCCTGTGCTGCATTCTCAACAAATAAATAAAAAAAAATTAAGAATTGTCTACCAAAAATGCAAAAAAAATTACATTTCTATTAAATTCATTCAATGTGAGAACATTGTGCCACAGAGAGTGGTTGTATGGATTTTAAGACATTTTATTACTCTATGAGTGGAGGAGACATTACTTAGTTTTGTGCATTTTTAACAAGACCTTTTTGCATTATGGACATATAAGTTGTATGCAGTCAGCTGTGCCCGCATTTTGCAAGATCCCATCAATATTTCCCAGTTTGCCTGGCCAACCCCTTTTGACCATGTGCTGCAACCAAGCAGATGGAGATAAGTATACAGGTTCATTTGTGTGACTTACAGATTTCTGCTATTATCTTACAGACCTGTGCACTACTCATGGTTTCATCCTACCCCAGTCCATGTGATACCAGATACCATGGCAAAGTTCAATGAATCCTAGAAACACAGATAACATATGCCTCATGCTGAAAGGTCTCAACTCTTAATATATCTATTAAATAAGCTTTGTGAATACAGAATATCTGTTGTCATCCTAGCAAGAAATCTTACTCATTTAGTTTACACACACTTCTTAGTACCATGAATGTGTGTTCCAGTGGCATACGAATATAAGGCTTGTGTTGTCTGTATCAATAAATAGGTCAAACGTTACTATTGGTAGAGATTAAATCTGTGTCAACCAAAGCGTTCTTAAATACGCCTTAACTCTACTTAAAAGAATAATGGATACAACAGGATCAGCCATTCAGTAGAATAAAATATATTGGCTACGACAAAATCATTCCCTAGTCCTGTTGTATTAAAATGTACTGTTTAATAGAATCAGCTGTTTAACAGAATCAGTTGTTCTGGCCCTAAGTGATTATATTAAGTGGAGTCCAGTCATCAGCGTATTACACTTTTATGTCATGAACAGTCAACATAACATAAATGCATATATGTATGTTTATTAAAAAAATAGAAATGTTAACTATAAATGAAACTGCCTGCACTTTCCATAAAATATAAATACTCAACACAATATTCGTGTGTCTTTAATATGAAGAAATATTTATTTTACTTATGATAGAGGGTAAGAAAGATATGACTCCACATAATGCAACCATTACAAGGAGTGCAGCCAACCCCTTCCCACCTCTCGGGCCTGCTCCATCATCATACTGAGGTCAAGTCCCTGGTGGGTAGTGGGAGGCAGATGACCTGGTCATTAATTATCCCAGCCTGCCTGATGTGTGTAGGTATGTCCAAACCCTCTTCATCACTACACCAGTGATCTATGCATCACATTCAGTGATCTATGTATCACTCTTTCTGATGTATGGCCATAAACCCTCATGGTGGGCGACAGGAAGGGCGGTCCTGTAGTAATGGAATTGGTTCTGTTATTAGTTTGTATTTGTAAAATAATGGTTTTAAGTAGTCTCCCATCTTTTTTCTTCTTACTTTTTAGACATTATTAAATTTGTTCATACTTTTCATAGAAATATTTCTTTTTTGTCTTACTTTTCACAGTTTCCCATCTCTTTCTTCTTACATTTCATGTAATTATTCAAGTCGTACATGAAGGTTAATTAAAATAAATGCAACACTTCATAGTTATAAGCATTATATGCCAAAAGTACAAATGTTTTTTAACAAAGACATATATTATATAAATCTTCATGTATTGCCTCAAAGCCAGCTGGCCATAAACCCTTTATATTATTTATAATTTTTAGAACCGTGATCTAAATGTAAATTTCTAACTAAATAAGGATAAATATACTTCTGTAAATATGATTACATTTTTTATGCTAAACACGTGCCATTAACAAAGTCTTGATAACATCATCAGCCCCACTTTCTATTCTGAGCCTAGGGTTAATTCTGTAGAGGGTGGGATAGCAACCTAGGGGCAAACTGTGGTTTAATTTGATAGGAAGTTGCACCACTACTAGCCAGTCTGCAAACAAAGACACTTAACTTACTACAAGTCTAGTGTGTCACATTAATTGGGAAAACAGCACAGACAGACGGCATCTGGCATAGGACTTACGCTTGGTCAGTGGAGTCTATAGTTAGTAACCAAAACATGCCCAAGAAATGTGGCTTCCAGCTTTCTGCTTCAGAGGTCAGATATTTTAAAGTGAAGTTAAAAATAGTAATATTAATAATTTAATTAACTTCTATGGCGCCTATATCCTCAGGAACCTGAGCTCAGAAGCGCAACAAAACAGAATCATTAAGCATAATCGTGAACAGGGACGTACAAAAGTCATTATCAGAATGAGGGACAACTGAAGATTTATGGTGGAAATGCAATTTGGAATAAATATGTCAGAAGATAGCTATAGTTTCAGATGCTTTCAAAGTGATGGGGAGTTCACTAGACCCTAGGCATAGTGACAGAGAAAGCACGTCTGCTCAAGTTAAGTTTTGTTTTTATGCACAATATGTTATTGCGAAATTGATGATCTGAGCTGCCTAACGATTTCTGAAAGATGCAGGAAACTAGCCAAGTAGGGTGGTTGTTGTGTAGATAGAGCACGATATGTAAGAGTGGACAGCTTAAAATTAATTCGATAAGTAACAAGAAGCCAGTGTAACTGTCTAAGTAGTGGTAGTGATGGTGAAAACCAGGTGCCCCAAGTACCACATGTGCCAGACTATTTTGTACTCTTGGAGTTCAGCCAAGTCTCTTTTAGCAATGTTATTTAGTAATAAATTACAATAGTCAAGGCGACTACTAATTAATGACGTTACTTTGTCATTATGCAGACAACAATATGAAGTGGTAGTGGCTACATGGTTGACTTATAAATATAATGTCAACATAATGATGTGCTGCAAATCCCATTTATGACTATACTACCATTTACAATTTGGCATAAACCATTCGCACATTTTATATAGAACCATTTACAAGTAAATATCCTATAGGTATATTTACAATGTCTCATCATTCTGTTCACAAGTAAAAAAAATTCCACAGTGGGGGCATTTTGTTGCATTCCTTACAAAATGTCAACTAAAGCAAATTATTAATATGACATAGTTATTGGCATAAGGTTATAAGAACCACAGATACACTAATAAAAAACTTCACATGTCAAGATGATCCTGTAGGGAAATGTGAACTCGGATATTTTAGAAACAAAAGAATGAATACAACTTATGAAAAGAAACTGTACAGAACAAACCCACTTTCCTGGCAACTTATTGTACATTGTGACTGTCCATTCACTCATTTCACTGGGCTACTACACACATGTAAACATTCCTGTCAATCTGATGGATAGGGAGTGAAATGTATCCATTCTGACACTTCTGCAACATGTGCACCTGCCTCTTCATAAGTCAGAAAGACAACATGAGACAGTGGCAGCGGAAGATTCTCAGAACGCACAAGTCTGTGTCAGACACCAAGTCCACCTGTCCTGCCATCTATTGCAGACTGGAGACAGGTCTTGTCCGGCATAGCAGGCCAGGAATGAGTAGTGGGTGACTACCTTTTCTTTCTAACAATTTACATATAAACGTATCCTATAATTGAACATGCAATTCTTGTTCATGTTGAAAATGTTTCCTAGATTGAATTAAGACTTATTTTAGGGCACAAATTTGTCACATGCTTGCTGTTCAAAAACTTTTGTTCAAAAACTTTTGAACAAATAATATTTGAAGTTGGTAAGAATACTAAAATATTTCTCTGTAAGCAGATTCCAGATCCAAGCTACACAAAAAGTTGGTTAATTAGACTAAGATATAAGTTTTAGTTTGACTTGTAAATTATATTTTGACTAAGGTATCAATTGTATGATGACTAAAATATCAATTGTATGATGACTAAAATATCAATTGTATGATGACTAAAATATAGATTATATTTTGACTAAGATATAGATTATATTTTGACTAAAATATATATTAGAGAGCAATAAAAAGAATATAAATGTTATATGTAAATTATGTGTGTAATAAATAAATTGTTACACAAATGAATCAAACTGAAACCAGAAAAAAGTTAAAATGTAACTTTTATTATTTTTTTATTTTCAGTCCTGGATTTTATACTAAGGTACCTTGTGGATATAAATGATATTCTAACCTAGGAGGCTAACTTCAAGTTAAACTCACTCCTATCTGGCCTGTCTTTATAAAATCCACTCTACTGTCTCATCATCAATTCTACCCGTGCATGACTGACTCATAATGATAAGATTTGTTTTTGTTTTGCCCTTGGCAATTCAGCTGGAATGACTAAAAATAATCACTTGCATAGTATCCAGTTCCTGTCATTCAGTCCCCATGCCAGGCAGCCACATAACAAGGGCACTAACACACAAAAACAGATCAGCTATCAGGTACCAGATGAACTTTCAATGGTTATTACATTTTCATACACCACACCCAAAATTAATTCTTGAATGTCTACAGAACTGCTGCTGAAATTAACTTAGCCAAAGCTTTTAATCACTTTAGTGTTTTGGATTTCTGCTGTCTTGATTGAAATTGTGAAGTACTGGTACATAAATAATTGTTCATGTTAAAAAATTCTATCTTAGCAGTTCTAACAAAAACTGTAATAAGATTCTATGTACCAATAAATGGAAGCAATAACATAATTATTAACAGTATTAATATGGAGCTGTTTTAAACACAAACACATATATAATAAAATGAATCAATTAAACGAACAATTAAAACTTGCTATTGTTACCATAGCTACACCAACTGTTACATTAAATTAAAAAGCAGCTTAGCCAATGTGTACCTTTGGATTGGTCCCTTATTGTGGGAAGATCTCCCATAAGTGGGAGAGAGATCAGGGATGAGTGATATCTTGTGTGACTTCATTTCCATTCAGATAACACCCTGTTAGACTAAGTGCCCTGGTGCAGTCAACACCAGAATACACCAACACCCTCAGATAAAGCAAATAAACTAACATTGAATAAGACACCCCAGGGTTGTCACCCTTCACACTATGACTAACCCTCTAAATCCTTTCCAACAGATCCGCAATCTCCACCTACCAAAGCATGATTGAATGCCTAAGTTTCAAAATAGAATTAATATTGCTACCAGGGTACTCTGGATGACTAATTTCTGTATCCAATTAGTGTGCTTTATAATATAAAAGTCAGCTCATAAATATAAGAAGTTTTCAGGTGATCGAGAAAATTAAAAATATTCAAGTTTCTTTGTCAGCCTGACAGTTACAAGCATCAGATCTGGCGAGTGCTTCATTAAAAATAGATAAAGTGGATTTAACCAATCATGCAATTTAAACTGTCTGTTAACAGCTGTCAACGTGAGTCACAGGCATTATGTTAACGTGACAGGACTGAATATGATATGCCAAGACAAACTATGACAGAGGCTTTGATTAAACTTCAACAAAGCCCTCCAAAGCAGAAAGGTGCCAAACACAAGAAAGCCCTTCAAAGCCCACGGTGGAGAGCCCCACACAAGACATGGCCTGTGTCACCAGAAAGCAAGTGGTTCCCACACACCCCATAACCTCAGTGTCACACAGCACACCCTGCTTTTAAACATGCGCCAGTAGGGTGACAGCCAATGGGGGCTTGCAGCCCAAACAGGGCCTGTTAGAAATAGCATACTAGAAGACATCCCATGGCTGTTTACCCCCAGGGATATTAACCATCTTGTGGATGACAGTAGACAAGATTTCATGAACTTAATTATACAGTGTTTCCCAGTATAATAGTTTAGTAGTGGACAATCAGTTAATAAACAATGAGGATTGAGACCAATGTAATGTTGGGCATGTTTTCTATTTAAATGCATTGCTTATTTCTTATAACATTCTGATATGTGTACAGTAATGTTTGAATATCTCATTAACTTGTCAGATAAACCATTTTTTCAGTCAGCCAGTCTATTGCTAAACAATTTGAACATGTAATCCAAATATATAAACATAGTAACTGTTGAACATTCCAGTCATGAGTGCTAACACGCGTGTCTCATTGTTAATAAAATAATCTCCCCATAAGTGTAGCGCCTCGAAAACCAAATCGAGGGTCCACCTTTCAAAAGACTACAGTGCAATAACACTTACAATACTCTATTAATGGTACACAAGCCTAACAGTTTGTTGAACTTCATGTGCAGTAATCCCCTTCCCTAACCATCAACACACATGTCAATGTGGACAAACTATTCAAAGAGACAACAGTTAACCACTGCTACTGTCGGACAGAGCAGACACTGATGCCTACAGATATAGCCGTGCCTGCCAGGTAGGCCTGTTTGAGGCCATCATACCTGTTTATCTGGCATTTAACACCTGAAATACCAAGAATGTTACAGACACTGTATGTATGGGACTTCCAATCAGGTGTTCATTTCTAAATCACTTCATTCCACGTCTGATGGATTCACCCAATTAATTTTATAATTGTTATCGTAAAATCAAGTTAGGGACCTATATAGTATAAACTGCATCTATTTTAGATAATATAGACTGCCCAAATGTGTTATTTTATATTTTGATTGTTAGCTGACTGTTTCGACTCAAACCTGAATGGTTAGGTGAATTTTTATAACACATAACAACGGCTAAATTATCTTTTTAAACTGTGGTTTAATAAGACACATTTGTGTGGTCAAGATGCAAGAATAGATTTGTACAGTGGTCTCAAACTTTATTTAGAACAAAATATATTATGCTAACTCAATTATTATATAGTAGTTAAACAATATGTGGTGAGCATTTTTTTTAAATATTACATACTAAATCCATAAAAAAAATTCTTATAAAACACATCTATGGCAACTTGGAAAAGTTTTGTATATTTGAAATCAACAGCTTAATAAAAACCCAAATCATGTTTATGATTATTTCTGGGATATGTTCATGACGACTTTATTAAAAGTTTTATATCCATAACTATGGAGACACAATCATCTTATATTAAAATAATCTTAGTCCTTAAATAAATGTTTGATACTTTATTGGCACACTAAATATGGCTGGAGAGGAATTATACCTATAACAAAAGTCAAGGTTTTTACATCTCATCCATTAAACATCTGCTACACCATGACATATTATCATGGATCATTTACCATTCAAATTCCTCTCCAATCAATTCCCATTCAAATGTCCAACATTAATAATCTAATTTAAAGTTACTGAGAGGAAAAAAAAATTGCCACAAAGAGGAAATTATTATTTTTGACGTCATATAGACTTTTTAAAGCTGGGAAATGCTGACACAGAAACCCAACTACTGTTGAATAAACTTCACAAATCAATTAGCAAAAATCTTATTTCAAAAACAAAACTGATCACCAGTAATTTCCATTCAATGTTTGTATATCAGTTATCTTCTACTACAGTAATATGTGGGTGCACCTAATTAGCAGGATTATAGTAATTCCCCCAGCTGATTACTTGGTTGTTTCCCACATTATAAAAAATAGTATTTATGATGTCATGTCAAATTACAAACAGAAACACACTGAGAAAACCCAACTACTGTTGAATCACCTCCAAATCCCTTAATAAAAATCTATTTCCCAAATAATCCATTAATTATTTCTCTATCAACAAGCCTACATTTTTTTCAAAACTGATTTTTTTCATTACTGAATTTGTATATAAAAGACCCATATAAAGGTCAATTCAATAAAGCCCTGATACTTAATGGATTATCTCCTTCTCTTACAGTAATCTGTGGGTGAGCCTAATTAGCAGGATTATCATCTTCCCTCAGCTGTATCCAGTGTCTCAAGGGTGTGTTCCCACGCTGTCTCTGGTACACACCAAGGCAGTAAGCTGCTGGTTTCTGATGGCATTAATCTTGACACAACATGCTGGCTACAACTTCCACCTAGACAGATCAAAGTCAGCCGGCACTCCACCACTTAGGGATCAGCTCAAATCATTAGCTCTACCTTGTATTGGATAGCTGTGGATCCAATTAAGAGGTCAACGTTACTGACATTCCATTCCAGTAGTGCAAATGTTCATTCATTCAAAATGTTACAGTAATATTTTGAACACATTCATAGGATAGTTGATTATTGACAAAATCACTGTTTTTTAACATAATCAGACAAATCCCACATATATCCATGTGATTTGTCAATGGTTCATGAAAATATGACCCAAATTACTGTTTATGTAGTTTTAAACAAGATGCATATTTTACATTTTAGCATAAAATATAACTCATATAATATATCCACTAGAAAAACAACTGAGAAAGTACTCATAAGTGCCATTTTAATATGCACATTTTATTTCCATGCAATTAAAAATGTTTGCAAACATTTCACTAATGTGAAGCTTACTAAGTAACACACATGCCTCTTGTGGATTTTAGGGGGTGGAATTCAAGGTAGTAAAAGTAAATGTAAATATTTACAAAGTAAACAAATTTGACGTCACTGTGTTTTGAAGCATTTGTCAATCTCATCTGCAGAGAGCAGGCAAACACAAGAGTGTCTATATAAACAGTTTTGTGTTCGCTATAAATGTGTATCTACAACGCCACGCTGTTGTGCCAGCATAATCCCCTGTTGTTAATTTACCATCTAATAAGGTAGGTAAGGATTAAGCTTGCGTGATGAACCAAGCACATTTCAATGGTTCAAAAGTGTTGCCTGGCTACATTACAAAGATATTATAATGGAATCACCCACAAATTTATTAATTTCTATACTCCAGCTCTTCTACGTGTTGTGTGTTTATAATTAGCATATTTTTGTCAGAGTCACGCGAGTGCCACAACAAGTAAATGCAAATTCTTTCAAACTGTTCACCTGGCCATGAGTTTTAACAAACATCTCTCTACCAAGATGACAGATAGTGTAGGCCAGATAGTGTAGGCCATTTACTGGATTATGACTCAATTACTACCCAACAGCATATACATCAAACATCATGAAACATGTCAGAAATACAGTAGACAAAATATACAACAGGTGTAAATTCCAAACAAAAACAATATTTTGGACCATATTATAGTAAGGTTCAGAACAAACCACAAAACACTCAATACTACTGAAAAAACAAATGCTCCTCTTGGAAAAGTAAACGTTTGAAATCCCTGCAAATGAACACAGTCCCTAAATGTAGCACCAGTACAACTCCGTCAAACAAATCACTAAAAATCATGTATTTATTGTTCTGAACTGATTACAAATTAGATTTGGTTGGTAAACATTTCAATAATTTTATTTGGTACAGTTTCCAGCAAGTGTTATGTTTGTATATGTGATGCGCCACGCCAAAACCAGGCGCTTCTCGCTAAATTTTGTTCGGCGCTGGAGCCTAAAATGCATGGTGCCCGTTCGAATTGTCGAAAATCGGTTAACGACGGAATCGAACAACGAAATTATCCAGCTTTCCATAAATCCATTTATATAAGCTGAAAGATTGTTCAAACTAGTAATATTTAGCACTTTATTGAGGCCCCTGATTAGCGTCGCGGTTGAGAAGTCTGAAACAAAGCCATGTTTACGCGCTTTTGATCGACTGTCTTCGCTCGCTTACAAGTGGGAAACCCCACATGTTATACATGGCTGGAAAGCTTGACGTAAACTACATGTGTGATTGGGAATCTCTTACTCTAGACCAATAGAACAGCTCCTATTATACATACTTTATCCAGCAACAAAGTGCTGTTGTTGCTATGGAAGTTGCGAAACGCTCGCTGATTGGTCGAAAGCGTAAGCGCGCATGCGCAGTCGGCTTGTTTACACATTCCTTTCGTCTTTGTTCGCCAGTTTCGCCTGCTGTTTTCGTCTTCGATTCGTTAATGAATTGCACTATGGCATCGAAAGAAGCTTATTTAGCTACCGAGTTGGATCGTGCGAGGGGGTGCAATCTCGAGGACAGCAATTTAGCTGCAGTGATTGAAGATTACTTCGAAGGCTGCGTCGAGCCCGTGGAAGTCGCCTCGGCAGGGGCAGACCACATTGAGCCTGCACTGGTTGGCTCAGCGCCAGCGGGAGCGGACTTTCCAAATTGGGGAAACTGACATTGTGTAGTGTTATTATATATGTAATGTGTAAATAATGTTTTATTTTAAGATATTTCAAGGATTTACTTTAGTGGTTCGGCACCCAGTGCTCGCGGTAGTCTCCGGGAATACCAAACCTGGTAGTAAATGAGGTGGCATTCAATAAATAATAGGTTTTTCCACTTTATACTTCTGCATCTAATTTATACACACCTACTGGAGGAACATACAAAATTTCATTCCATTTGGAGCATTATAAGTGCATGGTTGCTATGGGAGAAGCAATTTTTCAATGCAGTTTTTAAAGCTGATTTTCTCAAAACTATTATTCCAAGAATGTGTACACTAAAAGTGTAATATCTTGGCCCATGAGTAAGGTACACTCTTCATGTTGGTGTCATTTTTAAGCTGTGTATCTCCTCTATTTGAATCTGTAATAAAATGGTTTTGTAAAATTGTCGAGAAGAGCCTGCTTTTGGCGTGTGGCATCACATATATTTAAATTACGCTTGTACTTTTGTTCTCAGTGCAAGAAATGTCCTTAGTCAATGGTTGAAGAAGGGCCACTGCTAGTCAGGGACAGAATTCAGCCTACAATTAGTTTTCTCAATCATGTTTAAGCTTTCACAGCTCTCCTGCAAGTTTCAACGATAGCTCACAAATGGATACGTTTAGTTAATGAACTACAGCAAACTACTCTCATGAAAAATTATGATCTCACTGATAATGCTTCTTAATAGAATTTGTAAAATCAAATAATGCATATGCATTTTGCCTTCAAGATGCACCAATATCATAGCATTAACTTTTAGGAGCTAAATTTGAACCTGCTAACACTGCTACATTTGTACCCACTATTTAGTTCATAGACCAAATTCGACACATATTATCCACAGTATGCCCAAGTGCACTTTGCTCCGACAAACCATAAAAGAATAACTTGGTGGCAACTATCCATACAAAAACCCACAAGAAACAACTAGCACTGGCATAAGAAACCACGGGCTTAGGTCAACGTTTGCGAACACCTGAAAAATGGGCATTGTACCTAAATAGTTGTGGCCGACTATTCCACAATAACATTATCACTCCCATTTTTATCTGCGCCACCAATCATCGCATTGTCCGCAGAAGCAATACCCACCAATTTCTGCGCGAACTGCACAGTTACTACCGATGCTAATCAGCTACATGCATGAACGATGTCATGCTTGAGCGCCTCTCAGGGGCAGACACAACAGGTCAAATGAGCATGCCGAGTCGTGGGAAACTGAGACCAACTGAGTGTTAGGCCAGGGGCCATTTGTGTCTCAGTCTTTGCAAATAATAGCTAGTATTCAAAGTCCTGTGAGTGGCAAGAACGCCCGGCCTCATTGGTGTTATTAGGTATAATGCTGTTTTTTTTTTCTTTTCTGACTGACATCTTGCAGATCGGGGCTGGTGATATAACTTGAAGAAAAACCCCATACAAGAGACATGATAGAAACATCTCATGACAAAGAATTATCATTCGCAAAAAGTAAACAACCTTGGATCCCTGCAAAGTGTCGGAGCTTATCTTTGGACATAGTGTTGTCAGAGCATTACTCTGAAGACAGTACTCCAACAATATATAATTATAAACTTACAGTGATCATAATTTTGGCCAATTTGAGATGGGGTGCACAACAGGAATGATTCCTAAATTATTATTATTATACATAAAAAAACAATATGAGCGATTTGTTAAATCTTGTTAAATATACATACATAAAAAACATAATGCTTATCTGCCAATTTCATTTGATACCGGAGTTTTATATTTGTGAAGCACATACACTGCCATTATTATAATATATGTTCTTTTTCTTTTAATATATCAAAAAAGGGAAACTGTTGCATATACACGCACGATAAACTGTAACCTAGGTCTTGGACAATAAGTTATAACAATACACTTATAACTAACAGTTACACCTGCCTCCAAAGGCACGTGTGCGTAATGGTTATCTAGACTCTTTCCTTTGAAGACGGCTACACTTAACAATACTTATGAACCTGCTAATAACATAATTATAATAATAGTCAGGCATACACTGCTTGTGTGTTGCCATAGCTACATCTAAAGTAATCTCACTCTGAATTATTTGTTGAATTGATCTAACTAATGGACATCTAAAATTAGCAAAACTGTTATATAATGATATGAATCTTTTTCATAATAATATGAATCAAGTTTACATTTTTTCTTTGAATTGACTGTGAAATATGATATCAATATACTGAGACCACCAGTCTGATGAATATATTCACAAGTAGCCAAAATCATGTTGAAACATTTCCATTCCGGTGTCAAAGTCAATGAGTTTTTCCCGCCAGGACACGACTGACAGATCCCTTCACAGGCAGTGTTGAAAAAAATCTTATTTTTTTATTTAAATCTTATTTATTTATTTTTTTTAAATCTGGTATATACAATGTCACAAAACATTTTACTATCAGGCTATTATGGTGTCAATACAGCTACAAAAGTGTGCGCACTTTGTGCTTTTGTAATAAAAAACACACAAAACTTTGTTGATTTCGATGCTTGTAAAAAATTATTTGTGTTAAATTCATATAAATCAGCGATTAAAAAAACCGGAAGTAAAAAAAATCATAAATCAATGATTTTTTGGAGCGATTTAAATCATGATTTAAATCAATGATTTAAATCAAACAGTTGAACTGGTCCCTGTTCACAGGTACCAGTTCAACTGCATAACCCTGATTTTGAATTGCTACTATTCAAGGATGTACAAAAATATGTATCCTACTCTACCGGCAAAACATGTATAGCCACATTATAAATGAATGTATTTAACAATCTTGTCAGAGGCATAACTGAGGATTGTGATGTGTGAAGCCAGGTTGCAGGAAGTATGGCGGAAGTATGGCAGGTGTGCGAATGACAGAACTCTCCAACAACTTACTCATGGCTACAGCCTGGCATGTCAAACATGCGCCAGCTGTCAGGCAGCAAAGATATAATTTTCAACGCCTGTCACTAATCAAGAGAAGATTAGCAAACCCATTGTTGTCCCAGGTTATGATCTGACTTAATGAAAGAAACCTTATCACAAACACCAGTGGTCCCAGGCCTACCCTCAGGGTTTGGAAAAGAGGGGTTCAGGTGCACACAATCGGTCGGGTATTTCTGGGATGATTTCTAAAAAACCTTACAGTTAAAACAAATTCTGTCAAACGTGGATTAGTTCGCACCCCCGAACCCCCACTGAGGACAGACATGGGTCCCAAACCTTATAAAATGCAGTTAGTGTGTTTATTTATCGATTTATTATGTCCACTCCCAGGTGAATAATCCATGGCAAAGTCCAAAAAAAATTGAAAATGTGGACACCACTAGAGAGTATACAACAAATACCAACAAGCATGGGCTACTCTGTGGCTGTGGAATTGTTCAAATGCTGTGATGTCTAACCCAGTGTTCCAGATGGGAACACACCAGCCAATTACTCAGACCTGCAATATGTCTTGGTTGTGGCTAATGGGAAGGAGAGAAGTTGGCCAAGTCACAGCCCCAACAGACGTCAGTATTCAGCAATGTGTACTTACTCGCAGTAAGGCTCGCTCGTGTTGGCCGAAATCTTGCATAGTGCCCCATTGCGACATGGCTGAGGGCTACATGATTGGAAGCCTACAAACACAAGAAATGTATGGAATCCTGGCAGATATTGACTGTCATCATACTGCTCTTAAATGACACACTTTTTTATTTTAAAGTAAGCATTTAACGTCTTTTTTTGCAATATGGAACATCACAAAATATAATTATATATATATAACTCCTCCTATTGCACTAAAATCTTCGGGAGACCCAAGTTCGGCAGCACACCAAAACAAAAAGGGTTAAGCAGTTCATAATCGATAAGCAGTTCTAGTTGTGAACAGTTGAATCGGTGCGCTGAAGAGCTATGGAGGATAAGCTAGTTCAAACAGGTGGTTTTTAGTTTATGGCGAAGTGTTGTTATATTTCCTAAAGACTTAACACTAACAGGGAGTGAGTTCCACAGAGTCGGTGCAGCAACTGAAAACTTAGATCTAGTTCCGACATTTGTCTTAATACTGGGAACAAACAGTAGATTAGAATTAGATGATCGAAGCTGTCCGGGCTGTCTTGCAGGAGTGAGCAATGAATGTAAATATGCTGGTTGCTTGGATGTAAGTGTTTGATAGCCAATGATAGGTGATTGTACAGATCTTAAAAATAATGCGATATCGGACAGGGAAATACACTGTCTAAAATGTGTATTATTATCAAAGGAATATGCCTTTTAAGAAAAGAAACAACAATTTCTCATGATATATTAACAGCCTCAACATGTGCACACTTTCAGGGAGGAGGTTTGAGCCCATTGTCCCAAAGGGGAAAACCTGTGTTTGAATTAATACATAAAAAATCTTTTACTGTACAAAAACATTTACTGTACAATTCCACTAGAACCATTTGTGCTCGTAATGTATCAATCATGTGGCATTTTTACATTACTACTGGAAATACAAAAGGAAGGTATGTGAATGATTGAAACAATTTTGTCAATTTGTCACACTGTGATAGAACAAGAATAAAGGGAGCAGAATACAACTTTATATACAAGTAGTAAGTAAAACTAACAATGTTTCAAATTATCTTTAAATGTTTATCAATTATTATCTGAACTACTTGCAACTTAAAAAAAATTATTTTACTGTTTCTGCATTCTCAACTTTGTCAACATGGCTGATACCTGGTATGTTGATAAGCAAAAACAAAACAAATAACACAGCACATCTATTTAGAATCGCCAAGCTATAACCAATATTAAACTTTATTTTATCAGACACATTGTGAATAACTATACACACAACTACTTCTTTGTGTTACCAATTATTCAAAAGAACAGAAGAGAATACACATATTATACATATTTAAGTGATTTAACCATGAATATATAAATATTAAATGTACATTGAGGTCTATGTCCTCATGGCACATTCAAATTTATATTTAAATGAGGTCGTATATTAGCTAGACTAGAACATATGGTACATTATCTGGCCTCTGGCTGCTTGTGAATCCAACTGACAGTTCATTGCATGTTCAGCTGCTTCCATAATTATTAACTTTGTTGAGTTTGCCTGAAAATAACAAAGTATGGAAAGTCCCACAAGTATTCCGAAACAACTTTTTATTTTACAGTATATTAGTTAAATAGCTAAAAGGTCAAAATGAGGTCAACCATTTTTTTAATATTTGTTAACAAAACATTTAAAAGGAAGCAAAGCAGATGTGTCAATTGTTTTAATAATAAATATTTCACATCAAACCGAAACATACCCAAAAAAATCTTTAGAAATGTTTATTAAACCACTGTCAAACATAACGAATAAACATAAATAATCATTTGGCTTCAGACACGGGCCATAAAACGAGAGACAGCTAATCGGCTGTACACACTCGCTGATAATCCCCACTGCAGCCGGTTAAAACACCCCGTGGGAAAGGGCGACAGCTGCCGCCCCAAGTGACGGAAGTTAGGGTCTTCGTGCAACTGTGGCGGTACTTTAACTGTTTGCAACTTTTAGTACAAGGCGGTCGTCTTAGATTTTGCGGCGGTTCTTGAGAAAAACTCCACTGAACTGGGGACTGCGTTTGACAAATGTGCATTCGGCGGCTGACGTGATGCACACTTGGAACACCCAATCGTAACAGCACGACGGCCGGAAATATCTTCCCAATGGCGCGACGCTCACTACTGACACTAGACGACTAGTTCATTTGACCATCGTTAAGTGGACATAATATTTCACAGACGCGATGCAGTGTTTGCCCACCGGGCGTTCGTTAAAAAACAAGCAGATACACAGGTTTAGCGAGACTGAGTCTGTAGCAAAGGAACGTGTATGGGTACGTGTATGGGTAAGAAAGAAATTAATAACACACTCCGCCTCCGCGAAAATGGTGACAGCGTCACCAATAAAAATGTCGCGTAATTTTCGCAGAAGATTCGAGCCTCTTAGAAATATTCTCAAGACATTATTATAAGCAGGTTTATAACATTGAAACAACTTATTCCCTGAAACAAACAACTACAAACAGCTGAAGTGGTTAGGGGTTCTCAGCCAGTACCGATTCCTAATGCCATGACGAAGTCATGACGTCGCCCTAATTTCCATTAGAAAGGACTGTCGCGAGTCGTGAGGGGAACAACGGAATGCTTACCTTTCGCGTTCCGAACTGTCGCTAGCGCCAAAAGTACTCCGAGAACGACCCAGCGACGCCGCATAGTTATCCTGGGACACTATTCTCACGATAATCCAGTCATGAGTGCTCCTTAAAGTGCACGAAAATCCAGCGGTATTTCCGTCTAAAATCACCCCGCTACGCGAGCTCTACTCACGGCTAGTAAATAAATTCCCCTGACCCCGTTTACAACAAAAGTTTTGCTCGCGCCTGAAGCTTGACGCCGTGACGCGGTCCGCTGCGTATCGCTGCGCGCCACCCGCGCCAAACTACCGTTTTCATTCCAAAATGTCCTCATATAACATAAAACTAAAATTTGCACAATTATTGTTCTCGTTGTTTTATTAACCAAGAGCAAAAGCAAAAATGTCTATATACAACATCTTTGCTATCAATTTGGACATGTTTGCTGCACTATTTCGCTGCCAATTCTGTGGCGGATTGATTGAGCACGTTTATGGGTTGCACAACTTATGCTCACTCAGCCGGGTCGACTAGACGGACAGCGTGGAGTGGGCAGTCGAGTGAAACGTCCGCCGAGGTCCACTTCACGACAGTATCAGAATAACCATTGTACAATGGATACATGTACGCTAATCGAACGTGTGTTATAATTGTCGCGTCTTTTTGATGTTATTATTATTACCTTACGATTTTTCGCGCCAAAATTTTGTATTAGTCGAGGAATTTTCTATTAATTTGTTCGTGTGTGCGTGTGTGTATATATAAATAAAATTTATATATAAATAATATATATATATATTCCACCTGCTACAAATTCGCAGACTAGTCTATTTAGAACATGAATATGTTTCATGCATGAGATAAGGTCTACGCTGTTTCGGTGTTTACCAGCAAATATGTTTAATACTTCCCAAAGAAGTTGAGATGGCCTTGGAATGAACAGGTCTGCCAGGGGGTGAAGTGTAAAGCGCTTTGAGCAGTCCTATGGACCGGATACCGCGCTATATAAGAACATACCTTTACCTTTAATTCAAACTGGTCCGATAACTTACACGTTCTGTGTGTAGGCATTTATTTGGTTCAGTTGTACTCAAGTTAACCACACTGTGTAAGAGTCCTCTTCAAATCCGTATGTGTTTTGAATTGATCAGCTGGTATTCGCATGCCATGTACCAAACGCAGGACGTATCCCGTAACACAAAAAAGCCTTCAAGGTTCAGAAACGCAAGGACTCTATCCCACGCGTAACGCCCGTAATACCGGTAATAACATCCGTGACGTTATGAGCATGTTTCAGCGAACAGCTAATATTTTCCTAGCGTCATCAACAAATTAAGCCCCAAAAGAGGGCCGAATGCAACCCCTAAACACGCCATTGGTCATGTGACTTTTTTTTAACGAAAACATATCTACCCCCCCCCATTTACGCTGCGCGCCACGGCTGGCGCTACACGCCAAATGTATTTGCCTCCTACGTTTTACGTGTCTGCTGGTTACGATACCTCTGCTAGATGGATCACATCCCGATTGAGGAACGAGCTGGCCAGACAGGAAGACGGATACAGCACAGCATTCCAAAGGTGCTAGTATTATTCTAGGGTCATTCTCGAAGCCCCCCGCCCAATCGTTGTTGCTCTGCACATTTCTCCACATACAAAACGAATAGCCGAGTTTTTTTTATGTGAAATGCATGTTCCCGACATTTATATAACAATTATGTAGATCCATAATCATACATATGCTTAATATAATAATATATCATGGTTAGAATAAACAGGAATATGGGCCCATTCAGTTCAGTTTATACTTAAAATAATACATAAAATAAGGCTTTAATAAGCATTTGTCATTAGACCAAAAAAAGTGTATACAAAGTTGCTATTTGAACAAACAATACAAAACAAACAATATACTGTGTTGTTCGTGCGCGCGCCTGTACGCGTGGTTTTGAAAAGAAGTTCGGGCATACACAATCAACCGGGGATTTATGTGAGTATTTCTTAATGTTGTTTACAAAAAAATTCTCCCGAAAAGGGGGAACCTTCCAAACACCCCCCCATACGCGAGGACGGGCAAGGTGCGTGCGTACGTGCGTGCGTGCGTAAGGACATGTTTCGATGATTTTCAGCACCCGTGCATGTGTCAGTATTTCTCGAGACGGGAACTAACACCGGGCCGGGAGATGGATATGGCTAGCTAACATTAATTGCAACATTTCGTTTATTATAATATTTCTCCTGGTTACGTTGTTATGTGAAGGATGTGTACTTGCGTTATGTGACGCACGCACGCACGCACGCACGCACGCACGCACGCACGCACGCACGCACGCACGCACGCACGCACGCACGCACGCACGCACGCACGCACGCACGCACGCACGCACGCACGCACGCACGCACTCTGTGCGTATTTGGGGGGGAGGGGCATTGTACCATGGCCCACCTTTGGCTTACATTTTTCGATTGTTTCCGTATTTGTTTTTGTTGTGCCGCTAGGTTACTTGGTGGCAAGGTAACCCAATGGGTGACTAAGCCTGCCCCCCCCCTCCCTTGGCACCCCCCTTTACGAAATCCGAGATATGCCACTGGGCCCCATGTTAAAAAACAAATCTGCCACGCAACAAAGATTGTCCTTGCATGTATCAGGGAAAGCATGAATTTACCAAGGGGGTTTGAAAGGGTATCTCATAAAACGAAGATTGTGAAATAATTAAGTATTCTAAGAGAGCCCGAACACGTCCATGATATAGAAGTGACTGGACAGGAACCAAGCTGAGGAAACAAAGGAAAGACACCGGGTCGCTTTTGAAATGTACAGCCAGTTGTTTATAAGCCATCGTATTGGGTCTTAGGTCAAACATCAGCAACACAATTGGACAGCATTGTAACAGTTCGACATTCGTCGAAAGTTTGTCGATCGTTTGTCAACTTAAAAAAGCATAAATTAGCATAGTAGCCTACTTAGCTGTAGACAGTGAATATATAAACGACTAGTCTTCGCGCAGGCATTGCAGCGTGGCTTAATTCTTCACAAAGAAGTCGAGTTGGTGTTGGAATGAGCAGGTCTGCCATCGTATGTCTAAAGCACTTTGAGCAGTCCTCCGGACTAGATACTGCCTTATATATGAACTAAACTTACCTGTACAGCGTTGTGAATATTTAGTCTAGGGGCGTAACGAAATTATATATATATATATATATATATGTATATGTATATGTATATGTATATGTATATGTATATGTATATATATATATGTATATATATATATGTATATATATATATATAGCCATATCCTACTGGCAAGTATAGGACTAGGTGTTTACAAATATATATATATATATATGAATAAATAATTATAAAACGAAACAAAAGTTATGCTTTTGGGAGCAATGCACCTAAAAGATTTAAAAAAACTAACCCTTTATAACTAGAAAAACGAATATCACGCAAGTGGTTTTGCCAGAATGTGTTCTAAAAGTAGGATATCCTGGCCAAATCTGTCTTCCTTGTAGCTGACATGTTTGTTGGGCGACTAATAACCGCCTGGCAGTCCTGAGAAATTTACTTCTGGTGAGTACCTTCGACCGAAATCGAAGGGCTGTCGGAAGCAACGCAAACTTTCAATCAAGCGAGTCAGAACGGGATGAGTTTAGTAAACAAAGGCCAAAATATGTTGCAAAAGTTGAGTTTACACGCAAACAGCATAGCCATATCCTACTGGCAAGTATAGGACTAGGTGTTTACAAATTTAATATATTTTAAGTTGGTTGCCAGACTACACGCACTCGTGACGTAGGGTTATATAACACTATGTATGGTGTGGCCCACTACATTAATATACTGTGTTTAACAAGGTTTTCCTAGTAAACAACTTGCGTGCTAATCTAGATTATAGTTGCAAATGGTTATGTTTTGGTAACTCTTATATGTGCGTAGCTCCTCAGATATGACTTTTGCTTTCGGTTTAAAATTGTTAGCTGACCGACCGGGCCATACGCAGGCCCATTTGGTGCGGGTGGCAGAACACACAGTCGGGCAAGCATTTTTGTCAGAACCGAATTAAACTAGATTTGCAAAAACTACTTATATTTATAACAACGGTGATTTTTTCTTGTTGACATCACCATTATCTGGTCCTAAGTTCAGGGTGAGAGAGGAGGAGGAGGTTGTGCGTTGGGCTAGCAACCCACCACTGTCAGTCGTGGGCCGTGCCAGCAATGCCGCTTATCGCATAGGTGTCAATATTACTGCTTTCTGGCGGGAAATAATGCTTTCCCCATGATCGCGCTTTTTGGACGAAATGTCCCGCTTTTTGTGAACATAAGAAAACTACGGTAAAATTATATTTGTTGCATACGAGACAATTCTAGGCACATTTTGTTTCTTTGGTCTCAAGTGATTTCACCTTTTTGTGCGTAGCCGGTTCACCGCGAACGAGAACGGCATATCAAAATAAAACATGTTAAAACCAATGGGAACACGCTAAAATGACGAAACTTGAGAGAAGGAGGGCGTTTCCCGCTTTTTCATTAATAGATTTTAGCGTTTATGATATGAAAGTGGAGAGAATGTTTGTTCCGACACAGTCAATGCCCAATGTTTTTGAAAACTCAAAATTGTTTACGGAGAAGAACTGTGGTAGAAAAAACGAAGCTCTCAGGGAAAACATCAACTGACTCAAGGAGATAGATGTTCCCCAGGAGGATAATGTTCGAACTAAACAATCACAACTAGTGCACTAGATGGCGCTGCAACCGACTCAGTCGCCAAGCAACGGCAACAACGCGAAATATCTCTGTAATAATAATAACCCGCCTACCATTGTTTACCAATGCATTATCCCGAAACTAATACACATTAAACTTATATATTCCCACCAGATTTACTGAATGCTGTCTGTTGTAAACTCCAGGTGCAGAAACATTACTAATCGATTCTATAATTTATATCTTTCACCGACACTGTCACTGACAGACACTGACACTGTGTGACACTGACACTGTCTGATCTAACTTACCAGGAAAACTTACAATTTCAAATGTTTTTTTGTATTTCATTCACATTACTGCTAAGCATCATGAAATGGGAACTTAAAACAAGAAAACGATCTGTTTTAATACCATCATGACTAAGGGGCACTTTTCTAAGGTATCTTTAATTCACATGTCATTTGAACGATACCAGCTAGCCTAGGGTTAGGGCCATGTTTTGACTAACTATCTGGCTGCTGCAGTAAGCAGTTATATAATGTACTGTAAGCAGTAATGATTGGATAAACATGTCTCAAGCACCAAGTTAAGAGAATAACAAGCAGAGAATAACAAGATCACAACCAGCATTGCAAACACCAACCTACCTATATAACCATTTTATTAACAACACCAGTGAGCACCATGCTCTGGTTTGCATAGATAATCATTACAGAGAAACACAGGCAGATCAGCCAACACTGCATTTAATTACAGATGGGCCTGCATCACTAAGTGCAGGCAAAACTTCCAAGTCATTATTATCATAATATTATGTCATAGCTGGTTTTACATAACTATAAAACAGGCATTATGCACATATCGTTAGGAGTACATAATGGTGTCAAGGTCTAATCAGAGGTACCTGATTGTATAAGATGGTCTAACAATATATATATATATATATATATATATATAATAGAAAAATATAATATTAAATACTATAAATAAATATTATAAAAGCATCACAACTACATTCTAACAACTAAATTTCAGTCAGATATTGTTGGTAATTTTGAATGTGATGGCATCTGATTGACTCTGTAAAAATGCAAACATTTCCTGCTGTATAAAACTCTGTTATTTACATGTTTTCCATAGTAAAAATTCTTAGTACAACAAATGTTAGATGTTTATTAAGAACCATTATTTGGTGGTAACATTTATGCCTAATGTGGCCGGTAATTGTTTTGCCTAATAACAACTGTCTTGGTAATATAATATAATGATATGTGTCAATATTTGCCATAGCCCAGTACAGATAACACAATATGATAGGGAAGTAACATGATTTTGCATAGTATGAACAAATGTTTTTTCACTTTATGAGTACCGGGTAGTCTCCCCCACATAACATGCAGTAACCGAACAGGAGAAAAATGCCTTAAATCAATGACATTCTGAGCATCCACGCTAGACAAACATAACAATATACTGTAGAAACAATATCATAAGCTGTGTCGCCATGTCACAGCCAATAACAAACCTCCCAAGCTAATGCAAGTATCAGAGTAAAACCATAATTAATAAATTGTTCCCATTTCACCACATAGAGCCAGCCTGAAGCACGAGATATATTTTTGTTCCACTACGGTGTGAATAATTTAGTTTAATATTTATAGTAGCCATAACTACATCTTAATTAATTTTCACAACACTAAAATGTATTTGGGATGAAAAATAGCATATTATTATTGTAAAATTGTGTTAAAAAGAATACATTTAAAGTGCATGTTTTTATGGTCTTCTGTTCACAACATATTTCATCTACATTCACATCTTGTTTTCAAGTCAAAAGGTGAATCACATGTTTGTGCATGCGTGCGTGCGTGCGTGGGTGCGTGCGTGCGTGCGTGCATGCGTGGGTGCATGCGTGCATGATCCAGGGATGCAGGAGCAGACAACATCAACAACTCAAACCCTGATTCTCCATTTTAGGATCCATGTTCCTTCCGGCTCAATAGTAAATAACAGTCTATTCTTCTTAAATAATAAATTAAAACATCTGGCAGTAAACACCCTCAAGAACAAATTTGCTGTTTGGTGTATAATTACTACACCTTTCCTTTATGCATGTCTCCAATATGGAGTCTGGTCGTAAAGTGGCAACAAAAGACATATTTCTAAATATTCACAATGTCGCTTCATTATGAGAAAACAACTTCATTCAGCCCACTCCCAAATATTCCCTGTACCCGAGACAATGAGAAACTGTAATACTGACATGATTCCTGGGTTCGTCATATCCACTATTCAAACTGTGTAACCATCGGGACATATTGCACGATACTGGAACAGTCAACTCTCTGATCTACTTTCCCCATTTAACCACATGTACACATCATTTGGTAACATCAAAGCAGCTTGACCAACTTAAGTGAGTGAATGACTTTAGCATCTCTACATGTCACAATTTCCCCATTAAAACATGAGATTACGAAAAGATATTCAGTCTCAGTTAGAAAATGAGATAACTGATTAATAAACACTTCCTGTACGAGATTCCTTGCATAAAATTACACAAAATATGTTATTTTGTCTCTGTTTTATCAGATTCTGTGACAACAGCTGCTGGACTTTTACTGTCAGTGTCACCAATACCACTGTTACTTGACAAATCTTTACTAGCATTATCCCCGCTGTCAGCAGAAACGGCGATTTGTGATGTGTCTGTTGGTTTTTGTTCGTCACCCTCTTGTATCATCGTTGTTGGTGTTGGAGCGCCCTCTGTTGGGACTTTTTCTTGATTGCTTGGTGCAACGGTAATGACAGTGTCTGCGCCGTCTGTATTAGAATGGTCGGTCAATGTTGCAGTGGCAGACTCCTTACTGCAAACTGGTACATTCTGACTCAGTTTTGGTGTCATGTGCGTCACGACGGCTTGCTCCACTGCCGGGATCATCGGAGGCATGCTGCATGGAGATACTAGAACCGGGGGTGCCACATCATCAACCTGCACGTCCAGTTCTAACTTGTCCATGAGTTCGGAGAGTTTCTTTGCCTTACGAATCTCATTCTGGTTAATGACAGTATAGAGGTGCTCGGTAAGGTGATCCTTCAGTTCAATTTTCTCATGCAGGTCCAGCTTCGCTTCTATCAGTTCCTTCTCAGCCCGGTCGTAGCGCTTCCTGTGGAATACACACAAACCAGGATTCAGTTTGACATTTAGACAGGAAGTCTTACGCTGCCTCCATAATTAATTAACCCACTGAATCAGGTCGTTGTTGATGTTCTAATCTGTAGTGTGTGAATAGTTTAAGCAATCTGCACTGTTGGTTTAATAAAAGAGTACAAACATTTGTTAAAATCATCAAAAGAATTTACTTTGATCATTATATCAGGTAACTTGCAATACTGTGAATAGCCTTATGCCATAGTATATAGAGGCAGTATTTACAGATAGTTTTACCCCCTTTTGCCAGATTTCGGTTTGGCTGAACTAAAATTAATTTAATGGTTAGTCCGATGATTTCATCAAAACTAAATTACACATTTGCACAAACGAGCTTGCAAGTCGTAGTCAATACTACGATAGTCGAGGGAGACAGAGGGAGAGATGGGCAGAGAGAAAAACTCACTGTGCTTCAAGGTAATTGCGGCTGGCCTCTTCTATCCTATCTCGGATGACAGACACATCAACTGTCAAGAGCTGGTCCATCTTAGTCAGTTCCTGCTGTAATCGCATCAGCTTGGTAGCTTCTGCCTTGGCCAGCTTCTGTCTGAAACATAATTACTACAGTGTATATATGGCTAGTCTCATGTGTCATTCAAATATCCCCAGTTCAGATCACGTATCTCACAACAGCTTATTGTCCCTAAAAATAAGCTCAACGCGGGGAAGCTCTGTAGCTGCACCCAAAATCTGGAATGAATGTCCCATAAAATCAATTGAAATTATACCTAATTTCTGCAAAAATCTCAAGACATACTTTCTTGAAATTGCATTTCCACCTTCACTCCGATGACGATTTTGTGTGTTCCTGTTCACAGCAATTCTGGTTAGTTATGCCTCTGAGTTTGGGTTAAAAATAATGCAGCATATACAGGTATGTGTGATTAGTTAAAAGAGACATGGCTTTGATAGTGCACAACACGCAAAATTATATTTACTATCCCAAATCTGCTGTTTTCGTTCCAGAAATGTATGTGGAAATGTGTTTCGATATGCGGTAATTTTTAATAGAGCTGCCTCAGTTAATATTTTAAAGATAAACCTTTATTTTTTGCAGAAACGTTACTACAAACGGTTTCTGATGAAAAGTAAATTGACTTAAATTTTTTTTTTTTACAGATCTGTTATGCTTCTAAAATAAAGTGCATTTTTGTGAGCGAGAAAATGACTACAGAATACAGATATATGGTGTATTTATGAGCCTTTTTAAATAACTATTTTTGACACAATCCCTATGGCTACTGAACATTCTTCTTGTTAGTCATTAAAATATGTTCACATGCTGAATATTAATCTTGCAACAACAACAAATGAAATTACAACAATTTCCTTGTTGGTTACGATCATAAAAGTCCATGTATGTGTTTCTCGTGTGCAAAATGTAACTTTCTTTGTAGCAGTGTCATTCATTTCATTGGAACTCTGTATGTCTACTGTTGAGAGTATTCCTTTGTATGGGTGAATCTTTATATTTACTTAGTGAGATAAGAATCATGCTGGGCTGATATAATGTTAACATTGTATTGGTCGTGTATTGTTGTGCTTGTTCAATAGTGTGAAACTGTGTCTGCTGATGTCATACTTGTTTTTTGTGTGCTTTTTCAATACTGTGAAACTAAGTGCCATGCAAGTGCCTGCTGATGTCATATTTGTTGTTTGACATATTCCAGAACTGAAAAGAAAATATTTGCTTAAAGCATTAGGGTAGATATCCACATGCCAGACAACAACAGATATATTCCCAGTGAGTGTAAGTGAGTAAGTGAGAAATTGATAAATACAAAAGACACAGTCAGCATTTGTGGTAGAATTTGATAGTAAATATATATATTAGTGCCCTGTGCGGGCCTAGAATTTGATCCCAAGCCCGGCCCGCAATTAGCAGTTAGAGTCCAGGCCCGGCCCAGACCCGCAATAATTTTTCAAGCCCGGCCCAGCCCAGGCCCGCAAACTAGAATTTAGGCCCAGGCTCGGCCCAGGCCCGACCCAGACCGTGAATGTTTGGCCCAGGCCTGGCCTGGCCCGCAAGTTTCAGGCCCAGGTTTAAGTTTAGAGAAGATAAACCTATAATCTTATAACAAAGACGAGGATGAGTTCTAAAAATCCAGCACCACCAACTTCTTCAAATTTACGAATATCCTGAAGAAAAATAAAGAAAAACTTCTTAGTGTCATTACTAATAATTTAAATAAATAAACATTTGTTATATTTGGCTTTAATGTATTGGCTTATGGTTAAGGTAGGAGATTTGTTTATCTAACCCTGACTTAACCCATATGCAAGCCATTACCCCAATTTATATTGTTAATTGAATTAGTTCAACTAAGTTAACATAATTTAATATGATATTTCAATTAAATGTCACCCACTGGCACTGACACCCAGTGGCATTTCCAGCAGGCCTGCAGTCACTAGCCTGAGACAGACAGGTTCAGACATGTGTGAATTAGTACAAGTGTGAATGAATTAGAACTGGGGAGAAATACCAATTACCAACTGGGTTGGGTACTACTGGGTAGTGGGCTAGTAGCCTAGTGGGCACTTGGCAGTGGGCAGGTCATTCAGGTGGGCAGTGTTTGGAGGGAAGACCTAGACAATAGAATGTCTACTGATAGGGTCAAAGGGTGATAAGTTGATGGTTAATCATGGATTGATTGCCTCTGCAAATATTTCTAAAGTAAACATTTGGGGCTGGCTACTTCCAGCCATGTGAACTTATGGGGCCATTAGATTCCATGCAAGGTCTCAATTTGCAACTATTTAATACTAAAGAAATAATTTTAAGCATTCATTAACCGGAATTACAATTTATAATCAGTTTTTATTAAAAAATAAAGTAATAATTGGTGTTTTGTATGAATATTTTTATTATGTCCAGGCCCAGCCCAGGCACGGCCCGGCCCGCTCACACTAGGCCTAGGCCCGGCCCAAGCCCGATGTGTTTAAATTTTTTTCAGCCCAGGCCCGGTCCAGGCCCACAGTATGTAGGCCCAGGCTTGGACCCAAACCCCGGCCCGCGCAGGGCACTAATATATATATTGTTTGTATAATATCTACCAACTGTTGTGAACAAAGTTACCACCCTTGAAACTATTGTGAACAAAGTTACCATCCCTAACAGGGGAAATAATCCCAAGGAAGTCATGGGGAATTGCACTTGGCAAGATCACACAAAGCTAAATGGTAGGTGAATATGAATTTGTGTGTGGGACCAACAATGGCTCAGTTGGCTTCTGTGATGTGGGTGTCACCTCTCTTATCCATGACATGAGTAATTATCAGTGAAATTCGCACACACTAGAATTTAACAAGATATTTAACAAGAGTTGCCATCCAAGCCAAAGGCCCAGATGGCAAGTGGACAAGGAAGCCATTGGCTTATCGAGAGTCCAACAATGTTCATCTACTTATAACCCGCCCTCCTGAGATATGTGTCTACCTTGTTTTTAAACATATTCACGCTGCTAGCAGTTACACAATCTGTAGTCAATTTGTTCCATTCATTTATTGTCCTCTGTGAGAACGAGTGCTTCCTGATGTCCAATCTACATTGATCCTTTACTAATTTTACCTCATGTCCTCTAGTTCTGCTATCCTTCTTGAGTGAGAAAAACATATTTCTATCAATATTTTCATACCCATTCAATATCATAAAAACTTCAATCTGATCTCCTCTTAACCTCCTTGTCTCTAGAGTTGTTAAACCACATTTTTTCAGGCGTTCTTCATAACTAAGGTCTCTCAGTTCTGGAATCATTTTAGTTGCTCTCCTTTGTATGCGTTCAAGCGTATCTATATCCTTCTTACGATATGGTCTCCATGCTTGTATACAGTATTCTAAATGAGGTCTAACTATTGCTTTATAAAGAGGTATAATTAACTTTTTTCCCTTGTATGTTACGTTTCTTCTAATCAATCCAAGAATTTGATTACCCTTTGAAGCTGCAATACCACACTGCTCTGAAACTTTCATATCAGCGCTTATTGTAATTCCTAAGTCCTTTTCTTTTACAGTAGTACCCAAAACAGTATCTCCCATTTTATAGTTTAGATTCAAGTTCCCATGTCCTGTATGTAGGCATTTACATTTCCCAAAATTGAACAACATCTGCCATTTCTCAGACCATTTCACTAATCTGTCTAGATCATTTTGTAAATGTTGTTTATCACCATCAGTATTCTACTTTTCTAAACAGTTTTGTGTCGTCCGCAAATTTCAGTACGTTACTTGTTATACTGTCGTCCAAGTCATTGATATAAATTAAGAATAATATAGGTCCTAATACTGATCCTTGAGGTACCCCACTCAAAACCGATTTCCAAGTTGAAACTTCTCCATCTACTACAACTCGTTGTCTTCTGTCAGTCAGCCATTGTTCTATCCAGTCAGTTATGCTATCCCCGATACCATGGGCTTTTAATTTAAGTAGTAATCTTTGATGTGGCACTTTGTCAAAAGCTTTCTGAAAATCTAAGTAGATAATATCTACTGGCGATCCCACGTCTATCCACTTTGTGATTTCTTCCAAAAAACATAACATATTTGTTAAGCATGACCTCGCTTTAAGGAATCCATGTTGAGATGAATTTAATAATTTATGCTTAACGAGGAAGTCCACCATATGGTCTTTAATTAACCTTTCTAATAATTTACAAATCACTGACGTTAAACTCACTGGTCTGTAATTCTCTGACTTATTTCTCGAACCCTTTTTAAATAATGGTATGATGTTTGCTTCTTTCCATTCAAATGGAACAACTCCCTCTTTTAATGACAAGTTGAATACTCTTGCAAGTGGTATACTGATTTGTTCTACTGTTTCCATTAGTAATTTTGGAGGAATCCCATCCACTCCCGGTGATTTGTTATCCTTCATTGCCTTTATTTTCTTAGCTACCAATTCTGGAGTTACAACTAACGGACCTAAATAGTCAGATTTAGCCCCCTGAAATTTAGCATCAACAACTGGTAATGAACTAATATCTTCTTTGGTAAACACTGAACTGAAGTAACCATTTAGGTCTTCCGCCATTAAAAACCCCTGTGATATTATATTTCCAGCACTGTCTTCTAGAGGTCCAACCTTGTCTTGTACGTTTTGTTTACTCCTGACATATGCATAAAAACTCTTGCTGTCATTTTTTATGTTACATGCTAGTTTTTGCTCATAGCTTCTTTTAGATGGTCTGATTTCAGTTGTAGCTGCATTAAGTGCCTCTTTGTATTTTGCATAGTCTTCTTCCTTTCTGGTACGCCTATAAACCCTCCACATAGTTTGTTTTAGCATTATTTTTCTAATAGCCTCTTTTGACAAGTGTTTCTTTCTACACCGTTTTCCTTGTTTTTGGAAGGGAACAAATTTATCGATGATACTCTCAATTTCATATTTTAGAATATTCCAACATTCAATTGCGGTCTTATTCATCAGCATGTTATTCCAATCTAGTTTTGCTAAGTATTTTCTCATATCTTTGTAGTTACCTTTGTGGAAGTTTCTCTTGTACGTTTTCTTAATTTTACTTTCTGATTTTACATTGATGTTAAAATGTATTTGATTATGATCACTATTACCCAATGGTTCAAATATTTTTACATTGTCCACTAATTCTTTTTGTGATGACAGAACTATATCTAATACATTTTCTCCCCTGGTTGGTTCTAGTACGTGCTGAGTAAGAAAGCTATCCTGGATTAAAAATAGAAATTGTTGGTCCTCAATCCCTGTACTCTCTAGAGAATTCCATTGTATGTGTCCATGGTTAAAATCTCCCATTATGATACATTCCCCTTTACTAACTTCCTTTATAGCGTTTTTTATTTTTGTGTTGTCCTCTTTGTTTATGTTTGGACTTCGGTAAACTAATCCAACAGTTAATTTTGAATTTCCTGAAACAATTTTGCACCAAATAGCTTCATCGCAATCTGCTTCCCTTTCTAGTTTTATTTCATAAGCCTGAATAGATTCTTTAACATGTAAAATAACTCCCCCGCCCCTTCTTCCTATTCGATCTTTCCTAAACATTACATATCCTGTCAGTCCTAATTCAGCATCTGTTATATCTATGTTGGCCCATGATTCAGTTATACCAATTATGTGAGGGTCAATATCTTCTACCATAATGTTTAATTCGTTTTTCTTATTTACTATGCTCCTTGCATTTAAACATACGCATCTATAACCTTTTTCAGAGATGTTTTTCGGATGATTTGATATTGGTTTATCTGTGCTAGTGGCCTCTTGTTCTGCTTGAGACACCTCTAGGTAACCCCCCTGCACTTCTAGTTTAAAGAATGTTTACTTCCAAAAATATTTGTCATTGTACCCAAGTCACTATCTACTGCTGCTGAAAGTTTGTCCGCGAATACTGCTGCCCCCTATCCACTTAAATGAAGCCCATCCTTCATGTACATATCAGCCCTCCCAACAAAACTTCCCCATAAATCCACAAATCCAACTTCCTCTTCCCTACATAGCTTCTGGACTAACATGTTAATTGCCATCCCCCGACAATTTCGATATTTGTGACCCCTCCTGCCCATTACAGGTAAAATCCCAGACAGTATTACCTGCTCAACCCGCGTCTGTTTTAGTGTTCTGACCAACTGCCTATATTTCCTAACTATGGCAGTACCCTCCCTCTCTACGTTATTTGTCCCTACGTGTACTAAAACAGATCCACCCTTCCCCGAGCCTACGATGTTTTTTACCCTTTCAGTTATCGCCTCTATTTTGACTCCAGGCAATCAGACCAACACATCATCTCCCTTGTTTAAGACTCTGTCGGTCTTCCTAACTATCGAATCCCCCACAAACACCCTCGCTCTCTTCCTCACCCCCTCTATCACTGCTGCAGAATAACTCTTCCGTTCGATCCCCTCCATCGCATTCTGTCCTGACCCCTTCCCTCCTGTCTCCTTCGCTCCTGTCTCCCCCACTTCCCACTCCTTTGCTCTTGTCTCTCCCACTCCCCTCTCCTTCACTCCAGTTGTCTTCCCTCCCGTCTCCCCCACTCCCCTCTCCTTCACTCCGGTTGTCTTCCCTCCCGTCTCCCCCACTCCCTTCTCCTTCCCTCCTGTCTCCCCTGCTCCCCTCTCCTTCACTCCAGTTGTCTTCCCTCCCGTTCCTTTCCTTCCAGTCTCCTTACGTCCTGTCTCCCTACGACCTGTCACCTTCCCTCCTCTCAGCTTCCTCCCAGGCTCCTCCTAGCATCTCTTGTGTCTTTCCCCACTTTATCATCTACTGTTCCCCCACCGGAACTACTGGCACAACCCCCCTGTTCCCTTCCCACCATTGCCACAATGAGCAGCCTCAGCTCTTCCAACTCTACCTCTAGTTCCTTCATCTTCATACATCCCCTACACTCAAAACTAAAACTATCTGCCTGGACCACAGCCCAGGACTTCTCGCACCCAGACTTGACGAAGTCCACCCAGTTACTGCAACTGCCACAAAGAATGGTTACACTCCACTATCCCAGACTAGTGGGGTATAACCTCACAGGTTACATTTTGTTAAATATTTTTTTCTTCTTATTGGAGTTCTAGTCTGGTAACTGGCAGTTGTCAACCAACTACATAATACTAGCCATCAAGGCCAAATCATACCCTTTTTGGCATAAATAGTTAATTAGCTAAGGCACATTATACTTTACGGGTGCGGCCATGCCTCTATTGTTAAATTACACTGAACTGTACTGAGATTTACAATGAATGCAACATGTTGAACAGTGGGGGGGGGGGAGAGTACCGACTCACCTCTGTTGTATGGCAGTGGCTAGCAACTGTCGCTTGCGTTTGTTCAGTTCTTCCATCTGTTTCTGCTGTGTTTGGAACTGTTCCCAGTGGCTCATTTCTCGACTACAAGAAAACAAATCCACCGACTAAAATAACACTCACGAACTGCTGCCTCCTTCTCTGCTTTCCCTAAACTTCTCATCGCATTATATAAATGTTACGGTTATTACCCTAATTATCATGAATATTATGTGTTGACTATTTCTTGTAATCTACAGTTATTTGTTTGTATTTATTTCATGGTAATAAATTAATTCATTCATCTTAATTGTCTGACTTCTAAGATTACTTAGTACACCCTGCTTAAGCTGTCCATTTATTATCTTCATCAATGCCAGCATACCTAACCCATACATAAATTGTTTGTATATATGTTTATATGCTATGCTACTACCTGGGTACTCCTAGATGCACTCTATGACTCCACGGTTTGGTCGTCTCAGTTTTACTTTTTTTGAAATTCACCCTCCTAGTATCCTTTCTATGAACAATCAAATTACCCTTTGTAGTTATAACGTACAACTGTCCGCAACGCTGTGCGAACAATTACATACAATTGTTGACAACGTCATGCATCTTTTCTATGACTGTCCAAAGTTACGTAATACAAGGGCTAGGCGTCGCTACACTTTACTATAACTGCCAGTATTATGTGGTAATTTTGAGAGTGGGAAAGATGCAATCAATATATTGACTGGCAGCACCAAGTACCAAGGCATAGATGGATACTTCTGTGATAATGTTCTGTTATCCCGTCCGGAGGATGGGCATTTTTACTAGTAATTAAAACTACCATATTTGACCACATTATCGCCCATGGATCAAGATATTCTTAAATTTGGGGGTGGGCACTAATATGAGCATGGGTGGTAACAGGGATTTACAATACCACCCTCAGGGTCCCCGCCATAAAAATTGAAGACAAAATAACAAACTGACAGGGGATGTATGAAATCATGACTGGGCACTGACCTGCTTACCGAAACTAGGATATATATATGTGGCAGGTGTCGCTATATGAAGCTTACA
Source organism: Lamellibrachia columna (assembly GCA_963662155.1). Classification (NCBI taxonomy): domain Eukaryota; kingdom Metazoa; phylum Annelida; class Polychaeta; order Sabellida; family Siboglinidae; genus Lamellibrachia; species Lamellibrachia columna. The sequence continues at coordinate 35,593,951 of OY759272.1, read as the reverse complement.
ACCGTAGGCATTGATCATTATTACATGGACGTATTGGAGACAATTTATGAGTTTGTGTGCGATTCAAGGCAGGCTGACTGAACTGACACCCCACAGCAGAAACAACAGAACAGATGAATGAGGTGAAGAATATTCAACAACTTTCTGACAATTTTGTGTAATTTTCACATGTTTATCGTCTATATTTTGATCATAAATATGTTCTGATGGGATAGGGGGTCGGCAATAATGCAAGCAGGTGGTGGTTAACCACACATTTTCAGGAATTTGGGGTGGACAATAATGTGGATAGTACTGAGTACGGGTGGTACTCCAGTAAAAAAATTTATATTACATATATTGACTACACATGTTATTGATGAAATCTATTCCTGCATGACAAGTATACAACTGTCTCTACAGATATATCGATGAAACAGAGGGTGTATGGAACCATTTGTTTTGTTACAATAAAGAAGCTTTAACATTGATAGTTGTACAAATGGCACTTGCTATGCACTGTCACGAATGCCATGCACACACACAAAGTGACATTCACATATAAACACATTTATTATTAACATAAGCTACATAACCATAGAAACAGACATAATGAATAACCACAATAATACTGATCAGACTTCCACATACCTGGCTGCCTCTTTTTCATCCAGTTCTATTGCCGATGTCACATTGTCACCATTTCTGTTAGTCTCACAATCACCCGGATGGCTAGTGTCTTTTGGTGTCACTTTGGCTTCACTTTTATCTGTTACCCCAGTTCCTCTGTTGTCATTCCTGCTGTCACCCCTTGAGCTTGAATGGTAATCCGACATGCTCCGCTGCAGAGATGGTGGAGTTGGCTTTGACAACATCTGGTCACTACTGACTGCAGCAGCCTGCTGTCGTTGCTCAAGCAACTGCTGCCGCTTCCTCTGCTGTTGACGCAATGCTGATGCGTTGTTCACTGTTTGTCGGCCCCTACTGTTGCCTCCACCTGGTGCTGGTCTCCGTGCCGACGGTTTCAGATCACCATCTAGTCAGGCATAAACCATGTCTGTAGTCTGTACACACATTGATTTAGGTGGTAACAGGCATGTGCTAGACGGTGATACAGAGGACTCATTTGTGTAGCACCATAGCTACACAAGCAGAGTTAATTCTTCAGAGGTATTAGGATATAGACATTTTATACAGTCGTGAGCTGTGGGAAATGGGAATAAATATCACATAAAATAAATATGCATAATCCAGTTTCACACATGGGGTTCACAGTGCCTCACAGTTTAGGTGAGCTGTGGCTATCACCCCCATCTCGATCTCGTTCCCTATCGATCAATCTCATTATCTCGCTCACGCTAAGGTGTACCAGAATAGTATTTGTGTTTCCTGTTACATGCTCTCAAATTTTATTTTGTATTTTCTTGGTGGTTTTTATCGAGTGCCATAACTCACTCCCAAACAAATATGTTTATGCACAGCATTCTATGTGATCACACAGCATGCCGCTGTGATACACAGTACAAGGAAGAAGACTCGTTCAACTTTGTGAACTCCCCAAGGTTGAGTGTGACAAATGGAGGCACCACCTCAGCGAGTCTTGTTAATTGAGGCTGTGCTGCTCCTCAACCTCCACGCATGTGTGAAAATAAAACTTTGCAAACAACCGATCGGTGCTGCAAAGATGTCACCTACATTCTTCAGACCAAAATGGGAAAAACATATTTCCGATATTTTGACAGCTAGAGATTCGGTCGTGCAGAAAAGATTTTTGTTTTTCCTTGTACTTTGATTTATACAGGGTTGCAAATAAATGATGTATTTTCCGTGTTATGTTGCAAGAACTTCTATGGTCAGGTCATTTAACAGGGTCAGTCGGGTAAGCGGAAATGCAAATATAATTCTGGTATGCCTAAACAATCAAATATAATTCTGGTATGCCTAAACAATCATCAAGAAGCGATTTATCACTCGCACCAACTGCAAGAATTTTGTTGACCTGATTAGTTAGGTCAACATCATTCATGGACAGGTGTCTTGATGTGACAATATTAATAATGGCAACACAACAGCGTCTAGTTGTCGACCTTCGCAAAATGGACATTATAATCTCTATCTCTAAAACTCATTAGTGACAGTATAATCACTGATTGACTGAGATCATTTATTGGAAAAAAAGAACGTCAATCACTGACCACTTCGGGGTGTCAACTTTGATTACATTGTATTATCGCTCAAAACATTCGCCTGAAATGCTTCCGTACTTTGCAAGAATAGTGTGATCGAGCAACTATTGCAGTTAACTGTGTCTGACTTCCTGTTTCATACCCACCTTCTCGGGGACATTGTTGCTGTTTCAACCGATTAAGGTCTGCATCGGAAAATCCAGCCCACCCGTCCATTATCGTATTCCGAGGCCGTTGCCACGTCTTCTGGCTCCGCCGACTGTCAGTAAACAGTTTTTTTTTTAACCACAATATATGCGATGCAACAATGCCAACGTTTTCTTACCAGATAAATTTTTTTTTAAAATAAATTGCGATATGCGCGTGCATAACAAGTTCACTTTATCATTGCCTCTTTTCGCTCCACTGAGAAACTTTCGTAAATGCGGAACGCGATTTTTTAGTCACATGACCATATTGATAGGCGCGCCAATTTGAAAATAAATGTTTTGCACGATTTTTTGGGTGTATTTTGGGGTTTAAGTTTAGGTAAGTATGTGTTATACACATACTATATCTTGTGAGATGCATATACATGCAAACTGTTAACTATGTATTTGCGTAAGTCAAAAGTGAGATGTGTATATGAGGTGAATTTGATCGACGGAGGTACAGAATTAGGGACATTTGATTAGAAATAGAATCCAGGCCCACCTCAATTTCGCCAGTATAAAGATACCGCATGTACAAAATCCATGCTCAGTGTTTATTTTTAATTGTGGAATGTGTAAATTATTATTAAACATTCTGCATGTAAAAAGCCGCATTTCATTCATCACCTTTTCAGAGAGCTAACAAGAAGGCCATGCAAGCTCTCCGTATGGTGAGGAGACATTATCCAGAGCATATGTCAGACCTCACCTTAAGTTCCATGTCTTTTCTTTCAAGAGAACAATCAGCTTAGACGTACCAGAGGACTCTCTAAGAAGATCTTCAAATAGAGAGCTAGGCTCCAGATTAGGCAAAGTTTCTTCTTGCTTCAGGTGATTGTCCAATGGAATGTACTTCTTCAGGCAGTCATTGATCCAAGACAGTCCCTCAGTTCAAAGCAAGACTAGATAAATACTGGAGTAGCCTGTAATATAATTATGGGTACCAACAAAGGCCAATGGCCTAAAATAACCCATTAACCTGTAAGTGTATATTATGAAACGTGAAAGAGGAAAGATGGCATTTGAATCAAGACAACTTCTTGAAGTTGCTCAGACCTGCCTATTCGAACGTTGGAAAAATTTATAAAATGTGTTTTTAATACACAAAATGTTTAGTAATTTACACATTCCGCAGATAACTATCCATTGCCATTGACGATTGTGCACGGTTGTTGTAAATGTGTCTTTATAATGGCGAAAATGAGGTGGGCTCAGATTCTAGAGAAGTGCTGAGAATTCCACTTTTATTGTAACTGATAAGAAACTACTTCCAAATGTGTTTGATGAATGACTATTTTGAAGAAATTTATTATTATGATTACATGAGCTTCTAATGTTCTGTTTAATGTAAAATGGCGTTCACTGTGTGTGTAAACGGCCTTCCAACAGAAACATGAAAAAAATAGGACAAAACAACAGGGTGATAAAAATAAGCTAAATGTAGGAAAATAGACTCTAAAAGGGTATGGTAAGATAAGGTAAAACAGAACTTTCATTGATCAACATTTCCATATGTTTTAAGCTACATATATCTACAGCTACATATAGCATGTACCAGATGTTGCTAATGGTCCACTTTTCTGCACAGCCATGCTTTTGTGCATACAAAACACACTAGATGTATAGGAAACATTGAAAATCCTCCAGGGGAGTCATTTGTTTGTTGTTTATATAAAATAGACATTATGTGTTTCAGTTAGAAATTATACCATACATGCAGTCTACACACGGTGTCCTAAAGTGACTAGGTTTCAGCGTCTTATGCTCTACCAGATATGGACTGTGACTTGGTATGCAACTTTAGAAAATGCAGGAAACGGTTGAACACAAATGCTTGGGTAAGTACCGTGTAATTATACTAAGTTGTATTGTCAGCAAATACTTATCACAGTATGTAGACCAAGCTAAGGTTACTTGGTATACACATATGTTCAAGATATAATATATTGATGTTAAATTTAAATTCTGCATTTCACATGGACCATTATATGTTTAAATATGTTAGTGCGTAGCTAGGAATTTGTGGTTTCTGTTATGATAAGCACTATCAGTCAGTGTACATCTAGAGTGGAAATGCAACAGTCCTGATGTATGAAGTATAATGCCTTTCAGTGCAACACAGCCAATGTGATTTAGAGGATATTAAAAAGTTACTTAACAACCAAGCATGTTTGCCTTCAGATAAACCTGCTTGGTAGACAACATGTTTCAATAAGGAAGGTTATTTTTAGAGGTTAACATTGAGATTGTATATGGTTTTGTGCATTTTAATTTATAATTAATGTACCAGTAGTTGCATAGTAATTACCAGCCTGGATTTGTGTGTGTTATTTTGCAGATCAATTTAACAATATTATTTGAGAAACAATGTTCTGTTTTTCTACAGGTGACCTCTTGTTCACGTATCCTTCATTGCTAGCCTTGGTTGTAACGGGAAGGAAAGGCAACATATCATCAAATTTTTGCATCATTTTATGTTGTATAGTTAGATATTAAAACTAGAAGGAACATTATACTTTGCTTTTTTGTATAAAATAATGCATCAATTTAATTCAAAACTAATGAGCTTTTACATATGAAAGATATATTCTGTGATGACGATGGATCGAGAGAGTTCAACAAATCCTACACTTGTCCTGCATGTGAGTCTCTGAGATAACTATTTATATAATTAACCATTATGTACACTACTTTGTCATTGTCAGGCTTTTCTGATACCAAATAATGACTTAGACTTTTTTCTTGAAGACAATCCTTGTTATAGTATTGCATTAGGAGATGTTTGTATTATATTTTACTTCAAGTAAATGCAAGACTTACTCAAATACTCCAGTATTTTAAGGCACTGACAGATAGACCTGATGTTGTGGATGAAATATTTTTTTGCTCTGCAAATTATATACATTTCCTAAATAGAAGTTTATAAAAAAATCATGTATGGTTAGAAATGTCCAGGAAAGAGGCATCTTAGTAATTAGCAGATGTGTTTGTGATGCCATGTGGTCTAATTAAGTGTACTGTCTCCCCCTTCATTCTGAGATGGTGTCGAGGACAATCAGCGATATTGTCTATCTTCAGTCAGTCACATTCATTTAAACATGTTAGTAGATTAACATAGTTGTGAATGGAGACAGTATTTAAGTGCCATCTCAAAACAAAATATGACACTACACAAAACTGATGTCAGTTATCCTTGGACTCTCCACTTACATAAAGCTTTGAATTACGTCGACCCACATGCAACTTCAGCAACTTTGTATTCTGGTGACACTTCAGCCGTCATAGCACAAAACTGCCTGCATGTGGTCAGCACCCTTATGAAAATGTGTTGGTGAAAACGAAACAGCTGCAAAAAATCCCAAATGAAGAAAACGTCGTGTTGAACATCAATGTGTTGAGGTGGCGCTTGTTTTGAATACAAAATTAGGAAAATTATATGTACATACACACGCACACAAAAACACAATTTAATAAACCTTTTTTAAAAGAAAAATAATATTGCTACTCAGAATGCCCCTCACCAATTTCTGATAATTACATAAGATGGTATTTGGTATTTGACCATTACGAATTGCAATAATTATTTTTTACATGTTACTTGTTTTGGTAGGTGAGACAAGTTTGTCTGGCACATATGACATCATTCGGATCGACCTCCAGCAATCAGAGAAGTACAAAACTGTAAGTTATCTTGTCATAAGGCCACCTTATTCAGAATAACAAAGTCCACTACAGACCGAGATAATAACATATTACCTGAAAAACAACAGTGAATGAAGTGCAAACAATTAATGAGAAAATATATAATTCTAGTGCAATCAGGATCTTATGGCAGTAATGTCCTTGTTCTGTGATGATAGATCATCCAATTGCTTGTAGTATTTGTGTATAGTGCATCCAGATATGTTGCCTTAGTTTGCACGACTGTAGATCTGTGTATTTAGGCATAACATGTCTCAGGTTGCAGTTGATTTTACAGTACACTGATAATTTTAATCGTAAAATCATGTCACATAAGTACAACATATGCCTGCTCAAACATCATGACTGCCCAAATGTGTTTTAATTAACCATAGTTGTTTAATAATTTGACTAGGGTAATCTATCACATTCCTTTGAATATGTCACTTCAGATGGTTCTGGCCGGACAGAAACCAGAGACGGTAATCGAGATTGCATCAAGAGCTCTTGCATTCTGGACATATCAGGTACATCTAGAATCTTTTAATTTTTAATGTAGACATGAGACTGCATTATTGGTTAATTGGCCTATAGTATTCCGATCGAGTGTTGCCATCTATCATGCTGCAAAATAATCCTACATCATTGTTCGTAATGATTTTTTTCATAAATTTGAAACAAATCCTTACAAATACGAGTATGGCCATATTCTTCCCAAAAATCTGCATTGAATGTGGGTAATCTGTACAAAACGCCATGTCTTTCATTGCTATTGTAGATTCACCAAGAGAGAACGTATCAGGAGTTTGTAATGACCAAGGGAAAGGAGAGAAACATCCAGATGGAACAGTACTATGAGCAGATCCTTGCAAGAACCACAGCCGAGTTGACTAGTATCCTCTGTGCACACACATCTGTTATTTATCATAATAATTATATGTTTAGTCATCATTACCTACATTTATATTAAAATGAGCTGAAACTATAGCTACCTTATGCAAAAACCTAGACATGTATTTACAAAATTGCATCCTGAGCCATCCCTCTCTGATGAAGACTTATGTGTCCATGTTCATGATATCATGCTTAACAATTCTGCTTTGCCTAATAATGCCTAATTCCTCAGGCCCCTGATGAGCTCAGGTCCCTGAAGAATTAGGTATTATAAGTTTTATTATTGTTAAACAAATAGTGATATAGACATCAAGAGACGTGACATAGAATAAGAAGGGTTTGTGATGGATTTATTCACCTGTTGCTGTGCTCTAACAAAATGGTAGCACCCCATACAAATTTCACCGTTCATAATAAGTATTAAACGAATATGATTTTGATGGCTTGTTTGACCATTTTCGGCACATTTCCTTTTGTAAAATTTTTATTAAAATGTTTTGACATCTAACAATATATGGCCCTTTATTTTGCTAAGCATTTCACTATTATTGAATACTTATCTATTATTGAATTGTAAATATATTTTAAATGTTTAACTCTATTTTTAATGTGGCAAAGATGACCTTCCAACTATTTTCCATGATGCTGATTACAGCTTTGAAAACTCAGTTAGCAAGTAAGATTTTATGTTATCATCAAGATATGTTATCTCAATGATATTATCCTACTACAGTATACTTGGAACATGGCTCTGGTAGCTAATAATTTTATAGGCGAGTTATTGCAACATTCCTACAACATTCATAGAATCTCTCAAATATGTGACCAGATTATTATATGCCTTCATCAACTCTTATCTAAAAATCTAGCAAACATTCAGTTGTTATCACTCCAGCTATTTGGTCTTCTAAAAATGTGGTTCTGGATTTTAATGCACTTTGCAGTTTTGTGTTTTACAAGCCCATGACTCCACACCTGTCCATATTTAGTGTTTTACAAGCCCATAACTCAACACCTGTCCATATTTTGTGTTTTACAAGCCCACGACTCCACACCTGTCCATACGTTTCAGCGACCAAGAAAGAATTGGAATCCGTGAAGAAGAAATTCACGGAGGTTTCAGAACAAATCCAAGAAAAAGGGCGACAGTATCATAAGTTACAGGTTGGTTTGATAAAATGTATATACAATGTTTCAGTTGTCAACAGATGGATGGATACGCTGGGGAGCCAGGGAGGGTGAGCAGGGTTACTATTCAGATGATGTGAGTTGACTGGGTTGGCTGCATGCTGTGTTTTGAAGCCTATACAACCTGGTGACGAGGCAAGCACCTTATATATATATAAAAATATTGAGAGACCTTAGTTATGAAAGCCGCTATTTGCAATGTGGTTTGACAACACTAGAGACCAGGAGACTAAGAGGAGACCAAATAGAAGTGTTTAAAATAGTGAACGGTTATGAGGATGTTGATAGGAATATGTTCTTCAAACTTAAAGAAGGCAGTAGAACCAGAAGACACAAAGCAGCATTAGTTAAGGAACAGTGTAGGTTGGACATGAGAAAGTACTCTTTCTCACAGAGGGTGATAAATGAATGGAACAAACTGCCAAATGATTGTGTTAATGTTGGTAGTGTGAATATGTTTAAAAAATAGAATTGACAGATATCTGATAAGGGCGGGCTACACATAGATGAGAAAATTGTTGGACTCTCGATAAGCCAATGGCTTCCTTGTCCACTTGCCAACTTGTTGTTTGGGATGACAATCTTGTAAAAATATTGTCTCCACCTCAGTTGTGGTCTTCCACTTTTCCTAGGGCCTTGCTGCTTCCTCGTAGGTAGTTGGCCCTCCTCCATCCGCACCAAGTGACCTACCCATGTCGTCCGACTTACTGTTCTTCCCGTTAGCCTGAACTGCATCCCAATCTCTTCCCTCAGGTCATTCATCCTCCTATCTAGCAGGACATAAAGTTTGATGATTATTAAATGTTTCTGATGTGTACTTGTTGCACTGTGCGTAGATGTTGCACTGTGCGTAGATGTTGCACTGTGCGTAGATGTTGCACTGTGCATAGATGTTGCACTGTGCGTAGATGCTGTATGATGCACTGAGAAGGAAGTGTATCACTCCATCAACCTTTGACATCGGTGACATCCCAGTTCACATGACAACCAGAAACACAAGCAACTTTGACCTGCCTCTCAACACGAGAGAGAGTAAGTGTGACGTGTACTTCCTGCTCCATGGCGTTTACTTCCTATAAAGGCATATGATATACACCAAGGATGTTGTAAAAGGACACTCTTCTAATGATACCTCATAGTACAGTTGAACCTCGTTAATCCGGACGCCCATAATCTGGATACCTCAGCATCCAGGCATCATTTCATGGCCTGGAATTTCCAAACACTAATATACCCCACTAATTGCATGATTTATTTATCTGGAAAATTCATTAATCAAGATACATACACTGGAGACCAAGGTGTCTGGATTAACAAGTTTCCACTGTAGTTATGTATGTATGTATAATTAAATTATGTTATTATACATATCCGCGGTTGTGATGCGGAAGATTCACAAAGGAAAGAGAAATTTTTACTAATTATGTTCTCACCCATACTGTCTAATATGAGATGTGAAAATCACATGACAAGATAAGCCAGTTACATAGTACAATTAGAAAATTAGCATTTTTACCCTTGAGATAACAATATTATAAAAATTTTGAAAGTAAAATTTTTTTTCTTAATCAGTTGCCACTATTGTTGTGTAGTTAGCTTATCAAATATATATATGTTGTAGGTATTCTGCGAAGAGACAGCAACACAAATGTAACAACTACAGTTCCTCGTTCGCCAGCCGAAAGTAAATATAATGTCTTAATTATTTCTCTCATGAATAAAAAAAATGAAACGTACAATTTGATAATTGATCACAAACATCGATTTTGAAATCATGGAGAAAAAAATTCAGTAACTGTTCATTTACACAAATTTTTTCACCATAACGAATGGAACAAACTGTCCATGCTAGTAAACATGTTTAAAAACAGAATTAACAAATATCTCAGAAGGGTGGGTTACACTTAGATGAAATATTGTTGGACACTCGATAAGCCAATGGCTTTCTTGTCCATTTGCCATGTGGGTGTTTTGCCTTGGATGACAATCTTATTAAATCTATGATTTGCCCTTACCTTTTATAGTCAAATATTTAATAATTTTTTTATTTGACTATTATCAGTTTACTTTGAATGTTTTGGTCATGTTTACATTGCATATATGGAGGAAACATAATTTTATGGATATTGATAATAATATTATGCCCATCATGTGATTCCATGAACGCCTGACAGCGGTAACCTTTGATCTTACAAAATTTTCAATAGTTTGAGTGTACTTGTTTGAGGTTGATATTCATATACAGATAATGGTAAAAAAAAAAAAATGGTGGTTTAAAAAACACTGAGGCGGTCAAGGGCGGTTGAGTTGTAAGGATAAATATAGCTTTAAGTAACGTCTTAAATTTTTTTTAACCAGGACATGTGTTGTAATGTTGCCATTGATTAAGTCTTCAAGGCAAAACCATTCCTTTACTATTATGTTCAACCACACGACAGTCATGTCTCCTCATTATGTGGTTTTCTGTGTTGGAGGAGAGTTTGTGTTGCGACCCGGACCGACACCGATACCCCCAGTGGCTACGCCCGAGGGATGTGCAGCAGCACAGAGCAGGTTTCACCTTCACATCGAGACTCCAAACAGGGGCATGTCAAGGCCACAGTAGATGGAATGATTCCAACGACATCCACATACAGTTCCATTTACCAAAAACTATACAAATGTTAGTAGAATTAAATCCTTGTTGCTAAGCTTGTTCACTATGTCGACTGTTCTGTAATATGCGATTGTCAAATATTCATAATAAATAAATGCTGTTGTATTTTATAAAAAAGTCTTGTTGTAATTCATCAATTGTTTACATCTTTCAATAAGCCGATGCTAAATGCTGCAGGCTGACTTAGTGACAAGACAACATTTATCTTCCACACTCATCAAAGAGAACCTTGGAGAATATACAAACACACTTGTAGCACACGATGAAGAGCTTAGCTTGCTTCTTCGTAATCAACAGCCGATTCAACAGTCACATAGAACGGACCTTCGTTGTGATATTCGCGCATCTTCATCATGTAAACGCGACCGAACACATCGAGTGTCGTTGGCGAGTTAACAAGTGTCCGAACCACTTTGTACTTGGCCTCTTTTCCCTCTTTAGTTTTCTCTGTCGAGCGGTCAAGTAGGAACTCCTTGAAACCAGCGTAATTGTTCATGAGTTTCTGCGCCCACGGTTGGCTGGCAAGGACGTCGAGCAACTCGAGATTAGCCGTGTGTATTTCAACGAATGGTTGCTGTGCGAGCTTCATGAGCACGCTCAGTGGATCGCTCGATATGTGGTAGAACCACGATTCGGTCGTCGCCAGAAGTTCTGTTGTCTGTTCTGCCAGCTGATGGAAAACATAACTTCTCAGTGATGCCGTAAATGAAAACATCACAACTGGTTGTACTTATGTTGTTTGTACCAGGGTTGAATATTGCCAAACTTTTTGCATCACTAACATGTATCGCAATATATTGTTTTTGCTTTGGTAAAAAAATATATAAGATGACTTGGTGATTTAAACATAGTTAACCGAAGTTGTAAATATGGAAAATACAAAGACTGCTTAATTATTGCATTAAGTAAATAATTAAACACACAAAGACATCCTGTCCGGTATACATGAACTTAAACCGAGAATAAATTACTCAAACCTGAACCAAGAACAAATAATAATAAAGATTAGTGACTGGATCCGGTTCTGTCATAACTCCTAATTACTGATTGAGCTCACTATTAAAAAGTTGGAAATGCAAAAATATATAGACCGGTAATATTGCGCAACACTAGTTTGTACATCATAAACAAACCAACAAAGTTGACTATCTGGTTAAGTTTGTTGGTGTCATTTCAAGTTATTCACAGTGGTACTAACAGAACTATTGAAATTCAATATTATATTTCATTGTTTGATTTTCTACAAAACATTTTATTGATAATCCAGGTGATTCCAAATGTAGTAAGTAAAACCTAGTTAACTGAAAAATTTATAGAAAATTTTTTTTTTTAGATACCAACTTTTTATTTTTACTTCAAAAATCAGCACTTGGTCCATCCTAACCCTGTTTAAAGGTAAAGGTTGGCCAAATAAATGCTCTTGAAATGTCAACAAAATAAGGGTGGAACTGATGGTGAACACTAGTTCATGGGGAGACATAGCACCCACATGTAAACACTTATTATTAAAAGATACCAAGTCAATAAAAGTTGATAAACATGAACAAATTACTCATTAAAATGGCCAATTATGGCATAAAGACACACAAAGTTCATAAAAAGTTATTCAACGGTGCCGAGACAGATTAAATAAATTAATGTGTATGTGCCGTTCTAAAGCAAGTCAACCATTACATGACTGGCAGACAAGGTGGAGGGGTCTTTAATAATTGTTTATATTCTGTTAGAGAGGAGGTCCTCTATAGGAGGTAAGCTAATTAATTTATAATTACTGCTGTGATTCAGTCGTTATTTTGTAAACTAATATGTAAAGGCACATGATGTAAATGTTATGATGGTCAATTTGGCAACAATTGTATATTTAAATAGACTCGCCAAGACTTACATCAAGATACAGCAGATTGGAAAGAGCAACAAGGAATCGAATCCTCCGCTGTGAAGCTGCGTCTGATGACAACACCTGGCCCATCTTCTTACACACCTCGTTGATCTGATGATCTGCACATACAACATAAGTACAATTTTTAAACAATCTACTTCATGCTGAAACACGGTTTGGCATGCTCATGCCGACTGTGCTGTTGTTCAGTTACAACACTAGACTTTGCATCATGCGCAAGGTAGATATTTTCCTTAATAGGAACAAGATAACTGTCTGTATCACTTACATGATCTGCAAAATCGAATTCATGCTGGACTGCATCTAAATCATTCTGAGAAATTGCAGTCTGTCATCTTGAATTTTTAGCACCACATATCCCCAAACAAATATGTATAATTTAATAACAACCCATTATTATATTTATCTCTCAAGAAAATATTTTTACCGACTCATTTGGTTTTCGTCAGTAGACTGACATCGCACAGGACATGTCACATGAATAAAATATTTGGAGAGTACAAAAAGTTTACTGAGAGCTAATTACCATTCCAAGTGTTACATCTGGTTTAACAATCAAATAATCATCTTAGTGATGTCAACAGAGTCGAGAGAAACAACCACCTTGTCCCAGTAACCACTCAATACACTTACTGTGTTTTGCTAGGGCGTGTTTCCCCTCAACCGTGTGTCCGATGAATCCGACTGTTTCGACAGCAATGTTCTGTAGACTAGCGTCGCTGTCATCTTCAACCATAGTGAGCAGCGTCGACATGAACCGGGGGAATCGCTCACACACCTTACGTGGGTGACGGTGGCCCACTTGACCAAAGAACTTCAACAGACCTGGGGTGGACAATTACACTACTGTTTACATTCTCAATACTGTTTACATTCTCAATACTGTGTTAACAGTTTACATTCTCAATACTGTTTACATTATCAATACTGTTTTAACAGTTTACATTCTCAATACTGTTTACATTCTCAGTACTGGTTTAACAGTTTACATTCTCAATACTGTTTACATTCTAAATACTGTTTTAACAGTTTACATTCTCAACACTGTTTACATTACCAATACCATTTACATTATCAATACTGTTTTAAAAGTTTACATTCTCAATACTGTTTACATTATCGATACTGTTTTAACAGTTTACATTATCAATACTCTTTTTACAGTTTACATTATCAATAGTACTGTTTACATTTTCAATACTGTTTACAGTCTCAGTAACTAACAAACATATCCTACAGTCTGATATTGTCTTTTGATTTATCTCTGTCTACCACGTTATTATCATTTATATCAATGCAAGGATGTTTCATCATTTACTTTCAATGTCTGCAGAGTATCCCTGTATCAAAATGGATAAGTTTATTAAAGTTTATTACCTGTTAAAACTGTTAAAATGTAGATTGTAAATCAAGAATTTACTATAAAAAGAGCAAATTATGTATACTGCATATTGATAAATTTAAATACCAAGTTAAAATATGTTGTGATGCAGCAATATTTACATTATAATTATTTAAGCCAGCAGCAAACAATAGAATAATAACAATAACAAATTATATTATTATTCTTAACTAACCAATAATTTGTTATACACAACATTACAGCTCTAAGATTACAAATGTTTTGTAAAGTTTTTTTCACAGCATATGAAAAATATGCTCATGCCCAAGACGCAAATGACAAAAACTATTAATTTATATCCCAAATATTCAGATAAATAAGCTTCCTTCAGCCATCACTATTTTAGTTATTAAATGACTCAAGACACATTCTCATTTACATTCAAATGACTGAGCAAATTCCATAATTCCTTAATTCCATGCTTTGAAAAATTGTCTTGTAAACCATGTTATTTGATAAAATACTGCCCTAATCTGGCAACTAAGGCATCAATGTGAGCAGCATCCACAGTGACTCGACAAGAGAGTACCTGGCAGAAGAAAGTGCATCATGGGATCACTGTCGACGCCCTCCATCATTCCTTCGAGGGTGTGCACGACGCCCTGTCGCTCCAGGTACTGCAGCCCATGCAGACTGACAGCCATCTTACTGAGCATATCGATACAGTTGAGTTGTATGAGGACATCGTCCTTGTGCAGGTCATTGATGAGTCGTTGTAGTAGACCGGCCGCTGTGCAGCAGTTCAATGCCTCGTGGCCCAGCAAACACACGTCCACAATCCACTACGACAGGACAGTACAGTGACATTGTGTAGCAGCCGAAAATTTATATTTTAAAACTACAAAGTCTCATTGCTATTATAATAAAATTAGGTTATAAGTATAAATTATATTTATTCTAACATCGTGACTGCCTGCCTGTGTTTTATCCTATTACAATAAAAATGTATAATTTGACAGTTATCTGTTCATGAATATATCGACTTTGCAGCTCAGCAAACAATGTAAACATGATATTTCTGTTGAAACATTCAAATTAATCAGATGATGGTAAAATAATTTTTTTTTTAAATTGTGATTCATTAAAACACATTTGGCCAGTCAATATGCTAGAACAGAAATACTTCATGCGAGATATAACACGACATTATGATAAAAATGCTAAGATAAAGATATTAAACACCAAACTAAATATAATTTTTTTATAATGGAGGACTTATAAAAGTTGGATGTACCGAGATGTTAAAGATTAGACAAGAGATCATGTTGAGGTTGTTGGTTGGAAAGTACCCAAAAGTGAGGAACGTTATTATTAACATAATTAATTAGCTGCCTTAATACAGCATACATTCAGGATCTTGGAATTATTACATTTTTGGCAATAGTTGGCATCAGAGATTATTTTTACAACTCAATGATATATCTTAGTGAAAATGTCATCAAGTTAGGAATTAAATGGTTGTATAATTTTCTTTTTGACACAACTATGAAGTTAACTTACTTCTCGACCTTTCAACAACATTCGGTTTTCGTCTTCAGGAACTGAATTGTAAAACTCACCATTCAATTCCTGAAGAAGTTAAATTCATAGCTGTATCAAGAAGAAAACTGTGCAATTGATATAACTTAACTCTTTAGAAAACAAGATGTAACGATTACAGTTCAACAAAACAGAGATACAGTGAACTGGAAAGAGTAAAAGCCGATCCTCACCTCAAAGACCCTGTAAGCGACAATGTCCCCTTGCTGCAGGGCGTTGTTGAACTGATCAATGACGGGGGCATGGAAGAGAACCTCTAGACCCTCAGGGGTCATTGCTGTATCACACAGATTGTAATTTATTTATCAGGATCATAGGACTAACGTTTCTGATACAGATACAGACGTTTGGCTTTATTACGTTTTCAGTTGAACTTAACAGCTTAAGCTTTGTGAGTAGTTTTTCACTAGATTTGATGCTATTTAAGTCATTTTATTATTATTATTATAATAAAATTCTGAAATGTAGATGTGCGATGTAAGTTTGACATCCCTACACTAGCTCTCTTAAAATAAAAACCCTAACACTATAAGTCTGTAGCAAATTCTGTAGCATTAGCCCAGTATTGCTGTATCAAAGAAACATAAAATATGAGTAAAGATAAGCAAAAGGCAAGTTCTTATATAGCACGGTATCCAGTCCGCAGGATTACTCAGAGAGGATTTGAACCATGGTCCTGTTGACTGAGAGTCTGATGTTCTAACCTATGTGGCATGTGCTATTGTGCCCCATGAATGACACAGTAAATTATACATATCCAGTAATTACCTAGAATTGTTAGTATTTGGGCTGACTT
This sequence comes from Lamellibrachia columna, assembly GCA_963662155.1. Taxonomy (NCBI): domain Eukaryota; kingdom Metazoa; phylum Annelida; class Polychaeta; order Sabellida; family Siboglinidae; genus Lamellibrachia; species Lamellibrachia columna. Next base: position 35,577,539 of record OY759272.1, on the reverse strand, counting down.
CTGGACGATATCGAGACTCTCAGAGCCAAGTGTGTTCACCATCGCAGTGATGACATCGGTATGCAGAACCTGCTGGCTACTTGCTCTCGCTCCCCGCAACAGCTGAAACGTACCACAAAATAGGGCTGTAATGATACAGTAAGCCAAAATATGATACACATTGTGATACATAAAATACTATAAATTTGCAAAGAAACAATTAATTTATTTACGTTTTAAAGAAACAATTAATTTTACAGCATTACACAGCTGTTAATGACTACTAAAAACCCAATGTTCAGGAAAACATTTTAATAACTCAAACTAGTGGTGTCTCTAATGTGAGATTTTCATAGGTAGCAACCAAGTTTGATTCCGTTGGCGTTGACTACATTACACAAGGACTGAAAACGATTTCCTAAGCTTGCTTTTGAGATTGTTTCAACACGACAACTTTGGATTCTTGAGAAAAGTATCGTGATTTATCGATGAATCGCTACAGCCTAACACAAAATATTGATCTGCTCTCAAAATGTGCATCACATATATTCATGCAAGTCGAGTAACACTTCAATCATGGTTGCTCCACTGACCTAGCACTGTGGAAACTCTTGGAATGCCTATTGTACTTATATTAAATACATACCTTTTGTATCTATCATAAAGGAATTGCACAGTAATATTTTTCCAATGGCTAATGTTAAAACATATTGAACCCAGAATATATCTGTATAATTTATTTAAGACAAAAGTCCATAACAATTATTATAATATATATATCACATAAAATACAAGTAAAAATATATATCACGTTTTATCAGCGGAGTTTTTTTGTCATTTTGTACAGTCAATTCATTCAGTTATAAATCTTTGATTTTGTTGTTTGTTTTGTTACATTCCCCTTTGCCTACCTGGTAATAATGGTAATATAAACATTTTAAAATCTTTTATTTTTTACATTGCCCTTAGCCTACCTGGTTGAGGGTGAGTCTCTGCACCGTGTCGGAGGGATGGCCGAGACCAAGCAACAACTCCCTGTGGAAGGTGTTCACCACACTCATGGCGTCCGATGCTGACAGCAACTTGTCCAGTACATCACAACAAGCCCTTATCTGCTCACTGAAACACAGTGGCCGACTTGTAGATTGTGCTGAAACACTGCTTCATACCATTGCTATAATAATGTATACAGATGTGTTAATTGTCCAAGTCTATCTGCAACCAGAATTAAGTCATTGCTTTTGTAATTATTATTGAGGTCTTTCCATTTTCCTTAGGCTTAGGCATTATAAAAGATTCCGAATCCTGGTTTCTCATCAGGGCGCATTTAATTTTTTCAAGCAACAAGTGATAAGCAAGATCCGAATCATGCCAAATGTAGGTACATTACATTCCGCTTGGTGCGCTGCTAAAAATTGTCCATTGAGAATTCACCCAGAATGTGTGACCTCCATCTTGATTTTTGATGTTGCAGTATGTTGAGAGCAGGCATTGTTTTTAAATTGGTTTTCTGATGTAGAATTCTGTATGTGTTCCGGTATGGAATTCCAGAACAAGGGCCCAGAGTATTTAATTGTAACTTTCCGTGTGTTTGTCCGTGCTTCGTGCATAAAGTAATCATTGCTGTTCCTAGTATTGTGATTGTGGATTTCAATATTCCTTTGAAATAGTGTTGAGATGCTGTTTGTAAGTGCTTGACGAGAATGCTTGTAAATAAGTAACCCTAGCTACAGTTTGTAGATATCTTCAATTTTTAGAAAATTATTCTGTTTAAATAGTGGTTACAGCTTTTTTTGCAGCATTCTGTTCTTGTTAAGTTTTGTAGAGTATGTATTAGCCCATATTAGAGTACAATATTATAGATGTGGAAGTATTAAAGAACAGTAAATCGTTTTTAAGATGTATAAGGGGAGGAAATGTTTACGTTTGCAGAGTATGCCAATATTTTGTGCAAGTTTAGCTGCCAGTTTGTTCAAGTGCATTGACTAATTTTATTATACCTACCTATGGATACGACAGACGAGAAACCGGGAATTTACACTTGGCCTTATTTTCATATGGATAATTCGTCTTTAATCTTGACAGACAAAATAAGACATCTCTGTTCATTAGTAAGCAGTTTTGACTACATCAACCACATCAACATATCAGCCAATATACCAATGGAATTTAAAACGTTAGCCGTTATTAACTACTGCAATGACAGTGCATTTTGCATCGTCTCCTGATATCGCTCACAATCTTACACACCTATCAGTTGTGTCGAGGCATTCAAAAATCACGTTGAATGACACGTTGCGCACTGACTCACGAACGTTGTTGGCGTTCATGGAATTTACTATTAGTTTGATGTCACCAAGCACATCAAGTTTATTTTCAGAATTTGGCAATGCATCGAGCAAATTTGACAGACTCGTCGGTACCGCCATGTTGAACGAACGATTATCTAAAATATGGCATGGCTCGAATGTCGGCAACACCGCTGTCACAAGTAAACGCATTCACGGGCGTGTTTACTTATACATAGATTTATTAATAATTTTATCAATAGTATTATTGTAATTATGTCATAAAATAAAAAACAATTGTTTAGCATAATAGATGCATAGTGGACAATATATTACGTTACATGATTGTCTTGATTGATATTAATAACTTATATCTGTAATGATATCGCCTTCGTTTATATTATAAAATTCAAACATGCTGAATGCATCGAGCGCCTCATACCACAAACGACAACATATATATATATATATATATATATATATATATATATATATATATATATATATATATATATATATATATATATATATATATATATATACATATATTATATATATATATATTATATATATATATATATATATATATATATATATATATATATATATATATATATATATATATATATATATATATATATATATATATATATATATATATATATGTATATAATATTAATATTATGGGCTCTTGCCTGAAATAAAACATTATTATTATTATTATATATATATATATATATATATATATATATATATATATATATATATATATATATATATATATATATATATAGATATATATGTGTATATATACATATATACATACATACATACATACATACGTACATACGTACATACATACATACATACATACATACATACATACATACATACATACATACATACATACATACATACATACATACATACATACATACATACATATACATATTTAACACAAAGTTCTGGTAAACAATCTACACGCTATGAAAAACCTTCATTTCAATAAAAGTATAAAGTATGTAAGGTATGTTTGTATTTGATGATTACTGTCCAAAGAAGACTCTTTTTTTTTTATTAGTAAAATATAATATAACATTATATAGATCAGAGTCATCTTTAATTTCTCCCATCAGTTAAAATATTGCAAGATTGATGCAACACAATCACAAAGTGTAAAACTGTAGATGAATCATATGAAGGCACCAAATTGATGGTATGGAATAAATAAAAGTGGATATCTTTCAAAGGCGTATTTAGGATTATGTTTCAATTTTATAGGTGCAAATAAGTAACATACAATGCAAAAAACTAAATTGGTTAATTTTAAACACAGACACGGATTAGATGTATACCGATTAGGTGTATACCTATGATTTACCAATTTAATTATTTTGCGTTATTTGTTATGTCTTTACACTTCTAAGCCCGTAAAATTTAAGCAAAATCCAGCATCCACCTTTGAAATACGCTAGTCCAAACGAGAACCGGCAAGCAAGGAATTAAAGCAAATACATGTTATAATTATGTATAGTTAGTTAATTAATGTTAGGGTTTGGCTTCCAACTGATGCGCAGTCAACAACCCTCCAAATGTTAACGTTCTTAGGGGCCTCCAGGATTTAGAAACATATCAGAGCTCTTGCGTAGCAGGGATGAAATACATTCGCTATGTTACTTGTACATATGTATCAAGGAAGAAAACTGTCTGCAGTATCTAAGACAGTACACATATTTGTCACATGTTGTAGATTCGCGGAATTAGGTTATCCAGTGTTATCCAATGAAGAGGTGTTTTGGAAAATGTTTTCTAGTCACATACGTAAATAGAACACCCGTTAGTAAAACTATAGGGGAATGATTAATGATGTAACTATATGATTGTAGTGGATAATGGATATGTGTACACACACACACACACACACACACACACACACACACACACACACACACACACACACACACACACACACACACACACACACACACACACACACACACACACACACACACACACACACACACACACACACACACACACACACACACACACACACACACACACACACACACACACACACACACACACACACACACACACACACACACACACACACACACACACACACACACACACACACACACACACACACACACACACACACACACACACACACACACACACACACACACACACACACACACACACACACACACACACACACACACACACACACACACACACACACACACACACACACACACACACACACACACACACACACACACACACACACACACACACACACACACACACACACACACACACACACACACACACACACACACACACACACACACACACACACACACACACACACACACACACACACACACACACACACACACACACACACACACACACACACACACACACACACACACACACACACACACACACACACACACACACACACACACACACACACACACACACACACACACACACACACACACACACACACACACACACACACACACACACACACACACACACACACACACACACACACACACACACACACACACACACACACACACACACACACACACACACACACACACACACACACACACACACACACACACACACACACACACACACACACACACCAGGTTTATTCCGGCTACGCATGCGGTTAAGCTTTTCTATTCTCGTTGAAATCTCATCTGAAACGTGACTATTGTTGCCATGGGAATGAGTTCAGTGGGAAATGAAACTTTCGAATAGATTTATGAATAAATTCGCTTGATTTAATTTTTTACTAATATTCTGCATACCTACAATCTGTGGTGAATCGTTTAACCGAAACTTCAAGCCCACCCTGAAATGTGTTGACAAAGAAAACTGAGACATTTACGCGTTGAACGGGAGTCATTTCGAGACTCCCGAGCGATAATAGAGGGTTGCTAGGCGTAGATGTCTCATTTATCACAACATAATTTTGCAACTGCGTTTTAATCTATTAAAGGCGTACACTCTATATAATAAAATGGAGACTGCAAATCCAATTCGCATTATTCCGAGTGGGAAGGTGTACCGGCAAATGTTTGACGCTGAGGTAGGTGTCACATATATAATGACATGTCATATCACACATGTCATAATAGTTATAGTGGATGTTCCCACAGACACACCATAGGCACAAAATGCAGCCTTTTTATTTTGTTGTGTTCATTTATTTGCCTTTTCAATGCAATATTATATAACATGATCCGGGTTTAGGAAGCCACATCACAACAAGCACAGTTGTTCTGTAGTAAACATTATAATTCTAAATCATTGTTTTTGGCATACTGTGGATACACTTCACTGGTTACTGTTTGTGAAAGCAGATTCTGAAAGCATCATAATTATGATGACAATATATTTGTAATGTTTCTGTAATGTTTCTGCATCATACACTTTATGAGTGCTTGCGTGCAATATTATGTGCATGTTTAATCCCCTGTTTATTTACTTACTTAGTCCTCTTCGCTCAAGGTAGAGCATAGGGCTGAAACAACTCTTTTCCAATGCTCTCTGTTATTTGCTGGTTTCTTCATCTCTTTCCAGGTGGTTCCATGTTTCTTTACTTCCTCGGCTATTGATCTCCTCCAAGTAGTTTTGCGGCGGACTGTGTTTCTTTTTCCTTGTGGATTCCAGTCTAAGGCTTGTCTTGTGACATTGTTGGTTTGTTTTCAGAGGGTGTGTCCTAGCCATGTCCATTTTCTTCTTGCAATCGCTTTCCTGATGCTGTTTGGCCAGTTGTTAATAAATGTTTCTAGCATTCGGGTTGTTGTCATGGTTACTCTCCATGTCTCAGAGCCATATAGCAGCACTTTTCACATTAGCGTTGAAGATTCTGATCTTGTTTCGTGTTGAGAAAGATAATGTGGTCTACACTGTCTTTAAGATGCTGAATGTCGCTCAGACAATGTCTATGGAGTCCTCTGTCATATCCTCTAGGGTTTCAAACCTGTTTCTCACAGCACAGTTGAACTCAAGTTTTATTTCTCTTGACTTTAGCTTTTGAACATTATACAGTTGTGGTCTATTTGCTGTGTCTGCGTATTTCTCCAGCTTTATTCTCAGAGTTCCTAGTAGAAAGCGGTGGTCTGATGCCACATCTACTTCTCTCTTTACTCGTGTGTCCAGGACACTTCTTCTCCATTTCCTGTTATGTGGTTGATCTGGTTCTATGTTCTCTGACCCGTGTGGCTTTGTGCATTGTTTTGTGTGGGAAGACACTTCTACCAATAACTAAGTCGTTAAATGTACAAAAGTCTGCAAACAGTTTTCCATTTTTATTCATGGTTCCAAATCCATGCTTTCTCATTATTTCTGCCCTGCCTGTGTTGTTTGAACCCAATTTTGCATTTGTGTCCCCCAGTAGGATTTTTATGTCTCTCCTTGGTGTTTCATCTGGTAGTTTTTGTAGTCTGTTGTAGAATTCTTCTTTTGCTTCTTCGTTTTCACCGTTTGTTGGGGCATAACACTGGATCACACTAACATTCCTTCCAATTGACTTGAATCTTGCTGTAATGATTCTTGGTGACACAAGGTTCTACCCCATTCAGGCTTTCATGGCACTTTGTGTTGCCATTATTGCCACTCCGTGTGAGTGCATGAGTGCATGCCTGCATGCGTGCGTGAGTGTCATTAGTTTGTCCGGCTCCGGTCCATCTGTTTCGCTGAGACCCAGCACCTGGATGTTGTATTTCTTCATTTCATGTGCCAATTGAGCTGCCTTCCCAGTCTGTTACATGGTCCGGACATTCCACGTGCCTATTCTGGTGTTTCTTTTGGCAGTAAGCAGATGATCTATCGGTGGTCTGACTTCCCGAGGGCTTTCATCAGGTCGCATCATGTTGCACTCCAAGGAGGCATAATCTTGGGTTGTTGAGTTAGTTGAATAGTTTATCGTTTTGGTTTTGTAATCAGCTTTACCCCTGGATGGCTGATTGGTCCAGTCAGTGGGGTTTTCTGTTAGGGTCGTCCTTCCCTTAGCCCTTTTACTGTGTCTGTCCCCTTGTCACAAGACTCAGGTACAACAGGGTCCATCACGAGAAGGTACAGTACTTGCTTAGGAGAAGTTTTTTGTCACATCACTAAGCCATTTGGACTCCTGTTTGGCCTGCTACAAAACGTAATGGTAAGCATGCCACATAACAGTAAAAGTAAAATTAAAAGAGTTGTTAGCATATATACTTATTTTCTTTGATGACAGTAAAACAATCTATGTGTTCGCATTGGAAACAGAGATAATTTGTAAGAGGTATCCTTGTTAAATTAAGTAAACAGTACCATTTCACCTGTCATATGAACAAACACAAAGTAAGTGTAAACTGCACTGGGCGCCTGTGGTTTTTATATATGGTAGTAGTAATGGTGGCAGTGATTGTCACTGTAGTACACATGTAGTACTTAGTAGTAGTAGTGGCAGTAATAGTACTAGTAGTAGTTGTGGTGATGGACATGGCAGTACCTTCATTGTAATGGTAGTTGTAATAGTAGTGGTAGTAAGTTGTTGTGGTGGTAATGGTAATATAATAAAAGTTGTAGTAGTCCTAGTAGTAGTTTATACACAGTCCCACATTCACTAAGCTTTTTTGAGGATCTGGCCTATTTGTCATTCAGTCACTTTAACTACTTTCATCCCTATCCTCAGCTCTTGCATATTCACGCTGTAAATCTACCTTATCCTCTGACATCCTTGCCTTCTCCCTTCAACCATTCCCTGTATTATCACTTTTTCCAAGCTGTTGTATGTTCCAGTCACACGTCCATAGTAGCTCAACCTCTGGCCTATTGCCATGTAAAAATGTTCCACAGGGTTCAACTTGTTCACAGTTTCACTGAACAAACAATGGCATATGTTGGAGCGGTGGTCTAATGGTTAGAGCACCCGCCTGTCGATCGAGAGGACGGTGGTTCGATTCCACCTCCGCCATTTTGAAGCTTGGGCAATTTCGTTCACCCCACTTTGCCCGTGTCTTTCGGAAGAGACACTAAAAGCCGTTGGTCCAAACTCCTGCGTTAGCTCAAGATTGGGATGTTTGGAGTATAATTACTTGAGATTTGAGGAAGTGAAACAGAATAAGAAATGCATTTGATTAGATTTATTAAAAATCCCTTACAAAGTTTTGTGGTAATATAGATCTATAACATTACTGTGACTCCTCAAAATGTCTACTCGCACAAAATGTTCACAGATTACAAATGTTTACACTGACTATGCCAAGCTGAACAGGGTTTATAAATACAGTGTATAAATAAGACATAATAATGTAGATGTAATTTTCGCATACAGATATTGAGAAGATATAATTTGAAAATGGCATATACAGGTGCTGAAAAAGACACCATTACATTAAGTAAAGTTAAAGCAGTAGTAAGCACGTGGTAGGAATGTGTGGTTATATTACGGTTACCATACATTGCATTTGTTGCATTCTCCCTTTTTAATACCAGCATCCCATTTCTTAGGCCAAACAATTGTGTTTTTGGTTGCAAAGTGTTGCATCTTGCATTATTGTACATTTATAAATAGTAACATTTGTAACATAGGTCTCCACCATTGGCTGAGCTTGGCTCTACTTGGAATGGTCAGTGATAACAACCTTGTTTATGTATCAGTGTCACTGGACATGTTATTATGTTACTGGAGTAAGTCAACACTGACTTTGAACTATGATCTCTAAAAGGTAAATCAGTTGGAGTCAATGTCTCTTTGACATAGTGTGTTTCTTATATTATATCATTGAGTAGCACATGAGGCCACCTTGTCTTTGATCTGTGTTGACATACCTCTGGTACCTGTCAAATATAGTACATCTCTTACTCATGGTTTTATTCTTCACTATGCCCATCTGACACTTTTGGCCAGCATTTCTGTTCTAATTATACAACTACCTTTCAAACAATCAATCCATCATTTACTCTAAACATCTATTAGAAAGACAGTATTATGAGGGACATCGGTCACTGAGACATTAGTTTCCAACTGTTTTCAGCTACTGCTACAAATACTTCTCTTTTACATTTCACACGCTCTATAATGATGCCCCTCCACCAGACACAGACACACACTCCTAGTGAATGCTGCCACCTATAATGATGCCCCTCCACCAGACACAGACACACACTCCTCGTGAATGCTGCCACCTATAATGATGCCCCTCCACCAGACACAGACACACACTCCTTGTGAATGCTGCCACCTATAATGATGCCCCTCCACCAGACACAAAAGTGTCAGATGGGCATAGTGAAGAATAAAACCATGAGTAAGAGATGTACTATATTTGACAGGTACCAGAGGTATGTCAACACAGATCAAAGACACACACTCCTAGTGAATGCTGCCACCTATAATGATGCCCCTCCACCAGACACAGACACACACTCCTCGTGAATGCTGCCACCTATAATGATGCCCCTCCACCAGACACAGACACACACTCCTCGTGAATGCTGCCACCTATAATGATGCCCCTCCACCAGACACAGACACACACTCCTCGTGAATGCTGCCACCTAAAATGGAGTCTTTCCAGTTATACCAATTGTTAATCCCCTTTTACTGCAAACTCTTCATCTAAATGGAAAATACTATGATAAACTATGATAGTGCAACATTTACAAAAATTTTAATATGCCAGTCATGACTCCTGCAAAAGAAAGACTAGCTAAATAATTTATAATTCATAAGAAACTCTTTACTGTAATACTGTCAATATTTCCAACAGTACAAAACAATGGCAAATGTTTTATTTGCTGCAGATGCTAGAAACCTGTGCTAAATCTTTCAGTTGATCTTAGTGCACCAAATAGCTTAAAGCTTCCTCAATTTGAATCACGAATCTGGTTCGTTGATGTTCAAATCTGTAGTAATAATTGTGTAGTTTGTCCAATGATTTCCTTAAAATTAAATAACAACTTTGCATAAACAAGCTAGCATGTCATTGCAGATACTAGATATATTTGTTTTTTGTGTGAAATGATTCTAAAACAAAATGAAAAAAATTTAATTGCAGAAGCAGCTTTAAATTTGGTAGGAAACTTGTTGCATGTAGCATAGGTTTAGGAAGGTACATATTCATTAGATGGCGACAGTGACCGTAAATACACCAGATGGCGCCACTGATTCACTAACTGGGCATTGAGACTGGGCTTTGCTTTGAATTTAATTCACGATTCAGAAATACCTCTTTGCCTATCTCAGCCTTTAACATTATTCAGCCATCACAATACATTACATATAAGTCTGAGGCAGACCACACATACAATTATGTGCACTGTGGAGTGACTAGAAATTCCTGTATTAATGAACCATTATTACTAGGAATATAGGTCCATAGAATAGCACTATAAATTAGGGTGGCAAATATATGTCTCCTAGCCACGTACTGCCACGGTTCAACCTCTAACAGAAAGATGAAAACCTCATAGTAAAAAATGGAATTTTAGAATGTAAATAAGCTAAAGAGGCATGGCTTCTGTAATGACATCGTAATCATCATTGTTATGTAATCAGCATAATGTGTGCCACAATGTTTACCTGTGTGTACATTTCATGTGTAAAACCAGTGGGATCCTTACTTTATCTTGCATTTCTTTCTGTTGTTGCTGTCCAATACTTCATTTTGAGCATCACGTATTACAGAATCTGGTAACTTTCCATTCATTCTTCTAGTTGTCTTCCATGTGGCACATCAGCCTTTCCATTCAGGTCTTTGTTCTTTTAAAAGATCTTCAGTTCTGGACATCACTGCACAGATCATTTTCCAGCCATTATACTGACAGCCTTCACCATTCCAAAGACTTCCATGGTGTCCTCTCATCTCTGCTTCCTCCCCCTTGATTTTAACAGCCATCTATCTCTCATGACGTGTCATATCCTGGTATCCATATTTTTTCTTTCATGTAACATCCATCTATTATTATCTTCCACATCATGCTTCCTTGCTGCTATTCCCCTGTATTCCTTTATTCATCCCAATTTTATCTGTTTCCACAAGCAAGCAAATTGACTTGACTATGTCTTTCCATCCTGTTGGTCTTTGTTTCTCAAAGTAAAACTAGTAAGCAATAGACACATATATTGTTCTTCCAAATTTTCAATGACAACTTACATCTGTATTCTGCAGCTAGATATGTCATTGTATAAATTGCCTAGCAGTGCACATTTGCAGCATGGTATAGCACTTAACGTGCAGTTTTGCTGGAGGGATTCTATGGCTATCTGGCACAGTGTCACCCATGAATATTGCTACTTTATTATATGTGGTGTCGACTATTTAGCATGTGTTCATAATCAGGTTGTATCATACAATGTGATTAGTTATTGGATCTTGTGTCTGGCTAGTGTTGTGAGTGAGTGAATGAATGAACTACCTAGACAGGGGTCATTCCTATTAAAGTCAGTCAATTAACACTTCATGTTGTGTCATTTGATCTGGTTTTTCAGGAGGTCAGACAACATTTAGCAAGTTAAAATGTATTTGGTGTTATATTGTGCTTATAAGGAGAACAAGTTGTGTCGTTGGTTTATAAACCACAATGAACTGAAACCACAATTTTTATTTGATGGTCTGTCTATGTCAGTCTCTCTCTCTCCTCTATCTCTCTCTCTCTCTCTCTCTCTCTCTCTCTCTCTCTCTCCCTCTCTCCCTCTCTCTGTTTCTCCGTCTCTCTGTCTCTTGATCTCTGTGTCTCTGTGTCTGCCACTGACTCTCTGTCTCTCTTGCTCTCTGTCTCTCTGTATCTCTGTCTCTCTGTCTCTCTGTATCTCTGTCTCTCTTGCTCTCTGTATCTCTGTATCTCTGTCTCTCTTGCTCTCTTGCTCTCTGTATCTCTGTATCTCTGTCTCTCTGTCTCTCTTGCTCTCTGTATCTCTGTATCTCTGTATCTCTGTCTCTCTTGCTCTCTTGCTCTCTGTATCTCTGTCTCTCTGTATCTCTGTCTCTCTTGCTCTCTGTATCTCTGTATCTCTGTCTCTCTTGCTCTCTTGCTCTCTGTATCTCTGTATCTCTGTATCTCTGTCTCTCTGTCTCTCTTGCTCTCTGTATCTCTGTATCTCTGTCTCTCTTGCTCTCTGTATCTCTGTATCTCTGTCTCTCTTGCTCTCTGTATCTCTGTATCTCTGTCTCTCTTGCTCTCTGTCTCTCTGTATCTCTGTATCTCTGTATATTTGTATCTCTGTATCTTTGTATCTCTGTCTCTCTTGCTCTCTGTATATCTGTATCTCTGTATCTCTGTCTCTCTTGCTCTCTGTATCTCTGTCTCTCTTGCTCTCTTGCTCTCTGTATCTCTGTATCTCTGTCTCTCTTGCTCTCTGTATATCTGTATCTCTGTATCTCTGTCTCTCTTGCTCTCTGTCTCTCTGTATCTCTGTATCTCTGTATCTCTGTCTCTCTTGCTCTCTGTCTCTCTGTCTCTCTGTCTCTCTTGCTTGCTCTTACTATTTCTTGCTCTCTGTGTCTGCCACTGACTCTGTGTCTCCCTGTCTCTCTCTCTCTCCCCCCGTATCTCTCTCTCTCTATCACTCTCCCCCCCTATCTCTCTCTCTCTATCACTCTCTCTCCCCCTCTCTCTGTCTTTATGTCTCTCCATCTCTCTTGCTCTCCATCTCTCTATTTCTCCATCTCTCCGTCTCTACATCTCTCTTGCTCTCCGTCTCTCAATCTCTCTGTCTCCCTTGCTCTCTTTTGCTCTCTGTCTCTGTGTCTGCCACTGACTCTATGTCTCTCTCTGTCTCTATCTACCTCTGTCTCTCTCTCTGTCTGTCTGCAATTATCCAGGTGTGAGGATATGTTTGCTCTTTTAGCAATTTTGCTTATTGCACACATGTTCCTAGTATTTATCTTAGACGTCTCTGCTGTGATATATTGGTTATTATGCAATAAGAAGACTCGTCTTTATGCTGTAATATATCCAGGTAGATACATGTCATAATCTTTGATGGCAGGGTTCAGATGTCCATTTGATTCAGCTGTTTAATGGCATCACACACTAACACCATTAAATCCTGCAAAATTCATTGTAGAGGAATTGGCTTAGGATATGCTGCATGTCACATTAAGTACTCGTGTTGGTTTACATCAAAGAGCAAACTGCATAGTTGAAGTAGACGCCATTCTGCAGAGTTATTATGGTGGCTTTATGTTGTATTAATACCAATGTTGGTGAACATTGGAACTTACTAGATGACTGCACATCAGTAATTGAATTAATGCTTCAGCTGTTGTGCTGAATTAGGCAACTTAGATGTGGACAAAGATCACATGTCAGATAAGCCTATGTGTTGTGATTGTACTGGGGGAGGGGGGGGGGTCAAGTCTGGGGGAGGGGCCTGTGTTGTTGTTGTCATTGGAGCCTCACTTGATATCACTTGCTATACTGAGTGGATTGATGGTTGGACCTGTGACTTGGCTGGGGTAGGTCATTCTGCAGATGTGCAAATGGAAACATGATCTTTGCATAATTGGGGGTGTTATTTGATTGGTTTGTTTTGTGTTTTGGGTAATGACATGCATCATAATTGTAGGGATAAAGCAATACAGATTTAAGTTGAGGTGTTTTTCCACATTGTTTTTTTTGGATCTGATAAGGGTCTGATACAGTACTGATTAAAAGTGTTGTATCATGACAGAAGTCTATTTAGTTTGGCAAAATTGAGGATTCTTCTACCTTTCTCCTTTGCTATCTTTTTCCCGCACTGACAACCAGTGAGTGGATGGTCTTCAGATGTCGCATGAACATGTGTGATGGTTTTGAAAGAGGGTTGCCCAGTTTGGTATTCCTTGTAATGCAGTTGTGGTCACAGCCCAATGTTCTGCCATGATTTGTGCAGTAATCTGTATAGATTATATCTATTTTATTACCCAGAGTTGGGACTTTGCCAGTAGCTGAGTTGACACAGATTGTGGGAGAGTTTCTCGAACAAGACACAAAAACATCTCCAAGTTTTGTAATGTGGCTGACCCAGGGGAAATGTCGTGTGTCCTTGCCTCCCTTGCCCCAACTCTCTACCACCCACCCCTACTCTCTACCACCTACCCCGACTCCCTACCACCCACCCCTACTCTCTACCACCCACCCCTACTCTCTACCACCCACCCTGACTGTACCACCCACCCCTACTCTCTACCACCCACCCCTACTCTCTACCACCCACCCCTACTCTCTACCTCCCACCCCTACTCTCTACCTCCCACCCCTACTCTCTCAAACATGGGCCATATCCAGTAATATAAGAATGCATTGTTAAAAATGCACAAGACCACAAGGAATGTCTCGTACACCCATAAGACCATATAAAATTTAAGAAAATGAGTCTTTAAAAACCTTACACAGTTCTCTCCCCTGCCACCAGGTGCAGCTGGTGCGAGCATTGAGCCTACGAGAAGACAGCGAACCTGGTGACCGTCGCCACTCACCCACTTCGATGCTTGCCCCACAGAAGAGTGGGGTGTTAGCCGCCACCCCAAGTATAGTGGGAATCCCTGTGGTTCGGGACACTACAGCTGGACCTGGCATGCTCAATGTGCGCCAGAGAACATGGCTCGAGAGCTTCCCTAATGAGTCAAACATTGAGAATCCTGTGCTGTTCAAGTATGTTTTGTTCATTTTATTTGTTTATTAAAACTTTTTTTTTGTATTTTAACTTATTTTAAATTTATTTTAAAACTTTTAAAACTTATTTTTACTAATTTATACTTATGTTTTAATTTATTATTTTGACTCATTTTAACTTGTTTTAAACTTATTTCAGCATTGTTAGCGCCTTTGAGCTGGATTTTATAGGGATACACGGCGCCTTATTAATGCCTAATTTATTATAGATTGTTTTTGTCAACAACTTGTCAAAACCTTACTAATAACCATAGTATACACGTGACTGTACAATGTAGGTACCATATGGATGAAGTGAAGCATAACCTGCAGGAGAAGCCAGGTACCATTGCGAGTCGGGAAGTTCGTGGTCTGCCGGACGTTATCAGTGAGTAGACCTGCTGAGGCATCCACACTAAGATGGACTGGCTCTTATATAATTTGATGGCTTTTATGATAATGCCTCATGATGATTGTACAAAATAGTTAGAACATGTTAATTGCTCTTGAAGTGTAACAGAATAACCATATTAATTACTACTGATATTTGACTAATTTAAAAAAAAAATTCTTTATGCATAATAACAACGCAATTTCAGTGTAAAGTGAAATAGGCCAAATAAATAAGTGACATTTAATTCAGTAATCAGGTACCAACAATGATGCAAACGTACATCATCAAAACAACATACATCAACACAGCTAGCATGCCACCCCCAAATGGTGTGTACATGTAATATCTACAAATCACAGATGTATTACTGCAGCCTAGCAAACAATGATAATGATACTAATATTTAATAGTCTCCAGCAGCCACTCGCTACAAGTACTAACTATATCACTACTGACTAGCATTTACCATTCACACTGTATCTGTGGGGGTCTCTCCGCCAACACCAATACCGCCATAAAAACCCTGTATACACAACTGAACATTTCATAAGTGGAAAAACACCAAGGCAAAACCTTGTGTACAAATTTGAACCAGGGAAAGTATCGGAGCATTAAGTTAATCACTTTTGTACAATCAGTGATTTACAATGATACAGAACATTAAATTGCAGTACAAAACACATGTGGCCCATTTGACGACAGGGTTACTTCATAATAGACCTAATGAGAAACATTCCCTTAGAACTGAGGTGAAATGCATTATTGTAAGTCTAGATGTGCAAAAAGGAATAGCGGCCATTGCACTGAATCCTACTCATTATATGTCGAATAAAATAATAATAACAATCAACAGCAAAAATAATAACAAACAATAATATTAACAGTCAACAATAATAATAATGACAGTCAACAATTATAATAATGACAATCAACAATAAAAATAATGACAGTCAACAATAAAAATAATGACAGTCAACAACTATAATAATGACAACAACTATGATAATAACAATCAACAACTAATAATAACAATCAACACAATAATAATAATCAACAACAATAATAATGACAATGTAAGTATCAATATAAAGAGAATAATAATAATTATTATGATTATGATGATAGTAATAATAATAACGCATCATTTGATTATATGGAGTTCGTGCTAAGACAAGTACTAACTATATCACTACTGACTAGCATTTACCATTCACACTGTATCTGTGGGGGTCTCTCCGCCAACACCAATACTGCCATAAAACCCTGTATACACAACCAGGGAAAGTATCGGAGCATTAAGTTAATCACTTTTGTACAATCAGTGATTTACAATGATACAGACTGCATGAGCCATTATGTTGATGACTAGAAAATGAAAATGAAAGTGACTTTCAGCTCCTGCCAAGACTGGTTCTGACATCATAGAGAGGATTTCCGAGAGTCGGCGTCAGAGGTAGGAGACTAAGGAGATGGTAGCCTGTATAGAGCATGTTTTATTGTCATACAGTAGTCTCTATATATGTCATAAAACTGGCATATTTTATTTCGTTACCAAATCATGCATTTTCTTAAACATTAAGATAAAAATCACTATATTAACACATTTGTATGGATATTATTTTTTAGCAACACAGATGTTATAAAAACTAATAAATTCAGTGTCGCAATGTCCATCAAATGTTGTTTGGTTAACCAATAAAAATCGTTCAGTTCGTTTAAATTGAACTTGTATACTGTACATTGAATACCCATCATGACTTGAACCACGAGCCTTGTCCCACCAGCTTCTGCATTGTTGCAATGTTAAATATTAAACGTACCGTATTCGACCTAACTAGTGTACAGTACGCTTGAAAAAAAATTAGGCCATTGAAAAATTACAAGGAATCTGTTCTTATAAGCGTACACCAAATGTTTCCTCTCTAGACAATAAGGTAACTGTTTAATAATAGTGGTGTCATTTGATGTCTGGTGTAGAACAACTGAAAAGTGGTGCCAACTGTTTAACACCAGATGGTGATACTTTCCAGTTGTTCCACAAATTACAATAATTGTGGATACTGCTGATAAAAAAGGGTGTGTTTGCTAATTATGGCATGTACGCTTAATAGGTCGAATATGGTAACTCAATCTGATTTAACAAAACTCAAACCCATTTAGAAACAGTTACTTTCTAAACTGGAGACATAACACTTCACAGTTTCATGTAAAAATTAGAGATTTATGAATGTAAACTTGAAACAAATTAATTTCAGTTAACAATCAGTCAATACTTCATATTGAATCTGGAATGACAACTATTAAAGAAGAGTTACAATGAATGATCTATTTACAGACATGAACTCGCTGTGGAGGAAATGTACCATGAGCTCGCCACGATTAGTAATGTAAGTAAACAAGTCAATCTCATCCACAGTCATAATGAACTATTATTCAAATACAGTTATCATTATCATGTTTACTGCTAGTCTGCTATATAGATGTGGATCATTGTCAATGACTGAACAGTTAGAAAAGAACATAGAAGCAGCTGAAATGTGGTTTTGGAGAAGAATGCTTAGACTATCGTGGACAGAAAAGAAAAGTACTGAAGACAGGCTAACAACAGCAATAAAAGGAAGATCGTGTACAGAATCAGGAAAGAGCACGCAGAATGTCTAGGTCACATGATGAGAAAGAGAAACTGACACATCTAGGGACAATGGGACAGGTTAAGGGGGAAAGAAACAGAGGCTGGCAAATAATTAAAACAGAAACAACAGAACTGTTACAAGACTTGTGGGAAATTGAGGGTAATGATGCTGATGATGTTGATGATCATATATTTATACTGTAAGAAATGTTTGTTTCTGACCAAAAAGAGGATGCAGTATGATTAATTTCAAGCCAAGCAAAGAGTTTGTACGATGTTGTTGAGAGTTCTGGTTATAATATTATTCAAGGTTTTTAATGTAATATTAGTGAATGTTTTTGTGTAATCTTTTTGAAAGTTTTCAGTGTATCATCATTATGTTATAAAAAACATTTCATAGTTGTAATCATCATGAAAATAATTGTTAGTCTATATAATGATGAGATGGTTTCAGACCTTGGAGCCGCGTGTGATGGAGGCAAGTTCCAAACTGTTGTCTTGGCTGGAGGAAGACAACAGTCAGATTGACAATCTTATGGCGTGCAGTAAACAAGACGAGGTGGGGCTTTTTAGAAGTCACGATTATGAATAAATTTTAGTCCTAGTTGATATGATAAAGATGATATTTTACATGGTTACTTTTTCTGTGAAAAATAGCTTCAGAATGCACATTTGAGATTCATTTTTCCTTCCTTTATTTCATCTCCAGATAGAGAATCTCATTCCTCCTTATATGCTCATTAAATCCATCATAAGCTAATGATCGGAATTTCCATCATAAGCTTCACACTGGACACAAATGAGCAAAGTAGATAGAGAAGTTGTCAAAAAGTGGCTGATGATAAGTTCCATCGACCACCTTTCAACCACATTTGACTTATTTGCTCACTGGGTGAAGAGAAAAATTGTATTTATTAAAAGAAGATGCATCACCACAGAGGACACTATTTCCGTGGCGCACTGGCAAAGTGTTGACATTTTTTTGACAATTTTCAATAACAAAGCTAGTGGAGAGTGTCAACAACCTCAGTCGAAGTTGTGTTATCGAGTGTAGCAATATGAAGGTTAGGGGTGTTAGATACAGCTTAAAATTGACTAAAAATTTAATAACAAACGTTTTGCAAACAACCTTGACCTTCATGTTGCCGTAAAACAGCACACACAATGACTTTTCAACGTCAGTGCTGTAAAATATACACTGTCAGCAAAAGCCATAATTAGCAAACTATTCATTGCTCACATTTTGAAAACTGGACTTGTTAGACTAATGAGCTCATAAGAAACATAAGAAATGGTAGCCCGATCTTTAGCTTGACAC
The DNA here is from genome assembly GCA_963662155.1 of Lamellibrachia columna. NCBI lineage: Eukaryota > Metazoa > Annelida > Polychaeta > Sabellida > Siboglinidae > Lamellibrachia > Lamellibrachia columna. Next base: position 35,558,271 of record OY759272.1, on the reverse strand, counting down.
CGCTGCTCTGCCGTTGTTCTACCAATGTGTTGTATTCACAGGACTTGATTTGCTACACATACACTGAGCTGGCTGACTTGTGGACAGAGGTGTCTGGACACACGGTCCGGAGACATGGCTGCATCAGTGACCTCGACGACACTCTGGCCACAATTGAGGATGATCGTGCAGATATGGTAAGTCAAGTGTGTTGGCATGTCAAGTATGTCAGTATGTTGAGTGTGTAGGTATGTAAAATGTGTCTGTAAGTTGAGTGTGTCAGTATGTAGAGTGTGTCAACATGTAGAGTGTGTCAGTATGTCGAGTGTGTCACTTTGTGTCGTTATGTTGAGTGTGCCTGTTTGTTGAGTGTGTTGGTATGTCAAATGTGTTTGTATATTGAAGTGTGTCGGTATGTTGAGTGTGTCTGTATGTCAAGTGTGTTGAATATTTATAAATGCTCATTTTATTTCACCGAAGGAGACTTTATTATAGATAATATTAAATTGTTGATTAATGAGGCATAGGAACCATTTTATAAATGAAAGAATAAGGAGATAATGTTATTGATTAAAAGAATTCAAGTCCATTAGCCCAACTATTGGAACTTTCTTGTCGTTGTTTCTCTGGATATGTACATTCACGTGTTAGAATCTGAAAATATGGAGATTTATTTCTACACCACGTTAAGTAATAGAGGCAGATCTGTCTCTGCAGAGCCCACTAAGCGATACACAGTTTGACTCACAGATGATCTAAAAATACAAATTGAGGCACACATTTTTCATACTAGAAACGGATTAAATAAGAGAACAAAATGAACAGACTGGGAAGTCAAGCATAAGGAGTCTATATTCCTGTCCTAGTTTATCTTGCCATTCACCATTCACCATTCACCATTCACCATTCTGTTGATGTGTTACTTCTGTTGCCAGGTATTGGAGGTGTTCCAGACATACACTGAGATGTTGAAGAAGATCGCCCATCTGATGCCCCCCCAGCTTCAAAGCATGCTTGATGCTGAGTCTCAGGTGCGACTGGGGACGAGCTAACAGTGGGGGAGGGAGGAGGTTGCAGGAGCTCAACATTTCTTCTCCCACCTGTTTATGAAGGCCAGCCTCCCACCATTTTTAGGGCAACTTCCCACTTCACACTTACAGCGCCACCCCTGTCAGTAGAGTGCACAAAGTATACACCAGAGTGACAGGGCTCAAACTGGCAGACATGACCGGCAAGACAGCCGTCGTTTGAATACCACATACCCTATTCCAGATACGCTATACCAGATACCCTATACCAGATACCCTATACCAGATACCCTATACCAGATACCCTATACCAGATACCCTATACCAGATACCCTATACCAGATTTGTATTCTGAAACATTATGGATCACATAAGATGCAACTAAAATCTGAGGTTAAATGACATTGGTTTTCTGTAGTCTCGTCCATCTGTATTTAGAGATCATCCCTTATAAACCTGGCACTCGAACACATTGAAATGACAATGGCGGTCTGTGTGAGAAGGCTATAAAGTTCCCAGGAGATCATCATAGTCACCACACTCATCATCATCATCATCTGTTCCAGGCCATCAATCAGACGATGCTGAGCAACAGAAGGTCATATGCCGACCTCTACAGCAAGCTCATGATGGCTGATATAGAACGAGAGAAGAAACTACACACCGAGTGGACGAAACGAGTTGAGACTTGGAAGATGCTGCACATGAACGTGAAGATTGAACAGTTTCAGTGAGCATCACCCCCACCCCACCCATGTCACTCCGTCAATGTCACCCCACCCATGTCACCCCCGCCAATGTCACAACCACAAATGTCACAACCACAAATGTCACAACCATCGATATCACAACCACTGATGTCACAACCATCGATGTCACAACCACTGATGTCACCCCACCCATGTCACCCCCACCAATGTCACAACCACAAATGTCACAACCACTGATGTCACAACCACCAATGTCACCCCACCTTTGTCACATCTGAGGGGTCACCTCACCAATGTCACTTCACCAATGTCATGTCTGAGGTGTCACCCCTCAGGTGAATTGTACCAAATTATTGTGAAGATATTTTGTGGGCCACTGACAGGGATTGAACCTACAACTTGCTGGTTGCAAGGTGAATGCCATACTATTGGGTCACCGTATCAGTTGAATAATGTACTCCAACTGTGTTGAGTTGAACTGCCTCTGACCATATCCCAGGGTTAGAAATTAACTTGTGGCCAATAAATCTCAATATGCCAGGATGGACACTTCTAGAATAACTGGTTTATACTGGCTTTTGCTGATCTGACAATCATCTGAATGGGCGGCATCCTGCAACCCGCTTTGCTTAGCTTGGAGCCCTCTCTCCACTGCGCGTGATGGATGGCCATCCAAAAGATTGTTATCTTAACTGCATCAAAGAACAAACATAATTAAAATACCTTTATTAGTTTTTGTTTAGCACTCATTTGAAGAGGTGCAGTTGTAAAAATTGGAATTGCAAAATCACCCATGCACAACCCGCATATAGGAAATTTACTACAATTCAATCAATCATAAAATTGTCTAAATCAACCTACTATGACATGTTATATACCAAAATAAGCATAGACATTCCTGGAATACCTATGCAGACTACTGCTAAAAACAATTGTTGTGGTAACATAACTTTCACGGAAAAACCTGTGGTCAAATTGTCAGCAGTTAAATATCGCCAACATTTGAGCACCATATGGGGGGTCTGAAAATATTTATTTTGCGTGGCTCCCCTTCTAGATTCAATAAGTATGACTCCAAGAAACCACATGAAAACATTTTTGCTTTTGTCTGCCAAGTAACTATTATTTTTCTAAACGCACTGACTATATACCCTGAAAATCCACCTGTTTAGGAACCAGTTTCACAGCACGGAGAAGAGAAGACCAGTCTCAGCTCAGAAATATATTTTGTCTACAAGGTGGCACCACTGACATTGACTGTTTTGCAATAGTCGCATGGACTATCATTTAAAAAAATGTATTAGTCCATGGAATGAACTACTAATTTCCGACTAGCAGGCTAGTATTAATTTTGAATGCTGATTATGTCCTGTTTAGAACAGATGTTAGTCATTGGCCTTGATGTTTCGCTCGCAGGACGTACATGGAGAGTGACGCAGTGACAGCGCCCCCTGGTGCTGCTAAGATCATGGAGATGCTGAAAACCGAACAAAAGTCATTCAACGATCAACGGATGGAACTCATCGAATCACTCAGGTTAGTGGTGATTCTCTCTCATGTCCTCTAGCAATGTCTTTAAGGGATGATCTCAAAACATTGACATACAACACCACTACACAAAATTGGTTTCATTCATGTTCAAATTTTACATAAATAGCAATCTACGATAAATCAAGCATCAAGTTGAAAACTATCAGTATAAATTAAGCAGTTGTTTTGCATTATCCCTGTTAAAACTGTTACATGTTATGTTGAATGAAATTATTGTTTGTCAATGATAAAGTGACAAAATTAATGTTTTGTTGATACCACCTGTACCACTGAACAATGTAATTATACAATTTTGAATATGTGAATATTTGGTCCAGATGATTGTCTGATAATTGTGATAATGTTATTGTTTCAATGTGCAGACAACTGTTCCCACCCACGTCAACAAAGACAGCCGTGTACCAGTGGAACCAGCAGATGACACAGGTCACAAAGAAAATAGGTAATTATCATGAAAAACAATGACATTTTATACCGAAAGTAACATTTTAGTTTTTGTGTATGACGTCAGGGTCAGGGTTGGGGGAGAGAGGTCGCAAAGAAACAGGATGGTGGAATACTTGTGTAGATGTGAGAGAGGTGTAGGGATGGGAGGATGGAGAGGAGGAGGGAAGGGAGGAGGGAGGGGAGGGGAAGAGGGAGAGGAGGAGGAAGGGGGAGGGAGGGCAGGAGAGAGGGGGTGATGGTCAGGGTTGGGGGGAGAGAGGTCGCAAAGAAACAGGATGGTGGAATACTTGTGTAGATGTGAGAGAGGTGTAGGGATGGGAGGAGGGAGGGGAGGAGGGAGAGTAGGAGGAAGGGGGAGGGAGGGCAGGAGAGAGGGGGTGATGGAGGTGAGAAGGGAGAGGAAGGATGGGAGGATGAGGGAGGGGAGGAGGGAGAAGAGGAGGAAGGGAAGGAGGGGGATGGGAGGAGGAGGGAGGGGAGGAGGGAGAGAAGGATGGAGGGGAAAGGGATGGGAGGAGGAGGAGGAGGAGGGAGAGAGGAAGTGCAGGGAGAAGAGGAGAGAAAAGGGTAGAATGGAAGGAGAAGTAGGGGGAGGCTAGTAGGGATAATAATGGGAAAGCGGTAGGGAGGAAGAGGACAGAGGAGGAGATTGAAAAAGGAAGAGGAAGACGAGAAAGATAAAGAGGGTATGAAAGGAAGAAGATGATGGAGTTTGGGAAGGGGAGAGAAAATGAAGGGGAGGAAGTACAAAAAAAATAATGGGAGAAAGGAAGAGAGGCGGAGGGAAGAGAATAGGAATAGAGGAAGTAACAGGAAGTGTAGGAAGGATGGCTAGTGGGAGGGAGATTATGTGAGAGATTATGTGAGAGATTATGTGAGAGATTAATAGATTAGTGTGTTGTGTTCTTTCCATGTCAGCGTATTTGTCAATACTGTGCATTTGCATAAACACTAGAACCAGAGGAACTGATAGTGGTTGAACTTAAAGATAATTAACTAAACAGCTACATTAAAGAGGTGCAGTTGTTGACTCTCCATATGAGCACTGATATGATGTGGTTACATTGCAGACGCCGTGAACCAGGAGTTCTTCAACAAGTTGTATTCAGAGTATGAGTTGGTGTGCCAGCGATGCCTGGAGGAACTGGAACACATGGTCGTAAGTATGAGTTGGTGTGCCAGCGATGCCTGGAGGAACTGGAACACACGGTCGTAAGTATGAGTTGGTGTGCCAGCAATGCCTGGAGGAACTGGAACACACGGTCGTAAGTATGAGTTGGTGTGCCAGCAATGCCTGGAGGAACTGGAACACACAGTCGTAAGTATGAGTTGGTGTGCCAGCAATGCCTGGAGGAACTGGAACACACGGTCGTAAGTATGAGTTGGTGTGCCAGCGATGCCTGGAGGAACTGGAACACACGGTCGTAAGTATGAGTTGGTGTGCCAGCAATGCCTGGAGGAACTGGAACACACAGTCGTAAGTATGAGTTGGTGTGCCAGCGATGCCTGGAGGAACTGGAACACACGGTCGTAAGTATGAGTTGGTGTGCCAGCGATGCCTGGAGGAACTGGAACACATGGTCGTAAGTATGAGTTGGTGTGCCAGCGATGCCTGGAGGAACTGGAACACAGGATCGTAAGTATGAGTTGGTGTGCCAGCGATGCCTGGAGGAACTGGAACACACGGTCGTAAGTATAAGTTGGTGGGCCAGCGGTGCCTGGAGGAACTGGAACACACGGTCGTAAGTATGAGGTGGTGTACCAGCGATACTTGGGGGAACTGGAACACACAGTCATAAGTATGAGTTGGTGTACCAGCAATGCCTGGAGGACAAAGTCACGAATACCAATATGATTGATGCAGGGCACTGTGGCTACAAACAGTGACCGCGTACATGTTACAGTGTGGCCAGAGAACGGTCTTGTAATCTAAGTGGAGTCACCATTTGGCATTCATAGAATTCTACAGCCACATAAAGCCTGCACTAATAAAAGGCTGATGATGAATAGCTGATAATTATCTATTGTAGGGGCATAATGAATAGAATGTGTGGCGAATATGATGCTTTAGGTCATAGGTAATGCAGCTATACTAGTTAGATAGTGTTGGCTGCATAGCCACTACTAGCTAACGCTGATTTTACTCGACAGTAGATGATAGATATATAAAAAAATTATATATACTGCTCTCACAGTTAAAAATAATAAAGTTCATCAGTAGTTTAAACAAATGGTTTTAACTAGTTAGTTGACCAATGTTAACTAAACATGGGTTTGTTAAAGAAGTGGTAAAATAGCAATTAGACATCATTGCGCTATGACATAATCAGTCAATTTGTTTTCATTGAACATGGCATTCAGCTGTATTTAATGGAATAATCAAATTAACTTAATTCAAATTAAATCCATTCATGACTCTTAGTCAGTTCCATGTTTGTTTACAGAAAGATTTAGTTGGAACGGGCGTTGCCACGGAAACGAAAGCTCGTGAGACCATCAACAAACTGTGTCTCCCTCTGGTTGGAGAGAGACAAGCTATCTTCGAGAAACTGCTTGAAAACATGGACGTGAGTGAGAGACTTTCATTCTGGTAAAACACGGTTGATTCAATGTGAAATACAGTCTCAATAAAGTGCTGCTGCAGATGTAATCATTCAGCAGTTTTCACCTTTAGTTTAGAATTAGCATCACACTCAATACAGGGTATTTGTGAATTTACCAGTTATAAAGAAATGTGCTGCAATATTTACTATTTCTCTGCAGTTGTAATTATTGACTCGTATATACGATTTGTGTTATTATTATTTATAATGTATATTAAACTAGCCATTATTTGTTTTATATGATCTAATCTGCCAAAAAAAATGTGATAAAAATTGTGATTCTGTAAACCAACCTTAACTCATAACAATATCAGTTGTCATGTTATTAATTGACAGAATCAAGTAAAAGAATTACATCATATGTCATTTCAACAAATTTCTAATTATTTATATAATTGTATTTAGCAAAGTAAAAACCCATCACATTTTTAATAATGATGATAGAAAATTATTTAATATATTAAAATTATTTTAAATTAATTTAATTTAAATTATTGTTGGTTAATTTAAATTTAGAGTCACAGACTTTGTTTCACTTGTGGTTTTGTTCAAGGGACACATTTTGACAAAATAACAATGGTTTGTGATTTGAGGTGAGAGAAGGGAATGTTACCAGAAGGTGGCGCTGCTGTGCATAGTGCCTGTCTGCATTGTGAGGCTATAAATAACTTTTTCCACTTCAGGCCGAGCTAGAACTTCACAACTCACAGATGCTTGTTGAAATGCGAGCTCTCTTCAAATTCTGCCAGGGGGCAGCACACATCTGGGATGTGCACGAACTTGGTCTTGCGAAGCAGGAGCGTGCGCTTCACGAGAGACTGGATGAATGTCGCCATCAACACGACAACGAGAATCAGGTCAGTGACACCAGGGGGCGCTTCTGTCTTCACCAATAGGCACTGGTTTTGTGGTTGAAGCTTGTGCTTGTTGGATTAATGAACTCAACCAGTTTACATTTGATGAATGACTGATAATAAAGCAATATGACAAATCCCAGAAATAGTCTTGCTAAGGAAATAGTCCTCCAAAGTGTCCTCACCTGTGGCACCATCTGTCTGTGACTGCAGGAACTGGAAGCAGAGCTTGACATTGTGATGGACCGAATGCGACAAGAGGCGTCCGAGAAAAACCTGAATGAATCACTGACCAAGGGCCTTGCTATGCTGGACAAGATCAAAGAAGGGTAAGTGGTCAGTGTGAAGAAACAATTACCTAAGCAGCCTATGGCATTCCTATTCTGATCGATTATCAGCACCTATGTTGCTACAAAATATACCTGCATCAAACAAAATACACCAGAAATCTTCCCAGCATCAAAAATAGTTATGCTTTAACTGCTGTAAGTTTATTCTTTGATTTTATACTTTATGTGGTGAACACAAGAAAATTTGTACTTTTGCAAAATTTTTCAATGTGAATTTTTTAAGAAAAATTAAACCTGATATGGCCGTATGCCTTACAAAATATAAAAAATTTGTGTTGTGTACGGCAAGTCTAATAATCATGTTTGTTGCTACTAGAACAATCTCTAGTTTTATATGTAATGCTTCCATTTTACATATATTACCATAATATTTATTATTTTTGATTGTCTACCAGTCGTGTATTATTCTAATTATTTATTCATTAATATTTTGCTGTCTTTTTATCCAATTTTACATTATTTCTTATTTGAATGAAACTATTAAAAAAAAACAATTTTTGTTACACTTCCAACTACAAATGGTACTTCATATTTTATAATTTCGCTGTGCATTATATTTCATAGTTTTGCAACCTTAGTCTTTTTAGTAATATTATTAGTCATATTCTTCAGTATTGAATTGTAATTTTTAGTAGCTGTTTTAATCAGTATTGGCATTTTACTCCATTGTAAACCCTCCTGAAGAGGGTGTTACTCTGGATATGAGTTTATAAATCAAGTTTATTATTAATATCAGTTGGGCTCATGTGTTTGCAGCTACGAGTTGTTCCACACAGTGCAGACAGATATCGTGGCAGAGTACCCACATATGGTGCATGAGGAACTCACGCGATATGACGAATCTGTCTGTATTTTCTTCACCGTCAACAGGAACTTACCTCCGGTACGTAGACGTCACGGAGGCAGTCATAGGCACATTGCATGCATTGTATTACCTGTGCTTTTTCGTTATGAAAATGTTTGCTGTAAGCTTGTGTAGGTCCATTTGCTCGCTAGGAGGAGAGGCCATCATCACCGTGTCCTGTGTTTTGTCATCTTCCTGAGTTTGTTCCAGGTGTAATCATACTTCTTAATTTCTGCTTCAAGGTCTTGCCACTAAGTGTTTCTAGGCTGTCCTCTTTTTCTTTTCTCTTGGGGGTTCCATGTGAGCGATTGTCAGGTGATACTGGATGGGGGTTTTCTTAGTGTGAGACCAGTCCACCTCCATTTTCTCATCTTGGTTTCCTTCTCCACTGGAAGGTGTTCGGTCCTTTCCCACTGAGTGTTGTTGTTAACCTTCTCAGACCATTTCAAATCCATAATTCTGTGCAGGCATCTATTGATGGTTGCAGTATACCGCCAAGTTCTATTCTGATCACTTGAATGGTACGGGCTGTGGAAGAGGAAAACAGATCTCTGATTGGTTGGCTTCATAATGCACCAGTTTCCAACTGTTGTTATCTTTCTTAGCCTCTGTTTGTATATCTTCAGTATATGCATGTGCTTTTTGCCTCAACAGGTAGAGAAACATAAATCACAGGTCTCCATAAAGCCGAGCCGATCAAAGGGAAGCAAAGAGAAACTGAGCAAAGAGAAATTGAGCCAAGAGAGACTGAGCCAAGAGAGACTCGCCTCCCAGCAAGACCTTCCTGAAGAGAAAACCGTCAAACAGGATGAAGACACTAATAAGAAGCCCATCCAGCAGCAGGAGCTCATTGAGGATGAACCAGGCAGAGAAGATGTAGCAGATGAAGTGAAGACTGAAGAGATTGACGGAGAAGTCTCAGCAAAGTCGAGCAAGAAGAAACTGGAGCAGATGCCGAGCGAGACATCCAGATTTGATGTGGTAAGTCGTTCTTTGCTCGGGTGGTCAGGAATCTCTGTATATGTGGAAATGATGTTCAAGATATATTTATTAAAAATTGCATTTCCACCATAAATCCTCAGTGATCCCTCATTCTGATCATTACTTTTGCATGTTCATGTATCATGCTTAATGATTCTGGTCTGTTGTGGATTTAGGTAGAATAGACATTTTATTATTGTTATTAAAAAGATCAAACTTACAACTTACTTTTGCTAAAAGCTTGAACAACTGGCGCGGTGGCTCAATGGTTTGGTGCTTGCCTCTTGACCAGGATGTACATGGTTTGGAACCCAAGGCAGGTGGCCAACCCAGCCATTTCATAAAAATCGGTTGCAACTTGCCGCCTAGCAGGAAGTTGGAAGTAGGTGTCTTTCAGGTGAAACATTAAAATCCGTAGGTCACTTCTATCTGGGTCTATGGCGGGGAAGTCATTATGTGCTGCCATTTGGGCTGTAATCCCATAATAAAAAAAGCTTTGTTCAAAACACACAAAACTGGAAGGGATGTCTCCTATTTTTTTGTTAAACACACAGGCATGTCTCCCACTTTGTTCAAAACACACAAAACTGTAAGGGATGTCTCCTAATTTGTTCAAAACACACAAAACTGTAAGGAGTGTCTGCTACTTTGTTCAAAACACACAGACCTATAAGGCATGTCTCCCACTTTGTTCAAAACACACAAAACTGTAAGGGATGTCTCCTAATTTGTTCAAAACACACAAAACTGTAAGGAGTGTCTGCTACTTTGTTCAAAACACACAAAACTGTAAGGGATGTATCCTACTTTGTTCAACATGCACAAAACTGTAAGGGATGTATCCTATTTTGTTCAAAACACACAAAACTGTAAGGGATGTATCTTACTTTGTTCAAAACACACAAAACTGTAAGGGATGTATCCTGCACCTGTAAGGCTATCGAATTTAAGAAAATCCAGAAGTGCTACAGGTGAGCCTTAAGAATTGACATGTGTGTGATGGTGATGACCAGCTGGCTGTGATGGTGATGACCAGCAGGCTGTCATGTAGGTAGAATGGGATGGTGATGACCAGCAGGCTGTCATGTAGGTAGAATGTGATGGTGATGACCAGCAGGCTGTCATGTAGGTAGAATGTGATGGTGATGACCAGCAGGCTGTCATGTAGGTAGAATGTGATGGCGATGACCAGCAGGCTGTCATGTAGGTAGAATGTGATGGTGATGACCAGCAGGCTGTCATGTAGGTAGAATGTGATGGTGATGACCAGCAGGCTGTCATGTAGGTAGAATGTGATGGTGATGACCAGCAGGCTGTCATGTAGGTAGAATGCGATGGTGATGACCAGCAGGCTGTCATGTAGGTAGAATGTGATGGTGATGACCAGCAGGCTGTCATGTAGGTAGAATGTGATGGTGATGACCTGCAGGATGTCATGTAGGTAGAATGTGATGGTGATGACCAGCAGGCTGTCATGTAGGTAGAATGTGATGGTGATGACCAGCAGGCTGTCATGTAGGTAGAATGTGATGGTGATGACCAGCAGGCTGTCATGTAGGTAGAATGTGATGGTGATGACCTGCAGGATGTCATGTAGGTAGAATGTGATGGTGATGACCAGCAGGCTGTCATGTAGGTAGAATGCAATGGTGATGACCAGCAGGCTGTCATGTAGGTAGAATGTGATGGTGATGACCAGCAGGCTGTCATGTAGGTAGAATGCAGACATGACATGTTCTGTTAAGGTGGCAAGTGTGCTAGTTGATTTTGTAAATTTTTTTCCTCATTGCTAGGAAATGTTGAACTGAACGTTGATACCACAAATAACCAGGTGGCTTGCACTAACGCCATAGTTCACCAATCCATCAATGGAATCCCTCAACGCTGATGATGTTGTCGTAGTAATGATCCTGTGCACGTCAAGTCAGCATCACTTCATGCATGCTAGCATAAATTTTTTCGCTGATTGCTGTACATTCCAATACGCTGCAGCATAATGCCTACCTAAATGTATTAGGCTTTGAAACTGGCAAATATCAGTGCAATTTTGTTTTATTCGGCCACTGATTATAGCATGAGGTGCCATTTTAGAACTGTTACGACAAAGTCTGCCCATCAACTACAACTATCATCTTCTCTGGCTCTAGACTTCTGCTGTTTTCCAGTTGAAACTAAACTCCGCTGTCTGGCATTCAGTAGATGACTGTCATGGCTGGGCACAATACTAGGAGTATTGCATATATGTAGTACTGCGAATAGTTTCGAGTATTGCAAAGCATAAAAAAGTGTAATGTAACATTGTGAGTTTTTGCAATATTTTAAAAAGTATTGCCATATAGTGATACATCTGGTTTAATTTTTCTATTGTTAAACAAATTCTCTGCTTTATTCCCACAAAGAATCCATAAATGCCATAAAAGTGTTTGTGCCCTTGTAATTAAAAACAATGCCTAAATAAAAAAAATACATATGAAACCATTTTACTAAGGATATACTGACATTAACAATCAATCAATTGCCTTACCTCAAAGCACGTGCTTAAATAAACAATTAACAACTCACTTTGATTACTTGTTATAGGCTTGTTAATGTGAGTGAATCAATTACTGTGAGGAGATCAGCTTACATTCAGTGAGATGCTTCAGATTAAAGAATAGGGATAATACTATACTGTTGAGCGGAAAAGTATTGCAAAAGTATTTGGAATACTTTTAGAAGTACCTATTTACAATACTTTTTACAAGGTTTTGCAATACTTTTACAAGGTTTTGCAAAAACAATTCACAAATATTTACAAAAACAGTGAATTAACTTCAATAGAATATGATGACTTGAATATAGTGGCATAGGGGTAAAATAATTTAAATAAAATATGATAGACTATGATGACATGACAGTGAAATAGGTTAAATAAAGCATGAATGGTGGTGTGACAATCAAATAAGTCGAATATAATTGTGACAGTTAATCAAATAAAATAGTAATAGTGAAACAACTTCACACAAAATGCACAGTGGAAAATTCATAAATAGGCTTTTTTCAGCAAAGTCAAATAGGTAAAAACGTGTAAACAGAGAAACATAAGAAATCCTTCCATTGAGTATTGACCTGTGAGGAAATACTACAGAGTGATTAAGAAAGCTGATCTCTTGGCTACATACATGTAATATCTCTCATAAATTGTCCTACTATATGCTTAAATCCTTTCCTATTTAGCATAACACCTGTATTAACAGTGATGTTATAAATAGTAAAAGAAATATATTTTAAGTTTAACTTAAGCGTTCCAGTTCCTTTCACATCAGCTCATTGCTTAAATCATGTCAGCATTATTCAAATATAAAAAAAATCATATCCACACATGAATAACCATGTTAATCACCTGAATAATCACATGAATAACCATGTTATTGTAGCTATACCATACAAACCATTGCCGATAGAAATCTGAACACATCTTTGTTATGAAAATAGTGTATTCATATGAAGCTGTGTTAATTAAAATTAAACATTTGAACAGTGTCCAACATTATTACAGGTACTTAGCCCAGAATAGAAACTTCTGTACAATCTTTGATAATATTAATATAACTAAGTTAGTACGTTTTTGTCAAGTGAATACCATATAATTAGTTTTCGTAACTGAAATGCATATGTTTGTATATATGTAACAAGGCCCTAGTATATTTCATATATGTTTTCTGTGTAATCATGTATCACGATTATTGTAATTAATCATCTTGAACAAATTGAATATGTGATGTTATGTCTCATCAAGTTGTATGACTTCTGAATTGAATGTATCAAGTGTCATTGTGCAATGAATTCATCATTGCAACCAACTTCAGCTTCCGTAGCATAGAGTTTCTACTGAAACACAAGGAGACAAATAGCTGAGTTGTCAAGTTTTTACAAGTCTACACCTTTTGATCACCCAACCACGGTACCATCTATACGTTGTTATCACAAATCCTTATTTTTTTCCAACACCAGATGTTCCACTCTTCTGTACTACACCAGATGTTCCAATCTTCTGTACTACACCAGATGTTCCACTCTTCTGTACTACACCAGATGTTCCACTCTGTCTGTATTACACCAGATGTTCCACTCTTCTGTACTACACCAGGTGTTCCACTCTTCTGTACTACACCAGATGTTCCACTCTGTCTGTACTACACCAGATGTTCCACTCTTCTGTACTACACCAGATGTTCCACTCTTCTGTACTACATCAGATGTTCCACTCTTCTGTACTACACCAGATGTTCCACTCTTCTGTACTACACCAGATGTTCCACTCTTCTGTACTACACCAGATGTTCCACTCTTCTGTACTACACCAGATGTTCCACTCTGTCTGTACTACACTAGATGTTCCACTCTTCTGTACTACACCAGATGTTCCACTCTGCCTGTATTACACCAGATGTTCCACTCTTCTGTACTACACCAGATGTTCCACTCTGTCTGTACTACACCAGATGTTCCACTTTTCTGTACTACGCCAGATGTTCCACTCTGTCTGTACTATGCCAGATGTTCCACTTTTCTGTGTTACACCAGATGTTCCACTCTTCTGTACTACACCAGATGTTCCACTCTTCTGTACTCACCAGTTCATAAAATCAAAATAATTGATCTGTTATGCCAAATTTACGCATAAACAAAATAGTTAATTTATGAATGGAAAAGTGAGTGTCACCAAGAAAAGAGTATATTTTCAAAGCATTTTTTCATAATATTAACAAACCCAGTTAATGACAAACACAATGTGTGCTCATCCATGATCTGTGTATTGCAGTTGCAATTTTTATTCTGAGTTATTATATCAGCCAGTACTCGGTAATGGTAGGACGGTTCAAATTATAATGCATAATTATGTCCGATGCATTCCTCTGAATATTAATTTATCTATCCATCATGACGAAATGTCACATTCCATTAATATAAAAGTTGGTCCTAATGTTCCATTAATAACAAGACCAAGCTGTGGCTAAATGTACAATTCTATTGGTTGTTGAAGATTGGGTTCTTTCTTACGTCCCCATGATTAAGAGGATGTCGAAACTTTTTCACCTCCTCAGCATTCATATCTACGGACACGCCATCGGGCTGTGCTATTCCCTTAGCCTCACTATCGTCTATATTTGGCGCAGTCATGATGTACTCATCTGTATTGTATGTCCCGGGTTTCGCCAAACTGCTATTGCTGTCGTTTGAGGTGCCAATGGTGAGTGGGACATTGATCTTGAGCTCGTTCTTGCCTTCAATGTCCACCTTAAACATCAGTTCGTAGTGTATGTCAATGATGTCACAACCGTCGAGTCTTGACTCGGGAATATAGGGAGGGATTGTGAGACGGACATTCTTCCAACGCCGTCCCTCTCCATAGTCCATCTCCCACTCATCCCGTTTCTTGTTGACCACCTGCACGCTGTGGCATGCCTTGTTCTTGGCGCGGAATACACTCGTCATGACCAGAGCTGCCTGTACAGATTGCACAAGACGTGGGCTGCTGTTTGTAATCTCGGCATCAAGGAAGATGTCTTCTCCTGGAAGGTGGCCTGATCGGTTGACGTTGAGCGTGGCGCACACCTTCCCATTTAGACAGAACATGAGCGTGCCGAACAGTCGCTTCTCATTGGTGAGTGTCACCGGCTTCTTGAGCTCTGCATCTGACATGATGTCAAGTCGCTTCAGAACGAGGAACGGCTCGCTTGTGATCACCGTGCTCGGCCCGAAACGTTTGTCCTCCTTCAACACTGCCTTCACGACATACGTGATGCTGCCGAACTTGCCAATGAATGACGATGGCAGGTTGTCGGGCAGCTGATAGTTGAGTGGGAAGCGGTGTCTACCCTCGTCCAATGTCACCAACTTTCCGTTATCTGCTTGCAAGACATCCAGGGTGACATCGATATAGATCTCGTCTGCCTGGTAAGGCTGATGCTCGTGCTTCTTGCCTGAGTCTTCCCACGAGACGTTCGCTTCTCCCTTCACCTGAAGCATAATGGCCTTGAGGGCGATCGTGCCAGAAAGGTCAAGGACAACATTCCCCCGCAGGTCCTCGCCTGGTTCGTACTGATACTGCTCATCAATGTCGTGTTCGAGAACTATCTCAAACCGTTTGATCAAACTCATAGTGTCTAGTGGTGGTTCACGAATGTTCAAGAGAGAGTTGATTAACTTAAGAGTTGCTTCACGGCACACACAGTTGGTCACAGTGCAGAATCGTGATCTTCACCCAGTAATGATCCTCAGGTGATCCGCTGTAACAGCAAACAAACAGGAAATGTAAAATGCTTCATTTAATCTAGTACATATTTTAACCCATTTAAACTGTTCCCATGCAGTGGTTGATTCCTATTTGTTCTACAGTTCATTGCTGAGTTTGCACAGTAAGAAGCTTGCAGCAGCCAACACTTTATGAACATTATATCATGTGACGTTACGTAATGTTTTATTTTGTCGACAAAAGGTGGCTCCCGTGTTAGTGACATTCTGTGTCTTATTTGGAATCTCTGTGACCTTTATATTTTAGTTAATTGTTTCAGTTTGTAAAGTTACTATATGGTTAAAATATATATGTCTGTCTGTCCATCTGCTGTTGTAGCAATAATAATTACAACTTAGCACGCTAGTCAATGAAGACAACACGCAAGTACTGAAATACTACTTCCAATACTAGTAATAAATTATAATTATGATAACAACAGTAATCATGATAACCACTATGCAATTATGATTATAACATGTAGTAACAATATATAGTATATAACAGTAAAAGAGTTTGCATAGTGTTGACAAGTCTAGTAACTGAACAATTCATGAGATATTGTGTATAGCACATGAGTTCAGTAGACGTGAATGAATGTGTATAAGTTATCGCAGATAAGAGCATCCTGATGTTTAATGAAGCAATGAATGAAAAACAATAGATGCCGTTCAGTGCTGTTTTCTGACAGGTTCAAATGATAAAGGGATAGACTGGATTGCCAAACACAAAGGAAACACTGTCTCCCCCAGTGAATCATAACCAACTTCTTACTTCCATGTTGTCGCTGTAATGTTCTTTGGGTGCAGGTTATTCGCCGACACCCCTGACTTATGACATTTTGTCATTGTGTATGTAGAAGCGTAGTTTTAATAAAGGGTAGCAATGGTGACTCATGTTTCTAAGGCACAGCAATGTGTCATAGTTGCGGGGGACATTACAGTAAGTGTAACGATAATACCTTGGCTATTCAGTGCTACCTACACTCCCCATAAGTGGTCACTGGGGTGTGACTGAGCATGTCTTCAAGTAAGTGCAGCTTTAGTCATCTGAGGTGATGTAGGGTTACCTAAGTACCTTTTTGGTATATTCACTCTTTAATAGAAAGAGAACTTTGAAAATGGGATCCCAAATTCAGTTTTTAAGGATGAAGTACGGGATATGAACAATGGGTTTTTCTAAAGTGTAGCAAAATTATACAGAAATCTGAAAAAGGATCACAGAAAAAACGTCATAGATGTTCTTTATCCTGATTATTGATAACTAGGAGGGTTTACAAGAAGACGGGGGGACTGAAACATTGCCTGTGATTTCAGGGTGATGGCAACAGTTACTCTAGGGTTAAATAACCAAGGGTGTGGTTTGGATGGGCACACCCCTCATTCAAAATTAATGGAACGGCATCCTGTCTGTTGTCCATACAGGCCTACAGCAATTAATGGCATTCGATGTGAGCTAGTGTCATTCTGCTGATTAGCGTTTTGTACATTTGGGTTTTTTTCACCACAGTTACAGGACTTTGCCATGAAACAGTGTGTTTGTTCTCGTATCAGTGAAAACATGTTTTTTTTCTTACAAGATGTTACCACAGATTACCATGTTATATTCAGTTGTAGATTATATAGCTTCAGGGGCTTCATAGCCTTGTACATTTATTATTAAGATATGAAGCCGCAGACAGAATGACTAACAATAAATATTTATCTATCACAATTCCTGCTAGGAATTTGGGGAATGGAAGTGCTGAAAAATCTTCAATATTATTTCTGAGTGGTTTGTGAAACTATCATTCACACTATGAGTTGTGTAACCCTAGTATTATTAGAAAACAATGCTAAACAAACCTAAATATAATATTATAACAACTCACTCTGTACGTTTTCCTCATGTAGAGTTTATTCCTTGATACTCGGGGCATCTACAGTAATATCAAGAAATAAATGTGTTTCTTTGAATAGAAAATGTTGA
This sequence comes from Lamellibrachia columna, assembly GCA_963662155.1. Classification (NCBI taxonomy): domain Eukaryota; kingdom Metazoa; phylum Annelida; class Polychaeta; order Sabellida; family Siboglinidae; genus Lamellibrachia; species Lamellibrachia columna. The sequence goes on along the minus strand of OY759272.1, from coordinate 35,540,679 downwards.
TATGAAAGCAGCAGTTCAGCTCTCCATGCTTAACATTTGTTAAACAATTTTTTCTAAATAGGTGTTTCACTTCCGGTCATGTTACCACTGATGCCTCAAGGGCAGACATTGTTTGAGGGATGTGGACAAGAAAATGTCACTGAAATCCAGCTTTGTGACACTCAGATGGCTATAAATCCATATATCCAATCAACAACACAAGCAGTGTAGACTCGCAAATCAGATTTTCTCAAGTCGGCTAAGCATGCTCACCTATTCCTTGTTCTATAACACAACTGGTCATTCAGTCAATTGATCTGACCCAACCTAACTTGCCGGTCAGTTTGTGTGTTAGCTGATCAAGTCAGCATGGTAATTTCATGAGTTCACTCACCGTATGGGCGCCAGTTACTCCATATTGCTGTGTGATCTCCGTGGTTACAACGCCTAGTCCAATTTCAGCTGCACATTTGTTGAGAGATTTCTGCTGTCATTGTCAGTGCTCTGGCCTCGCCCTCCTCTCAGTCTGGACTGGGTAGTTGTCACACTGACAGCTAGCCTGACCTGTTCACATGCAAATATTCCAGTAGTCACTGCCACCACTGCACTGGCAAAGTCCGTGCTCGATCATGCATGACGTGAGCGGCCAAGCATGGAGAGCCCTAGCACACTGCTGCAGCAGCTACTTGGCCCACACCTGTGTGTGTCAGGCAAATATAGGTCACGTCACGGTCTGGTGAACACCGCCACAGTGCCATCAATGGCAGTGAATGCTGATGGCATTTGCATTTGAAATGTTCTCCCATACAAACATACACTTCACTGCCTCCCCATATTCTACTCTTTCTTGTTTGTTTGTTTATATTGTATAGATGACCAGACTCTGTCTGTTCCCATTCTGTCTATTCCCATTTTGCTTACTAATATCATTCCGATTTTGTCTACTGGTGTTCTGCATTTGGATAACTCTCCCATTTTGCCTATTCTCAGTGATTCACCCTCTCGGTATGCCTATACTGATATTATTCCCACTTAACCTACTCTGCATCAGGATAGATTTAACAAGATTTGCCATCAAAGCCAAAGGCCCAGATGGCAAGCAGACAAGGAAGCCATTAGCTTATTGAGAGTCCAACAATGTTCATCTACATGTAACCCATCCTCCTGAGGTATGAAATAGCTTCTCTCCTACCAGAATCAACATTTATATTTAATACATGTAAAAACAAATTGTTAAATGTAAAATGTGCTTTGCAGAAATCTTCGTTTTTCTTGAGTAAAATCTTAGTCTTTTTAAGTATTATTTATCTATAGACAACATTTACTAAATCCAAAAATAACTCAAGAGAAACTGTGATTTCTGCAAACCAGTGTTTGTGTATTGAATTGCTAAATGAAGATGAACGTTATCTTCTCTGATATGTCATCATTATGCATCCATTTCATGTGTCATGTACTCTCTGACCAATACTAATGGCCTTATTGGCCGGTCAGTTGTTTGATACAGAAAGTACTGAGGGATATTTTATAATCAATAGCCTATTTGTGCAATCATTGATTATTGGTGTGTTTTTGTATGTGTACGAGACATTTTATAACTTGAGTATATAACACACTCAAATACCACTGCAATCACACTGAAAACAGTATCTATCTTTTTATGTAAAATATTAAAAACGCATTTTTGTTTAAAACATAAACAAGTATCCATGGAACCTCTGAATTGCTTGTTCAACATGGTCATGTTATTTTGGGCTGATGAGAATGAAGAGTTATGAATAATTGATGCACTGACATAGAGAACATGGAGAAAAATATCACTTCAATGTTGGTGGAAAATTTAGATTATGTAATAAGGGAAGCATAATATTGTTTTTTTTTTCTAATAAATTAAAATGACAGACCTGTTTGATATTCAATATACTGGTCTTAATAATAATAATAATTATACGGGGCATTTTCACATTACAGAGAGAATTAAGCATGTGGGTTTCACGTATGCCATTTGTATGTGAATCACACCACTAAATAAATAATAAAGTAGACATTTAAATGTTAAAACAGTAAAATAAGCCTATGATGCATTAAAATGTGTTAATAAATAAATAAACAAACAATAAAAGGTCCATGTAATTATTTTAGCTGCATGATGTATTTGTGAATAATCAAGATTACATTGGAAAACACCAAAGGCTGGGTAAAAGAAAGGACAATTATTGGAACGGCAGCACACTATCTGTATCACATATTTCAAAATAGGGATCTTTTTTACGTAATTATAGTGCATCATCAGTGTTCAATTACGACATAAAATGTTTACTGATTTGAAAAATGTTCACCCTGTTTGACCCAGTAGGGTCACAGAATTGTGTCACAGTAGGAATGCACTTAGTGCCCTGCGCGGGCCTACAATTTTAGCCCAAGCCCGGCCCGCAATTAGCAGTTACAGTCCAGGCCCGGCCCAGGCCTGCAACAAATTTCCAAGCCCGGCCCAGGCCCGCAAACTAGAGTTTAGGCCCTGGCCCGACCCAGACTGTGAATGTTTGGCCCAAGCCCGGCCTGGCCCACAAGTTTCAGGTCCATACCGGGCCCATACCCACAGGCCAAAGACGGGTAAGCCCGCGGCCCACAAGCCCGCGGCCCACTAAGTTTAGAGAAGATAAATCTATAATCTCATAAGAAAGACGAAACACAAATAAACTGAAAAACAGACTTATTGTTTTATTAAATAACAACAAAATGTATGAACATTGTATAATGTTTACTACTGAAATACTAATGCCAGTTGTTGTTTAGTAGTGTCTAGCTAGTAGCTAGTACTAGCTACTACTATGTCACCCACTGGCACTGACACCCAGTGGCATTTCCAGCAGGTCTGCAGTCACTAGCCTGAGATAGATCAGGTTGAGACATGTGTGAATTAGTACAAGTGTGAATGAATCAGTACTGGGGAAATTGTAGACACTAAATATTAGCCACTAGTTCACACAATTGAAAAATACCAATTACCAACTGGGGTGGGTACCGGCTAGTGCCCTGCATGGGCTGGGCTTTAGGTCCAAGCCCGGCCCGGCCCGGCCCGCAGGCGAGGCCGGGCCTCTACATAATTTTGCGGGCCGGGCCTGGATTGAAAACAATTTAAACACATCGGGCTTGGGCCAGGCCTGGGCCTAATGTGAACGGGCCGGGCCGGGCTTGGGCTGGGCCTGGACATAATAAAAACATTCATACAAATCCAGATTATTAATTTTATTATTAATAAAAACTTATTATAAATTGTAATTCCGGTTAATGAATGCTTAAAATAATTTCTTTAGTATTATATAGTTGCAAATTGAGACCTTGCATGGAATTATAAATGACACTAGTGCTTTATATATTGGAATGCAGTTTAACCTCTTCAACAATGGGACTTCCTATGTTATCATTTTAATAATGTGCATTCTTTTAATAGAGACATTTCATATAAAATATATGCATAGTTGCATGTCCATATCTTTGTATTGTAATTCTTTAAACATGTACTGGCTTTCCAAGACACTGTGACTGGAGTAGACTCTGTAAACTGCATATTTGTGGCATGAGTATACCCTTTTGCATAGATCTAATGGCCCCATATCAGGCCACTTAAGTTCACTTGGCTGGAAGCAGCCAGCACCAAATGTTTACTTTAGACATATTTGCAGAGGCAATCAAGCCATGATTAACCATCAACTTATCACCCTTTGACCCAACCAGTGGACATTCCATTGTCTAGGTCTTCCTTCCAAATATTGCCAGTCTGAATTACCAGCCCACTGGCCACTGCCCACTGCCCACTACCCAGTAGTGCCAGTTCCCAGTACCCACCCCAGTTGGTAATTGGTATTTTTCAATTACATTAACTAGAGTCTACTGTTCAGTGTCTACACACATGTCTGAACCTGATCTGTCTCAAGCTAGTGATGGCAGACCTGCTGGAAATGCCACTGGGTGTCAGTGCCATTGGGTGACATAGTAGTAGCTAGTACTAGCTACTAGCCAGACACTAGTAAACAACAACTGGCATTAGTATTTCAGTAGTAAACATTGTATAATGTATTATATTATATATTATTTTATTATTTATTATTTATTTAATAAAACAAAAAAGTCTGTTTTTACAGTTTATTTGTGTTTTGTCTTTCTTATAAGATTATAGGTTTATCTTCTCTAAACTTAGTGGGCCGTGGGCTTGCGGGCTGCGGGCTTACCTGTCTTTGGCCCGTGGGTATGGACCGGGTATGGGCCTGAAACTTGCGGTCTAGGCCAGGCCGGGCCTGGGCCAAACATTCACGGTCTGGGTCAGGCCTGGGCCAGGCCTGGGCCGTGCCTGGGCCTAAATTATAGTTTGTGGGCCTGGGCCGGGCCGGGCTTGACATTTTTTTGCGGGCCTGGGCCAGGCCTGGACTCTAACTGCTAATTGCGGGCCAGGCTTGGGCTCAAATTATAGGCCCATGCATGGCACTAGAATGTACTAGTGCCCGGCACGGGTCCAAGCCTGGCCCGAACTGCAGCCCGCAGGCCGGGGTGGGCCTCTACATAATTTCACGGGCCAGGCCGGGCCTGGGCCTACATACAGAGGGGGGCCTTTTATTTGGGCATAATGACCCCCTCATGAGAGGCCACCCTTCTTATAATGCCATTGTACTGTATGTTTGCAGAAGGTGTGGTCTTATAAGAGATGCACTACTGTATATCATTCCATTCAATTGAGAGTTCACCTCTTTTAACCTATATGCTGTATGTGCTGATGAATTGCAGCATTGTGTTGATTTGTGTGGCAAATATGTAAGTGAACCCTGTCCATGGATCCTAAAGTACGAAATAGAGACACTTTATCTATTCATCTTACAAAGCCTGATTGTTAAGAAGACTAGTTTTGAGCATTTGAACCTTCCAAGTCAGTATTGGTATGATGTTCAAATCACTGCTGTCTTATGTCTGAAATAATTTGTGTTAACTGCTTATATTTACCCTAATTTATATCGGACTTACTGTGAAATACTTCAGGTCTTAACACTGAATACAGTCAACCTTTATTTGCAGTTCAATATGGCTCAGTGGCATAGCCAGAGTTAAGAAAATGCATCATTATTATGTTCATATAAATTTACTCTGTGTGGGACAACACTACCTACTCAAGAAAAAGACTAAGAATTGCAGGTCGTTTGCAGAAGACAAAAATATGTATGTGTAAGAGCTTCATAAAAAGCCAAACTCAGCATGCATGATACGTTATTGAATAAATAAATAAACAATTGTTGCATAGCATATGTAATTTGAATATACAAAGGGCCAGCGAAGGTCAGGACCACCACATGCCATTCATAATAATAATTTATTCACTCAAATACAAAAATCAATACAAAATGTAATCGAGGGTGGGTCACTAGAATAAGTAATCACTTGTCAAGCTAATGACCTGACATACACCAATTTACACTTAGAACCAGGCTTGTTAACAAATGCATGTCAATGCATTTGAATGCAAATGTTTCACTTGATGCAAATGTGAATGCAAATGCCATTTTCCAGGAACGCATACAAATGCAAATGTTTTAGGGTCGCATTCAAGTGCAAATGCAAATGTTTTGGTTGCACATTTGCAAATGCATTTGAATTAATTTCAAATGTTTTGGCTTGATATTAACGATTTGTTTTATTGGAGAAAGCAACTAATGTATACAAACACAGCTGATTGTATGTATATTTCTTATACAACACTTATTTAGTTTCTTGCTTGTTATGTAATAATGTATACAAACACATTATTAATTGATTTAATAAATACAGTAGTACATCATTGTAACCACTAAGTACCACTACATAGTAAATACCAGTCCCACTACATGAACATGTAACCACTAAGTACCACTACATAGTAAATACCAGTCCCACTACATGAACATGTAACCACTAAATACCACTACATAGTACATACCAGTCCCACTACTTGAACATGTCTGTAGAGTCATACATTGAGTCACACAGTTCCAGGCCTGCAGAGGTGGTGGAAATGGGAGGGAGGAATAGACAATTGACAGTTTACTGGGAACTATGGCAGGGAATGAAATGCTAATCCTTCAGGTAGGCCAGAATGGAAGGGGAACCCAAGACAATAGATTGTCCATTGGTGGGTTCATTGGGAAGATAACCTGGTGGATAATTACAGCTACCACTAATCACATTGCAAATGTTTACTAGCCAACACAACCCAAGGGAGTCATTTGTCTGCATTGTTTGATTCCTTTCAATGAACAGGTAATCTCTGATGCCATCAACGTATTGACCAGTTGGTCTTTTCATGTTGTATGAATAACAGCTCAGGCGGTGACCAGTTGACCTACAGAGCACATTTTCAAAGAGCAAGTTGTGAAAGTGGATTGACAGTTCAGACAATGATTTCATAATATGCTGAGGGTACTGTTCATTACAGAGCACTTTTTCCAATGGCATGTTGTGAACTTGTGAAGGTGAATCTAACAGTAATAGTTAGTCAAAGAATTACGCATGCATTTGCTTTTACGTTTAATTGTGCATTTGACAAATTAAATGTTTGTGGGTCGCATTCAAATGCAAATGTTTAAGGTATGCATTCAAATGCAAATGCAAATGTGCATTCAAATGCTCAACATTCAAATGCGCATTCAAATGTATTTGCATTTGTTAACAAGGCTGCTAAGAACACTTGGGATCTGATACACACACAATCAGTACACTGTATGCCTAAGTATTTGTAGAAATAAATAAATACAGTGTACTTAAAATGCACAAGAGCAAAATGTTAATGTATGCATACATACATATATTGCAGTGTGTATATATAGTATATAATATATATAAATTTATATATATATATATATATATATATATATATATATATATATATATATATATATATATATATATATATATATATATACCTACACAATCAAGACAAATATAACAACACAAAATATTTAGAATAACATTTCTATTCACTATAGCAACTCTTCTTTTTTCAGAAGTGGGGTGTGACATGTGTTTGTGCCAGCTGTGCATTGCTTAGTTTATGTAGGGATATATTGACACACCAGCGATGTTGATAATTGACTATGCTCTTTGTTTTCATATAGTAACTATTTGTAGACATCCCCATGGATGCTGCCAGCAACTTAACTAGAGAGAGGAAACAATTCCTCTTACACACCATGGATGAGCTGTATATACCTGTACATACCTGTACATACCTGTATATACCTGTACATACCTGTACATACCGTATTCAACCTAATAAGCGCACATTATGCTTGAAAAAAATTGGGCCATAAAAAAATGTCAAGGAATATGTTCTTATAACTGTACACCAAAATTTCTTTCTCTAGACAATAAGGTGATTGCTTAACACTAGTGATGTCTTTTGGCGACTTGTGAAGAACAACTGAAAAGTGGTGCCAACTGTTTAACACAGTTTTCAGTTGTTCCACACTAGTCAAAATACAATAATTATGGATCCCGCTGATTAAAAAGGGGGTGTATGCTAATTAGAGCATGTACACTTAATAGGTCGAATACAGTATTTATTAATGAAGATTGTCAATGACCAACCAGTTAAAACTCCCTCCTCATATAATTTAGCCCATCACAAATCGGGTTAATTGATATTCAGATATGTAGTGCATAAATAGTTTACGTAATGTGCACAGTTAGTATAATAAAAGAGGGCATACTTTAATTAAAATCATCAAACAAATTGACTTTGATCATTAAATCGGGTGACTTGTGAAAGTGTGAATAGCTGCATGCTATAGCAATATACTATATAGAGCAGAATAAATTTGCCCTTTTTTGCAGAATTTTGACTGGATCCGGTTTAATAGTTTTTCCAATGATTTCACCAAAACTAAATAAAAAATTCACACAAACAAGCTAGCATGTCATAGTGGATACTAGATCAGTTAAATTTTTCGCGAAATGATTCTGAAATGTGACGAGTAAAAAAATTAATTGAGAATGGAGCTTTAAGTGTTATTAAATGATGCGGGCACAAGAAACCACACACTACTGACAAGACGTGTAGACTAACTACTTATTGTTTTCACTTCAAAATTATGCAGTTATCATGGGGGCTATATTGTATATATAGGGAGCGCAGTGGCACTGTGGTTAGAACATTGGACTCTCAATCAAGAGAATACAGGTTCGAATCCTCTTGTTGCCGTTTCGAAGCTTGAACAATTTCATTCACTCCACGTTGCTTCAGTGCACTCAGCTGTATAAACGAGTACCTGGCTACAGACAGTGGTGGATATGTGAATGAATAGTCTTAGTGCAGTAATTGCAGCATGGCTGAATGCTTCTCAGAGAAGTTGAGTTGGCATTGGAATGAACAGGTCTGCCAGGGGGTGAAGTGTAAAACGCTTTGAACAGTCCCAAGGACGGTATACAGCGCTATATAAGAACGTACCTTTATACTGCAGCATTATGGAATGATTATGTCTGTTGTCAGAATTGTCATGTTTTCTCATTCCCAGGAAACTCTGCCTCTGGCTGTCTCAGAGGTGTTGTCTACCAAGAAAGGTACGACCTTCTACGTGATGTCGGTGGCAGCCAATGCCTATGACCTGCCGCCTATGCAGTTGGCAGGGGAACCTGCGGAGTATATCTCCGAGATTACTATCCCACACTCTCTCATCGCAGACATCAAGAAAATGTGAGTGAATCGATCCATGTAGCGTCTTACCACTTACCACAAATCAGTCGTATCTAGCCATTTAAATTAAGTAATATCTTTCCATTTAAATTTTAAGGTAAATCATAACTTAATATTTAAAGTAAGTCACATCTTACCATTTAAAGTAGTCATGTCTTACCATTTAAAATCACCCATATCTTACCATTAAAGACAGGCATATCTTACAATTTAAGGTCAATCATACCTTAACATTTAAAGACGGTCTTATCTTGCCACTTGACGTTGGTCATTTCTGTCCTTAAATGGCAAGATATTCAATCTGAAGTAACTCCATCAACTAATTATTTACAAACTCACTGATTTCTTGTGCAAACTGTTTCATAACTTATGCTATTATATGTTTGTGTTCTGCCAGTTTCTATACTACAGAGTAGTTTGTTTTTTGTCTGTCTGTTCTTCATGTATTGCAAGTTTTGCATGTACCTGTATGTGGCTGAATTATTATTTTTTATTTCCCTAGGCGTGGAGATTTTACATAGGAACTTATGAGGACATCTGACATACATTATGTAATCCAGAACAATAGTAGTTCATAGTTACGTTCAGTTCATAACACTATGCATGTTTTCGACAATTGTTCAGAGCTTCTTACATGGCACGAACACTTCGTGAAATCGGCAGTGTTACATGATGTTTGGAGCATGAAGTTGTATCCATCATTACTACAGCCATTGCCCTACCAAAAGTTGTATCCATCATTACTACAGCCATTGCCCTACCAAAAGTTGTATCCATCATTACTACAGCCATTGCCCTACCAAAAGTTGTGTCCATCATTACTACAGCCATTGCCCTACCAAAAGTTGTATCCATCATTACTACAGCCATTGCCCTACCAAAAGTTGTATCCATCATTACTACAGCCATTGCCCTACCAAAAGTTGTATCCATCATTACTACAGCCATTGCCCTACCAAAAGTTGTATCCATCATTACTACAGCCATTGCCCTACCAAAAGTTGTGTCCATCATTACTACAGCCATTGCCCTACCAAAAGTTGTATCCATCATTACTACAGCCATTGCCCTACCAAAAGTTGTATCCATCATTACTACAGCCATTGCCCTACCAAAAGTTGTATCCATCATTACTACAGCCATTGCCCTACCAAAAGTTGTATCCATCATTACTACAGCCATTGCCCTACCAAAAGTTGTATCCATCATTACTACAGCCATTGCCCTACCAAAAGTTGTGTCCATCATTACTACAGCCATTGCCCTACCAAAAGTTGTGTCCATCACTACTACAGCCATTGCCCTACCAAAAGTTGTGTCCATCATTACTACAGCCATTGCCCTACCAAAAGTTGTGTCCATCATTACTACAGCAATTGCCCTACCAAAAGTTGTGTCCATCATTACTACAGCCATTGCCCTACCAAAAGTTGTATCCATCATTACTACAGCCATTGCCCTACCAAAAGTTGTGTCCATCATTACTACAGCCATTGCCCTACCAAAAGTTGTGTCCATCATTACTACAGCCATTGCCCTACCAAAAGTTGTGTCCATCATTACTACAGCCATTGCCCTACCAAAAGTTGTATCCATCACTACTACAGCCATTGCCCTACCAAAAGTTGTATCCATCATTACTACAGCAATTGCCCTACCAAAAGTTGTGTCCATCATTACTACAGCCATTGCCCTACCAAAAGTTGTGTCCATCATTACTACAGCCATTGCCCTACCAAAAGTTGTATCCATCACTACTACAGCCATTGCCCTACCAAAAGTTGTATCCATCATTACTACAGCCATTGCCCTACCAAAAGTTGTATCCATCATTACTACAGCCATTGCCCTACCAACAGTTGTGTCCATCATTACTACAGCCATTGCCCTACCAAAAGTTGTGTCCATCATTACTACAGCCATTGCCCTACCAAAAGTTGTGTCCATCATTACTACAGCCATTGCCCTACCAAAAGTTGTATCCATCACTACTACAGCCATTGTCCTGCCAAAAGTTGTGTCCATCATTACTACAGCCATTGCCCTACCAACAGTTGTATCCATCATTACTACAGCCATTGCCCTACCAACAGTTGTGTCCATCATTACTACAGCCATTGCCCTACCAAAAGTTTGCTGGGTAGTGTAAGGAATCATGACCTCTTTCAGTGACTGCCTTTTCTCCCATGCAACGTTGGGTAACTCGGCTTGTAGTTGCATATAGTAGAGTTTTTCTGTTTTGGAATGTTTTCTCAATGTTGTTGCTGCACGGTTGCTTGTATGCAGGATCTGCCTGAACTTCCTCAACCATCTGGAGGAGTGGACTGAACAGGGTACAGAGCGTTCTCACAGCGTAGTTGCTGCAAAGGTCTGTCTATGTAGGGTCATCCCAGTTCACTTATATGGCTGGTTGTGAGCTTTTTGATGACCAGTCATAGGGTTGAGGGTGTGATCATTTTAGTGGAGCAGTTTTTAAAACATTAACCTACATTTTAGGTGTTTATTTTGCAAATGTTTGAAGTGGGTGGTTTGGCAATCCAGGAAACAAACATGTGCTAATGGTGCTAAAATTATTTCTTTATGATTAAAATAAATTACACAATACAATAGGATTACATTTCTAAGGTGTCTATTTCCTTTGGAACCCAAACTCAGAAGTGCATTGATATAAATATTAAAGGTTGGGCATAGTCAATAATCTATGATCAATTCTAAGTTGTTAACTATTGGCTGGTAACTATGCTAGGTAGCTATGGGGAAAACAAGGTTAAAAAGGTAGTTATTCAGCTGACAAAATAGACTATTTATACTTGCTGCTAACTAAACACCCCTGATTAAGGAGTGTTGACAAGAACAAAGCTGTCTCTGATGGTGCAGATATTTTCTAATTTAGTCACACAGGCTATTAGAGAGATGACATTTAATATATAATATTGGTATGAAAAAAAATATATATAGGAAAGAGTTTACTGTAGAACAAGACAATTTGCTGAATTACGATTTTCTTCAAGACAGTTTGATGCACACTGTAGCATTATGTAAAAAACAAATCATGATCCAGAAAGGTATACGAACTTTCTGGTCTACTTTTTATTGAATTTATGGAGTAGTCCATAGATGTAGGCAGTGGCTTTGGTGTGTGGTCAGCACAATGCATTGGTCAGTGGTTTTTTGCTTTAGACGGAGGAGTTGAACAGTGAGTTGGACTTGCGTCTTCACCTGCACAAGCCAAGGGCAAGTCGTGCTGAACTGGACGTCCATCATGTGAGGGCTGGTGAGTGAATAAGAAAAAAGAGGCTGCCTTGGATAAACTACAGAATGGTTAGACATGAACAATACCAACATATAATACAGTCTACTTATGTACAACACAAGAAATTGCATTGCAGCAAAGAACTGTAATTAAAATATATTGGAATAAGTGTTTTATGCAAAAAATTGTGTATGTACACTTCATATGTGATGTTGGGAATAAATCTTGTTATTATTATTTATTATTATAATGTTGAATATAACTAAATTTGTGCAACCAAATCTGCTACAATGCCAGCTGCAGTCTTGTACTTGAATTGCCTTGGTGATACTGTGTTCTACATCAGTGTGTGCATGCATGTTTGCATGCTTCAGCTGAGCTGATCATGCACAGTGAGCGCGTGTCGCGCCATTGCAAGGGGATCAAGTTGTCTTTGAGTGAACTGAAGCGTGACTTTACCAACATGAACCAGTCACACAACAAACTGACAGAGAAGTTCAAACAGGACATTGAGTCTCTCCAGGTCATCTTCGTCAATGCCACAAAGTCATCAAAGTACGTTTCAAATTTGGATGCCATCGAAACAATGAAAGACTAGCAAGAGCAAACAATGAAAGACTAGCATGCAAGAGCAAACCGAGTGCTTATTTTTAGTGGTAATTTGTTAATTATAATATTATCCAAGATACAGTTTTATCATATCGTTATCGGTTTGTTATCAACCAAGCTAGTAGATATTGAAATCTTAACTGAAGACATTGAAGTCTCAGATTCTTGTGTCATCTTGTGGATATTTCTTGCACTGTGTTATGCATGTTTCTTGCACTGTCTTATGAAGACATTGAGCTCCAGGATTCTTGTGTTATCTCGTGGGTGTTCCTTGCAGGTTGATTGCTCTGTCCAACCAGCTGCAGGTAGAGAAGGAGAAGTACATGGAGGTGATCCGAGCTTCACTCCGGGTCTTCCGCCAGAAACTCGATGACACTCTACAGATGCTCCGGGAGTCAAATGCACGCTTCATTAAATCCTTCAAGTGGGTCTAGACCAGTATTTACCTCAGCCAAAAGTAACTTTCTATGCCTACAACATGAAGCGCCATCAGCAGTAGAAAAACTGTCACATATAGTTTTACAACTGCAGGATTCAGTCCGCATTATGCTTCCCCTTGTGACGCACCATTGTCACGCAGTTTCAATGCAGGTGTGTTAAAATGTTGGGATATTTTTTTATATTCTCTTTAGCGTGTTTGCATTAGAATAACGCTGAGATAGAAGATGAAAAAAACAACCAGGACCATTTATTTACTGTAATGACTAAAATCCGACCTGAACATGCAATGTGTCCTGCTGGCAGGGTGTTCTCCGATGGTGGCAACTTCTGTCCAGAAGAGATCGATGGCTACAGGAAAAAGCTGGAGCAGATGTCACAGAAAATTGACAAGTCTGAGGGCTCTGTGATGTCTGACTTGGAAGGCATTGAATCGAAACGGCTTGACCAAGCCACGAAGATTGCCTCCGAGTTTGAGGAAAGGTAATCTCATGCCAATGGTTCAGTTGTAAGTTTGGCAAATTCTTTTGGTTTTTGCTGTCATAACATCATGGAACTATAAAAATGGCAAAGTAGCAGCAGATAGCAAATGAATAATTTGTAGCTGTAGTTTTTGTGTAGTATCACAGTGTGGCTGAGAGTTTGAGTTTTCCCCTTTTTTAAATCTATTTTTGGACTACATCCTGAAAAGTATTTTTTATTATTATTCATATTTATTTGTTTTTTGTTTCCCAGCTAGTCATAAAAACATGCTCTTGATGACGATGAGGGGTGCAATTTTTGTATCACATAAAAACTACAGCCTAGCGATTTCCGAAACTTAACAAGTCTGACCTCTGCTGTTTTTTATGCATGTTTGGTTGACCAAACAATTCTTGTATTGTTGTGGGGAGTTGTGGCACAGTGGTTAGAACATTGGACTTTCAATTGAGAGAAACCTTGTTTTGAATCCTCTTGATATAGTTTCGAAGCTTGGACAATTTTGTTCACTCCACGTTGCCTCAGTGTACTCAGTGGCATAAATGAATACCTGGCTACATCCAGTGGTGGATATGTTAATGAATAGTATTCGTGCAGTGATGTAATTACAGCATGGCTTAATGCTTCCCACAGAAGTTGAGTTGGTGTTGGAATGAACAGGTCTGTGTGGTGGTGTGTATGATGCTCTGAACAGTCCTACAGACAGGATACTTAGAACTTGCCTTTACTATTACTTTGTTAACTGGCAGATTTAAACATCATATGGTGGACCTGCTGTTTATGGAGCGGATCGCCCGCTGGCTCACGAACACGCAGGTGAAGATCAAGGCCGAAGTAGCCGAGAGCAACTCGGAGGCACGTCGATGCTTCAATGCCATTGCTGACCTTCACCAGCGCATAGATGCCTGCGAGAAACCAAACCCAGATAAACCGGTAGGTTTTTAAATCCCATGTTTTTATGTAAAGGCAGTCTTGTTCAAATGCCATGTGTTTATGTAAACATAAAGTCTTTAAAATCCCACGTACCAGTGGTATTTATGTAAAAGTAAAGTCTTGTTCAAATCCGATGTATTTATGTAAAAATAAAGTCTTGTTCAAATCACAAGTATTTATGTAAAGATAAAGTGTTGCTCACATCACATGTATTTATGTAAAGGTAAAGTCTTGTTTGAATCACAAGTATTTGTGTAAAGGTAAAATCTTCAAGTATTTATGTGAAGGTAAAGTCTTCAAGTATTTATGTAAAGGTAAAGTCTTGTTTGAATCACAAGTATTTGTGTAAAGGTAAAGTCTTCAAGTATTTATGTAAAGGTAAAGTCTTGTTTGAATCACAAGTATTTGTGTAAAGGTAAAGTCTTCAAGTATTTATGTGAAGGTAAAGTCTTGCTCACATCACATGTATTTATTTCACCAAAACTAAATAACAAACTTGTACAAATGAGCTATCATGTCATAGCATGTGATAACTTTGATTATTCTGTGCAGTCGAAGCACGGCAAGGTAAGTTTGTTAGATTGTAGTTGCTACAGTTAAATAGAAGATTTAATTAATTATGGTAGAGCATTGTATTGTTAAGCCTAGACAAACCTACGATGAAACTTTGAAAGAAAGTCTACACTGTTTACCCCAGCCTGTGCTTTTGTGATGTGTCATCCACTTTCCTGCACGATTAAGTATGAGTTATCGTGTGTGCTTCCTGACCTTCCGTTAGACTTCACTTTAAAAAAATCTTTGTGATCTCCCGATTTCCCAAAAAATCCCACTTTTGTCGTATTTTATTTTATTTTTTCCATTGATTTTTCTGTTTTGTTGGCTTCATTAAGTTTATTTATATATAATTGTACAATATACATGTAATTTAATCAGCAATAAACCTGAAAATCAGAGTTTGTGCATAATTCAGGTAATAGACACTCAGTAGGTGGCACCACTAACAAAAAAATCATTAAATGTCCTTGACTAAAAACTCCTGCCATTTACTTGTGCTTGTGGTTCAGGCACAAACAATCATAAATTAACAGTTTACAATCTACACTGAAGTATATTTATTGGGGGAAAATCATTGTTTCATATAATGTAACATAGTAATTGCATTGGGTAAGCGTTATTCTACTAATCCTTAAGAAATGTCACCCAGTTATCTTTCTCCAAGTTATAATATTTATGTCTGTTGGATTCGACATGTTGGCTGTTAAGAATAATAATTAAGAAGTTTATAGATAAGTACTAATCAAAATAGTTGGTTTTTGTTACGTTGCCTTTGATGGCAATAGTGGTAGTAATATTTTGATGTATTGATTTTATTTATTTTATTACAGAAAATTATATCCATATGACATTCACTGTTGTGTGATGTAGCAAGTGACAGTCATGTGACCGTGTCAGTATGATGTCTATGTCATGTTGTAGCAAGTGATAGTCATGTGAAAATGTCAGTATGATGTCTATGTCATGTTGTAGCAAGTGTGAATAAAATAGTTGGTTTTTGTTATGTTGCCTTTGATGGCAATAGTGGTAGTAATATTTTTATGTATTTATTTTATCTATTTTATTACAGAAAATTATATCCATATGACATTCACTGTTGTGTGATGTAGCAAGTGACAGTCATGTGACAATGTCAGTATGATGTCTATGTCATGTTGTAGCAAGTCTTAGTCATGTGACAGTGTCAGTGTAATGTCTATGTCATGTTGTAGCAAGTGAATGTCGTGTGACAACATCAGTGTGATGTCTATGTCATGTTGTTGCAAATGACAGTCATGTGACCATGTCAGTGAGATGTCTATGTCATGTTGTTGCAAGTAACAGTCATGTGACAATGTCAGTGTGATGTCTACGTCATGTTGTAGCAAGTGACAGTCATGTCACAATGTCAGTGTGATGTCTCTGGTGTATTGTAACAAATGACAGTCACGCAGCATTCTCAGTATGACAAATATTCCTAAGCAGCTGAGATCATCTCACAACTTTTCTTTTCTCCAAGAACTAAGCTTAACCTGGACAAGTGCACTTTCTCTATGGCTGTGCCCAAAATTAGGACTGGATGCCACATCACTTTAAAATCATACAAAAATATAGCTACCTTCCACAAAAAACTCAAGATATTAAAAAGAATTGCATTTCCACTCTAAATCCTCAGTGGTCCCTCATTGTGATGATGACTTTTGTGCATCATATCATACTTAGCTATCCTGGTTTGTTGTGTCTCTGAGCTGGGTCCCTCTGTATTTAGAAGTTTTATTATTACTATTTGTGTCATGTTGTAGCAAGTGACATCGACACAGCTGTATGAGGGTCTCGGTGAGCTGTTCCATCTCTTCTACCGACGCGGCATCTATCTCAACTGCATCAAGAGTCTGCCGGCCACTGACGTCCAGTCTTCGGGGGCAGCCAGTGTCCATGGAGCACAACAAGGTACTGGTCAGTGTAGCTCCAGTCCAGGGCAGTACGCCATCAGTGGCATCTGAATTTGTGAAACAAAGTCTCAGATATACTTTGCCACATATTATGATTAATAATGCACCTGATTTAGTGAAAAACATAATCTACACTCATAGCTTATATGGTTTTGCAAATTAGGCCTTTATTTTTTATTAATTGGTTTACAGATTTTCTTTAACAAAATGGGTCTGTCGGTAAAAAAATAGTAATCCTATTAAGTAGCACCTACTTTATTTAAAATAAATTATCGTCATGAAAGGAGTGTTCATGGTATTGCTGTTTTGGGTGATATTATGCATTTTGTTCAAGTTTTGTCAAGATAGCTTGGTTTGAGGAGATGGTAAGATGTAGATTCGTCATGCTTACAGAATATAGTTTGGTTTGTGGAGATGGTAAGATGTAGAGTTGTTATGCTTATAGAAGATAGTTTGGTTTGTGGAGATGGTAAGATGTAGAGTCGTCATGCTTACAGAAGATAGTTTGGTTTATGGAGATGGTATGATGTAGTGTCGTCATGCTTATAGAAGATAGCTTGGTTTGAGGAGATGGTAAGATGTAGTGTCATCATGCTTATAGAAGATAGCTTGGTTTGAGGAGATGGTAAGATGTAGTGTCATCATGCTTACAGAAGATAGCTTGGTTTGAGGAGATGGTAAGATGTAGTGTCATCACGCTCACAGAAGATAGCTTGGTTTGAGGAGATGGTAAGATGTAGTGTCATCATGCTTACAGAAGATAGCTTGGTTTGAGGAGATGGTAAGATGTAGTGTCATCACGCTCACAGAAGATAGCTTGGTTTGAGGAGATGGTAAGATGTAGTGTCATCACGCTCACAGAAGATAGCTTGGTTTGAGGAGATGGTAAGATGTAGTGTCATCACGCTCACAGAAGATAGCTTGGTTTGAGGAGATGGTAAGATGTAGTGTCATCACGCTCACAGAAGATAGCTTGGTTTGAGGAGATGGTAAGATGTAGTGTCATCACGCTCACAGAAGATAGCTTGGTTTGAGGAGATGGTAAGATGTAGTGTCATCACGCTCACAGAAGATAGCTTGGTTTGAGGAGATGGTAAGATGTAGTGTCATCACGCTCACAGAAGATAGCTTGGTTTGAGGAGATGGTAAGATGTAGTGTCATCACGCTCACAGAAGATAGCTTGGTTTGAGGAGATGTTGTTTGAGGAGTTGTTATGCTTACAGTGACAAGAGTTGGCTTCCCATCTGAAGCCTCGATACAGTCTGTCAGCAAGCCAGGCAAGCCGGCCATTGATGATCCTTCCATCGGCATCATCAAGACAATTCTCAAGTAAGTGATTGTCTGTCTGCCAGTGACAGTCCATGTCTGGCAACAAGAGTTTGTGTCTGTCTGCATGTCTTTGTCTATCTGTCCGTCCATCCGTCCGTCCATCAGTTCTTCCTGTCTCTTTTTTGTCATTGCTGATTGTGTCATGACTATTCATGTTTAAGTCATGCGTTAGACCCTCACTTCAAGTGTTTATTGGCATATCACTGCATTGTATTTTATTTATTTATTTTTACATTTAATTGTTTATTTAATGCAATCTTGTTTCACATAGCTTATGCTTAAACGTGTTTTTTTTTTAATCAATGTGTAGTTCCGTTTTCTTACAATAACGTTTCCTTCTACAAACCCACGAACAACCCAAATGTTGTAGCGGAGACCGGGACAAGTTGTAGCAAAAACAGCATATTTAAAGTTGGTAGTTCCAATTGTTACCCTATCGAAACTTTTTTAATGCCAGCGAAACCGCAAATATCTCCGACAGATAACAAGTGCATAAATAAATGCTTAATGCAATACACATTTGTGCGATGATATGTTTTATGAGGCCTCCTAAATTTACCCCGGTGCAGGGCAAGTTGTAAAAGCTAGCGGGGCAAGTTGTAACAGCTAGCAGGACAAGTTGTAACAGCAAGCTGTAAAAGTTGTAACATATATATATTTTACAATTGCAAAAAAATGTAACATACTAGTATACAAAATTAATGGCTTTGAATTGTTTTAATGCATAGCTAGGATATATGACTAGCCTATTCAACTTCATAGGCCCTACCGAAAATACTTATGCAAAAAGTAATGGGCAGATTCCCTACTGAAACGCCATGCAAATGCTGTAAAAAGGCCAGTTCTTTCATAGCCCTCTATCCAGTCCTTGGGACCACTGAACTACTCACCCCTGGCAGACCTGTTCATTCCAACGCCAACTTGACTTCTCTGGAAAGCAGAACATAATCATGTTGATTACAAAATATTTATTAATCGCCATCCGAATAACAATGGATGCCACTGTCCCAACACTTTGTCTTCCCCGAGTAAAATTTTTTGCATGATGCTGCTATGTTGCAATTTGTCCGGGGAAATGTTACAACTTGCCCCAGCACCATCTCATTCACAACACCGGTAATTACATCAGAACATACTTAAAATACTGCTTAAAGGCCTATGTAGTAGCCAGAGCATATTCACGACTAGAGCTACCAAAAAAGAACAGCATAGGATAAATCATGTGAACCCAGACCCTTAACAAACGGACTACCGAAAGTATAACGAATTACCATTTTTCTTTAAAATGGTGCTGTTTTTTACCTTTTCGACGGATCCACGTGAAGTGCTTAAAACTATTGGTGAACATACTTCTACCTTGCAAAATAATTCACATTAATAGTTTTGTCTGCAGTAGTACATCTGTTACAACTTAGCCGTGTTACAACTAGCCCCGGTCTCCTCTATGTTACAGGACCCAGAAAGAGAAGTTACAGTCTGGGTTGGAGGCAGAGATCAGCCCAGAACAGATCCTGGTCAGTCTCGGGCCTCACACCAATGGTCAGTGGCATTTGTCTGGTCATTTTACTATTATGATTAAACTGCACCACAGGAGTGATTTTTGTTTTATGAAAGGGCTTTTATTACAGTGATATTTTATTGTATGAAATGTGTGATTTGAAGAAACAAAGGCTTTGGGTATTCTGCACACACAACAGAATTGTAACTTTATCATAGCATGTTATCTCACGCAATAGGTGTCAACATTATCTCTTTTTTTGAAAATACTGCTTTTTCCCTGGTCCCACTCTTCCGCTTTTTTGTCGAAATGTCCCAATTTGTGAAACTTTTAAAAAACGAACTAAATTCACAGTAAAATCAATCTATTTATTCTGTTATTCTAGGAATAAGTTATTTCTTTGGTCTCAAGTGATTTCACATTTTCTCTTTTCTGAGAACGGCACATCAGAATACGGACATGTAAAAATAACACGTTTAAAATGTTGAATAACTGCTAAAAACGATTAAATTTGGTTGGTGGAGGATGTTTCCTTTCCCGCTTTTCATGAGCGCTTTCCCATTTTTCCATCAGCAGACATTGCCTATGAATAAAACAAAATGGTGGCCTGTAGCAGCCATGAGGTCAACTTCTTTCCCTCTCATCTCAAAGCACCTACATGTTAAAAAAAATGTATTTGTAGTTTTTGCTGTTGCAACATTGAGACTACCTCTGTCCTGTTTAGTTGATAGTCAGATGAAATACCAGTTGTGATTTATACAAGACCTGTCATTGTAGTTTTAGCACCGCCACTTGGTGGACAGAGTATGATGAGCTCGGGGGGACCGTTGGCTTCCGACAACCGAGATAAAGGTACTCGATCCCGTGGGTCGCATCACTCAGAAACCCGATCCCATAGATCAAACAGATCAGGAACGGGTTCAGTGTCTGAGACACGGGAGAAACGCGGCCACTCGGCTGGGTAAGTTTCCTGTGTTTGATCTGTTGGTTTCATCACAATATGTAAAAACAGTAAACATGTTATTTGTCTCTGTTTGTGTTGAGACTTAAGATATAGGTAATGCATGTCTTTCTTTGTTTCCTAAATATATTTTGTTTTCTAATTATTTTCCACATATTTGTGGAATATCAACTCGACTAATTATTAATTAATTTTTCACCATTCTTTATTTACCAAAAATAATGGAAATTCTTCACAATCAGTCATTTAAGTATCAAATTTGTGAGCGGGAGAACATGTTGCTTTCAATGGTACCAAGATTGTTTATTATTTTTTACAGTTAGCCACGAATCACTATTTCTGTCAATGCTCACACATTTTGAGTTCCATAGATTCACTTATTTCGCTGTGGCAGCAATTGTTTGCCTCTGAAGTGGCTAGTCAGTGCCATTTCCTGCCTATGAATGCAGCAGAATGCTGCGTTGCCAGCCAAGAAGATGTTGTCAGCACGTAAAAGGAAACTAGAGACCTTTATTCGGCCATCCAGTTTAACCTTGTAATCAGATTAAATATAAAATTTAATACATTCGAGGTACATTGTAATAAGGATTCAGTGTATGATTATAATTTACTCAAATACAAGGGACTCAACTCAGTCTTGATGTATTTCTAAAGCGTTTTAATTTTTAGAGCAGCGTGTAATTATTCATGTAGTTTTTCATCGAGGTCATAAAATCGGTGTGCGATTCTGAAACATTTAACTTTTCTGCTTCTTTAAACATTTTAATTCATAAAATATATTCATCTGCCTTCAACATTATTTTGGTTTGTAACTCTTTGTGAAAAAGCACACCAATGTGGCATCGCTTGAGTTTGCTAACTTTAATCTAGAAGATAATATGTATTTGTGTGAACTCATGTGTACATGTAAACCGATAAGAGCCCTGCAACATGTTGATAGTTACACGCAGTCACATCAAGGCTGGGGACGGCTCGTTCACAGTAGCTGCATCATCTCAATGAAACACTGCCTGACCACATTAAAACCCCTGTTTCAAGTCTTGACTAAAGACTCATTTCTTTTTAATCTTATTTTTGTATCTCCTGCAGACAAGCACAGTAGTTGTATTTGTCTTACTTTGTATATTTTTTGTCTAATCTTATCCACATTATTTTGGCTATATTTATTTATTTGGCTATTTTTACTTAATGTTATATCGCTATATTATGTTAAATTCTAGACCTTGTTCTTAATTTGTAATATGCTGTGAAGCCCCATGAACTATCTTGAATTGGGTGCTATATTAAATAGAATATGGTATCATAATTATTATTAGTTAGCAACTGAGCATGTCCATTACAGAGCAACGTCCACTCATGAATCGGACAGTGGTTCAATGTCCAGCCGTAGCGCGCTCTCACTTGTCTCTCTCGGGAGTCAGCTGAAGAGGTCCAAAAAGTCAGTAGTCACATGACCATGTGATCATGTGATCACCGTGTGGCAAATGCTTGATGCTGGTGGTGGTGTTTGGGGAATGAAGCTGGGTGGGGGTTTGGGAAATGGTGTTTTGCAACAGGCACAATGGGGTGAGCAGGCGGTTTGGGAAATATAGGGTTTGTAACAGGCATCATAGGTTGAGGAATGGGGTGAGATGGGGTTGAGGAAATTGCAGATTTGCAGTCAGGTTAATATGGGTGATGTGAACTGAGATTTGATCAAACATTAAGGATATAATCTTCAGTGCAGCTCTGATGGCAGAAGAGGGTTTTTTATATTGAATTGTGGTTTATTGCTAAGAAAACAGCAGCAAGCAAGAGACCATTTGTTAGAATATGATAAGAAATGAAGAATCAGAATTTAGATCAAACCATATTTTATGTGAAAGTATGGAAAAAATCTGTTTATGTTAGCTGCAGAGCATCAGACAGGCAGATCAGTATAAGAATTATTGCTTAGCTTTCCTTAATGTTCACCACATATTGGAAAAAATTTTTTTAAAGACTTGGGTGTAAATGTGCATGAAAGCATTACGGTAGATATTATATAGCAATATTTAATAAAGCTGCAAAATTGTGCGGTCTGTGATTATTGTTGATTAGGTACAAGAAATATATTTATATGTATCTGCTGAAATTCTACCATTGTCATATAGAGATGTAATTATGTATCAGGTTAGCAGAGTGTATGATCACATTTGATTGAGTCTGGGGAATTTTTAATGATTAATTTGTGGAAAATCACAAAATTATCATATAAACTTGTATATCTATATTCACAAAATTGGGTATTTAAAGAGCCTATGACATGGTTGTTGCAAGTTGTAATTATTTTTTGAAAAGCCACTTTTAGCCAAATAAAATACCTTCATGGTAATACAATCTATGACTTTACATATACAGATAATATATTCATCACTAAACGTCATAATTTGCAGCGATCTCACAGCTGGTCATGCAATTTTGTGATGTCAGCAGGGATAAGTCTCCCAGGAGGCGTGGCTTCATGAAGCATTCGTACCGTACAAAGGAACTTATGCAGATGTTTGAGATTATGTAATTTGGAAGAATTGTAGAAAACAAGCATAGCGTTAAAAACATTCGTACATAATGTAATTTCTGGTTTCTCTCTCACTCAAAAGAAAACTAATTTCCTGGCGGTAATTGCAAACTTTTCTAAGATATAGTTATTTACATATCTAATTCGCCAAAAATGAACACATGAATTAGTTTTTTACTTGGAATATAAGCAAAAATAGAAAAAACCATGTCATAGGAACTTTAAGGAAGATAACAAAAAGTAAATGGGATTTTTGTAAGTGCATCTTCATGTTGCCAGAGTGCGCACAAACACACACATGTGTTGTTATTCTGAGCACATTTACACATTTCACACACATGTGTTAAGTTATCCAAAATGCACACGATTGCTTGTTCTCACGTGTCACCAAAATGTGTTGCTATGAACATGCGCACCCACATGCAAGGATGCACGTGAGCACGTGCACACAGGGCTGCTTACATCTATATTTAATGCACATGCATGCGAATATGCACGTGAAACGTTGATCAGTGCATGTTATTACATGTACACAATGCACGTCTGTTTTGTCTGTATGCATGTTAATGTTGGCACTTGTGTCTGGTTTACTTATTAATGTATGTACAACTTAGGACAGTATTGGTATCTCCCTATCGATAGGCTGTGTAGTTTTGTCTGTATGCATGTTAATGTTGGCACTTGTGTCTGGTTTACTTGTTAATGTATGTACAACTTAGGACAGTATTGGTATCTCCCTATCGATAGGCTGTGTAGTTTTCTATTCTTAAGCCAGTTTCTCCCTATTGGTGGGCTTGACCAGTATTACCCTATTGGTAGGCCAGTGTCTCCCTATTGGTATGCTGACCTGTATTTCCCTATTGGTAGGCCTTTATTTTCCTATTGGTAGGCCAGTATCTCCAACTTGGTAAGCCAGCATCTCCATATTGGTAGGCTGATCAGTATTTCCTTATTGATAACTCAGTATCCCCCTATTGATAACCCAGTATTCCCCCATTGGTAACCCAGTATCCCCCCATTGGTAGCATAGTACCCCCCATTAATAGCCTAGTATCCCTTCATTGGTAGCCTAGTATCCCCCATTGGTAGCCTAGTATCCCCCATTGGTAGCCTAGTATCCCCATTCTGGCAAAAGTACTCTAACCAACTACCCCGGGTATTCATTGTGTGTTGTGTTGGTCTTTGGCCTTCTTTCATATCTTTAAAAACCCATTTAAGATGTTGACCGTGTTTTATTCTTCCAGTTCCATCCTTAAAGGTACCGCCCCTTTGTAAAAAAAACTGAGAAAATATGCTATGGTAGGTGATAATGTTCTGTGGAAGTTGCCATGTGTCCTGCCGTCTTGGTGAAGTCCATATTGCGTTGTGTTTCTAGCAGGACGATTTAAATATTCTACGTCCATTGTGTCACATATCGCGATGTCTTCCCTCTGTTGCAGGTAGCCGGACGTGAAACTAGGTCAAAACTTACAAACAACGTTGAACCTGCGTCAGCGCTTTAACCACTCTCTGCAGCCACGCCACCTGGTGGATACATGCTCACTCCACACATACAACTGCCCATGCCCTACTCTCTGTCAGTGTTGGGTCAAATAAATATCACACCTACCACATTTTTTTTAACATATTCACAGAAAAACTGAACACGGCCATACACCTCCTAAAATCTGTATTGCATACGGGAAATCCATATGCAGTGGCAGATCTGAAATGTTCCTTTGACCAATGTACGTAAGCAGCATAGACATATTAATTAGTATAAATTAAAAAAATTGTCATTGTATGTTGAAAACAAACTCAAAATGACGTGAGCTAGCATGAAATGCATTTTGGGAAAGCCTACGTTTCAAGGTAGTTTCGGGGTTTCGTGGTTAATCTGGTGTTTTCCGTAGCCTCTGGCAAATATGATAGGAGTGAGCCTGTGTCCACATCGAGGTTCTTTGGAGAGTGTTATGTAATATGTAACAACTGTCATTTAGAATTGTTCAAATAGTGCAAATGGGAGATTGCACAATGCACAACACTAGTATAAATTAAATTCAAATATTATGTAACAATACAAAACTATTAATATGCACAGGATATTTTGCTAAACATTATCCTGCTGAAGTGTGAGTTCTAGCATGTCAAAAGTAAAGTTTCGTGTTTGCTGAATATTATTTTCTGCCAAAGTTCAATATAAAACTGTGCATTGTGTGATCTCAGATTATTAAGTTGAAACTGTGACTATGACCTATGGAGAGGCAGCTTCCTGTGTGGGTCGACACATTGACCGTATAAGAACTTACAGTTTAAACATTTTCTAAAACAAAGACAAAGCAAACTGTAAATATCACATTTTCCATCTTGTTAAAAAGTAGAGATTTCGTCTGTATGACATTTATCCCCAGGGCACTGCCTTAGTCAGAGTTTCACTGTTTTTACTATATCATTTGAAGATACTATATGTATGGCAAATATAACATTGATTAAGCAAGTTTGGCTCCGATTCTGGGCTGGAACCACAATGATATGTTTCTCTACCATAAAACACAAAAGTTTTTATGGAAAATTTTTAACACTTTTTCAGTGACATCTGGCATTACTGGTACATTTTTTTAATATATTTATGTAAAATGATGCCATCATGCAAATATTTTAGCAAATTTTTTTTTTAAAGTCAGTTTCTGCAATATGTAAATGCTGCAAAAATTATGTTTTATTGTTTGCAGTTTTTGTGTTAAGGTATTTATTTTGTTAATTAATATGTAATTTATATTATTTACATGTAACGTTATTACTTGTTATTACTTATTACGTGTTATTATGCTTACAATAATTAATATGTTTGTCATATCACGTTTTTTCTATTTCTTTTTTGTGCTGCTCCAACCATTTGTGTTTGACACCTGTTGAATTGGGTAAGTGTACACATGGCCAACTTTGATTGGCTGATGCACAGCATGGTCTTGATCTGACTTTATGCCACTAACTAACATTTCTGCTTTGTATTTAAAAAATTCACCACACGGTCATTCTCTTGTTTATTTATGCATCATCAGTTTTCTTCTTTTCTCCAGCAACTTCTCCTGTCTATGCAGAAGTATCCAACAAATAGCTTCTTTAAACTTAACAGGAATGTGACTGCAAAACATGTCATTCAATAAATTGTTTGACATTTATATTGTGTTATTAAATTATTATCTTATTAAAAATATATAAATATAGTTGCATAGCAGCTTTTTCAGTTTAACAAGATTTAACAAGATTTAACAAGATTTGCCATCCAAGCCAAAGGCCCAGATGGCAAGTGGACAAGGAAGCCATTGGCTTATCGAGAGTCCAACAATGTTCATCTACTTATAGCCCGCCCTCCTGAGATATGTGTCAACCTTGTTTTTAAACATATTCACGCTGCTAGCAGTTACACAATCTGTAGACAATTTGTTCCATTCATTTATTGTCCTCTGTGAGAACGAGTGCTTCCTGATGTCCAATCTACATTGATCCTTTACTAATTTTACCTCATGTCCTCTAGTTCTGCTATCCTTCTTGAGTGAGAAAAACATATTTCTATCAATATTTTCATACCCATTCAATATCTTAAAAACTTCAATCTGATCTCCTCTTAACCTCCTTGTCTCTAGAGTTGTTAAACCACATTCTTTCAGGCGTTCTTCATAACTAAGGTCTCTCAGTTCTGGAATCATTTTAGTTGCTCTCCTTTGAATGCGTTCAAGCGTATCTATATCCTTCTTACGATATGGTCTCCATGCTTGTATACAGTATTCTAAATGAGGTCTAACTATTGCTTTATAAAGAGGTATAATTAACTTTTTTCCCTTGTATGTTATGTTTCTTCTAATCAATCCCAGAATTTGATTACCCTTTGAAGCTGCAATACCACACTGCTCTGAAACTTTCATATCAGTGCTTATTGTAACTCCTAAGTCCTTTTCTTTTACAGTAGTACCCAGAACAGTATCTCCCATTTTATAGTTTACATTCAAGTTCCCATGTCCTGTATGTAGGCATTTACATTTCCCAAAATTGAACAACATCTGCCATTTCTCAGACCATTTCACTAATCTGTTTAGATCGTTTTGTAAATGTTGTTTATCACCATCAGTATTAACCTTTCTAAACAGTTTTGTGTCATCCGCAAATTTCAGTACGTTACTTGTTATACTGTCGTCCAAGTCATTGATATAAATTAAGAATAATATAGGTCCTAATACTGATCCTTGAGGTACCCCACTCAAAACCGATTTCCAATTTGAAACTTCTCCATCTACTACAACTCGTTGTCTTCTGTCAGTCAGCCATTGTTCTATCCAGTCAGTTATGCTATCCCCGATACCATGGGCTTTTAATTTAAGTAGTAATCTTTGATGTGGCACTTTGTCAAAAGCTTTCTGAAAATCTAAGTAGATAATATCTACTGGCGATCCCACGTCTATCCACTTAGTGATTTCTTCCAAAAAACATAACATATTTGTTAAGCATGACCTCGCTTTAAGGAATCCATGTTGAGATGAATTTAATAATTTATGCTTAACGAGGAAGTCCACCATATGGTCTTTAATTAACCTTTCTAATAATTTACAAATCACTGACGTTAAACTCACTGGTCTGTAATTCTCTGACTTATTTCTCGAACCCTTTTTAAATAATGGTATGATGTTTGCTTCTTTCCATTCAAACGGAACAACTCCCTCTTTTAATGACAAGTTGAATACTCTTGCAAGTGGTATACTGATTTGTTCTACTGTTTCTTTTAGTAATTTTGGAGGAATCCCATCCACTCCCGGTGATTTGTTATCCTTCATTGCCTTTATTTTCTTAGCTACCAATTCTGGAGTTACAACTAACGGACCTAAATAGTCAGATTTAGCCCCCTGAAATTTAGCATCAGCAACTGGTAATGAACTAAAATCTTCTTTGGTAAACACTGAACTGAAGTAACCATTTAGGTCTTCCGCCATTAAAAACCCCTGTGATATTATATTTCCAGCACTGTCTTCTAGAGGTCCAGCCTTGTCTTGTACGTTTTGTTTACTCCTGACATATGCATAAAAACTCTTGCTGTCATTTTTTATGTTACATGCTAGTTTTTGCTCATAGCTTCTTTTAGATTGTCTGATTTCAGTTGTAGCTGCATTAAGTGTCTCTTTGTATTTTGCATAGTCTTCGTCCTTTCTGTTACGCCTATAAACCCTCCACATAGTTTGTTTTAGCATTATTTTTCTAATAGCCTCTTTTGACAAGTGTTCCTTTCTACACCGTTTTCCTTGTTTTTGGAAGGGAACAAATTTATCGATGATACTCTCAATTTCATATTTTAGAATATTCCAACATTCAATTGCGGTCTTATTCATCAGCATGTTATTCCAATCTAGCTTTGCTAAGTATTTTCTCATATCTTTGTAGTTACCTTTGTGGAAGTTTCTCTTGTATGTTTTCTTATTTTTACTTTCTGATTTTACATTGATGTCAAAATGTATTTGATTATGGTCACTATTACCCAATGGTTCAAATATTTTTACATTGTCCACTAATTCTTTTTGTGATGACAAAACTATATCTAATACATTTTCTCCCCTGGTTGGTTCTAGTACGTGCTGAGTAAGAAAGCTATCCTGGATTAAAAATAGAAATTGTTGGTCCTCAATCCCTGTGCTCTCTAGAGAATTCCATTGTATGTGTCCATGGTTAAAATCTCCCATTATGATACATTCCCCTTTACTAACTTCCTTTATAGCGTTTTTTATTTTTGTGTTGTCCTCTTCGTTTATGTTTGGACTTCGGTAAACTAATCCAATAGTTAATTTTGAATTTCCTGAAACAATTTTGCACCAAACAACTTCATCGCAATCTGCTTCCCTTTCTAGTTTTATTTCATAAGCCTGAATAGATTCTTTAACATATAAAATAACTCCCCCGCCCCTTCTTCCTATTCGATCTTTCCTAAACATTACATATCCTGTCAGTCCTAATTCAGCATCTGTTATATCTATGTTGGCCCATGATTCAGTTATATTAATTATGTGAGGGTCAATATCTTCTACCATAATGTTTAATTCGTTTTTCTTATTTACTATGCTCCTTGCATTTAAACATATGCATCTATAACCTTTTTCAGAGATGTTTTTCGGATGATTTGATACTGGTTTATCTGTGCTAGTGGCCTCTTGTTCTGCTTGAGACACCTCTAGGTAACCCCCCTGCACTTCTAGTTTAAAGAATGTTTACTTCCAAAAATATTTGTCATTGTACCCAAGTCACTATCTACTGCTGCTGAAAGTTTGTCCGCGAATACTGCCGCCCCCCCCTTTCCACTTAAATGAAGCCCATCCTTCATGTACATATCAGCCCTCCCAACAAAACTTCCCCATAAATCCACAAATCCAACTTCCTCTTCCCTACATAACTTCTGGACTAACATGTTAATTGCCATCCCCCGACAATTTCAATATTTGTGACCCCTCCTGCCCATTACAGGTAAAATCCCTGACAGTATTGCCTGCTCAACCCGCATCTGTTTTAGTGTTCTGACCAACTGCCTATATTTCCTAACTATGGCAGTTGTACCCTCCCTCTCTACGTTATTTGTCCCTACGTGTACTAAAACAGATCCTCCCTTACCCGAGCCTACGATGTTTTTTACCCTCTGTTATCACCTCTATTTTGGCTCCAGGCAAGCAGACCACCACATCATCTCCCTTGTTTAAGACTCTGTCGGTCTTCCTAACTATCGAATCCCCCACAAACACCCTCGCTCTCTTCCTCACCCCCTCTATCACTGCTGCAGAATAACTCTTCCGTTCGATCCCCTCCATCACATTCTGTCCTGACCCCTTCCCTCCTGTCTCCTTCGCTCCTGTCTCCCCCACTTCCCACTCCTTTGCTCTTGTCTCTCCCACTCCCCTCTCCTTCTCTCCGGTTGTTTTCCCTCCCGTCTCCCCCACTCCCTTCTCCTTCCCTCCTGTCTCCCCTACTCCCCTCTCCTTCACTCCGGTTGTCTTCCCTCCCGTTCCTTTCCTTCCCGTCTCCTTACGTCCTGTCTCCCTACGACCTGTCACCTTCCCTCATCTCAGCTTCCTCCCAGGCTGCGGTGAGCTCTCCCTAGCATCTCTTGTGTCTTTCCCCACTTTATCATCTACTGTTCCCCACAGTTAGCACCAGTTATTTAATCAACATTTTGAATAACATACTGTATTACACCTATTTAGTGTACATGCCCTAATAAGTGTGCACCTCCATTTTTTAGTCAGGGGGATCCATAAATTATTGTAATTTTGTCTCCACGGATGTCAGGGCTCAGCGATGACAGATGATCAAAAGTTCCACCTATAGCAGCAGACTTTGCAATGCTCTGGTATCTGGAATGTAATTGTATAAATGGCTGGTAGCTTCAACCCAATCTCTTTGCTTCATTGAATCACTTGCCAGTCGCTTTCATTGGTGTTGAGTCGAGATGTGTCCTACCCAAATGTTTGCAAGCACATGGCTGGCTGTATGTCCGTCTTTTAGAATGGATGCTGCACATCTGTCACACTGATTGTTTGCTTACTTCACTACAGCTTACTTACACATGGTAACCACAAATGGTTGATCAAAACGTATACTTGTGGTATAACTTCTTAACATTGCTACAATATAATATTAACTTTTACAAATTAAGATCGATAAATAGATTATTGGCCTATGTCACAACAACCACCATCACAATTTTGTATCACAAAACATTATCTAAATTTTTTTTCATACGTTTTTGTTCTGTAAATGGCCATAGCACATTGTGTGAGTAGCTTACTTCTTGCAAGAATCATGTAAAGCTAGATTTTAGTAGTTAAGTTAAGTAAGAATAAGTAAGAATCCTAACTAAATTTTCATTGCACATCCAGTGTTACTGTTAAACTTAGTATATAAGTTACTTAAAACAAAACAAAGGTCATGATTTGGGGGCTATGCACCTAAAAAAGTTAATAAAAGGAATTGCAATCAATAATTATGATGCTAGTGATTTACTCAGAATTAGTTCTAAACGGGAGAGATTCTTGCCAAATCTCAAATTTCCTGGTGGCTGACATGTTGACCAGGGCACTGATGCTTGATGACTACATGACCAATAAGCAAACAGACCCTCAATTAGTTCTTGGAAATCAGTGCAGATGAGTCTCATTAAGTGCCTTCAACCTTCGATCGAAGGGCTGACGGGCATGCGCCAAAGCACTGCAAATTCTCATTCAAGTGAGCTGCTAAGTCAGAACGGGATAGGTTTAGTAAACAAAGGCCAAGATATATTGTATAGGTTAAACATAGATGCAAACAGCATGGTCATATCCTATTTGCAAGTACAGACTGTACTGTATTACAAATATTTAAAAATTTTCATTTGGTGAGCGAACATTGCCAGATTACAAGCACTCGTGACGGTATGGCGTGGCCCATGAAATAAAGATGTTGTGTGTTCATCAAGGTTTTCCTAGTGAACCACAAAAGTAGTTGCAAAAGGTTATGTTTTATTAACTCTTATAGATGCATAAGCCCAAAACCATGACTTTTGTTTCCCTTTAAGGAAACAGTAAAGCATTTATTCTTCCCCCCAGCAAAAAAACCTGTGCCCTCAAAACCAGCTGCCATACCTGCTGCTGAACCCGGCAATGACACGGACAACCTACTTAGGCAAGCACTAGATGGCACTGTCAAAAAAGTAATGTGTATCACCATACAGTTGTATCACCATACAGTTGCGCTGTCCAACAACTATATCTTATGGCATATCAAATATGAATACATTAATGAACATATTGGCTTTGTGAAATTTCTGGACACAGTGAAGAGCCAGCGTTACACTTCGCATGGCAAAACATCTCTATATGTGACACTTGTATTTGGTATAACTCAGATAGTATAGAACTGGCAGAACACCTGCAACAGTTTAAGGGCCTGCTTGTAATTTGGGTATAATTAAAAAAAAATATATAAATTCTATATATATCCACACATTAAAATTTTTATTGTTACATGTCAAATGTATGAGCACCTTTTAAGTACAACTTTTATATTTGTTCTAAATTTGATGTTTTGTTGGAACATGCATGCAATAGTTTATGGCTTTTCAACTCGCCTAATAATAAATATTGTAATACAGTTAATAAAATTCAGACATTTTATACCATTACATTATTGTATTTTGAATATATTGTGCTAATGTCATTGAGGAAATTACATTAATTTTTTTTATTTCTAAGCTTAGTAAAATAAGCTATAATTCAGTAACAAACACATAGATAAAACATGTTTATGACATATGCTATGTGTATGGATTACCCAACAAAATTCAAACATATTACTAAATACCAGTAGGCATGACTAAAAGACATTCATAGTTATCACGTACAAAATCAAAGTCTAAATGCCAGGTTTGTTTTAGTATTTATATTATGGAACATGGCAAAATTTATACACTAACAATGGCACTTAATTGTTGGTATTTTATCTATAAAATCGTTTTTTGAATTGTCCTAGTAGTAATGGTCAGTGCACACACACACACACGCACGCACGCTCGCACGCACGCACGCACGCACGCACGCATGCACGCACTCATACATACATAATATCATATTTGAAGAAACATTCAAGTACAAATAGTCAGCCATACAGTCAAGTCATGATGTGTAGAGTACTTGAAGGTACTTACAGTACTCTCCATGTTGTAGTTGTGATATGACCAGACGCAGCAGCAAGATCGACAAGAAGTACTTTGTGTTTGGGGAAGTACCAGAGGAGGGCGAAGAGTTGCATCTGATGGGGCGCATCACTGGGGTACTCCGAGAAACCCTTGATGGTCTACTGACTGCCTCCGAGGTCTGTCATCCTCAATGTCACCTCTAGATAACTCATGTGTCTCTCAGGTCTGTCATCCTCTGTGTCACCTCTATAACACCTCTAGATAAATCATGTGTCTTTCAGGTCTGTCATCCTCTGTGTCACCTCTATAACACCTCTAGATAACTCACATGTCTCTCAGGTCTGTCATCCTCTGTGTCACCTCTATAACACCTCTACATAACTTGTGTCTCATGTATGTCATCCTCCATGTCACCTCTATAACACCTCTACATGACTCATGTGTCTCTCAGGTCTGTCATCCTCTGTGTTACCTCTATAACATAACTTGTGTCTCATGTATGTCATCCTCCATGTCACCTCTATAACATCTCTACATAACACATGTGTGTCTCAGGTCTGTCATCCTCCATGTCACCTCTATAATACCTCTAGATAACTCATGTCTCTCAGGTCTGTCATCCTCTGTGTCACCTCTAGATAACACATGTGTCTCTCAGGTTTGTTATCCTCTGTGTCACCTCTATAACACCTCTAGATAAATCATGTGTCTTTCAGGTCTGTCATCCTCTGTGTCACCTCTATAACACCTCTAGATAACTCACATGTCTCTCAGGTCTGTCATCCTCTGTGTCACCTCTATAACACCTCTACATAACTTGTGTCTCATGTATGTCATCCTCCATGTCACCTCTATAACACCTCTACATGACTCATGTGTCACTCAGGTCTGTCATCCTCTGTGTCACCTCTATAACACCTCTACATAACTTGTGTCTCATGTATGTCATCCTCCATGTCACCTCTATAACATCTCTACATAACGCATGTGTGTCTCAGGTCTGTCATCCTCTGTGTCACCTCTATTACACCTCTAAATAACTTATGTGTCTCTCAGGTCTGTCATCCTCTGTGTCACCTCTATAACACTTCTACATAACGTTTGTGTCCCTCTGGTCTGTCATCCTCTGTGTCACCTCTATGACACCTCCACATAACGTTTGTGTCCCTCTGGTCTGTTATCCTCTGTGTCACCTCTATGACACCTCTACATAACGTTTGTGTCCCTCTGGTTTGTCATCCTCTGTGTCACCTCTATGACACCTCTACATAACGTTTGTGTCCCTCTGGTCTGTCATCCTCTGTGTCACCTCTATGACACCTCTACATAATGTTTGTGTCCCTCTGGTCTGTCATCCTCTGTGTTACCTCTATGACACCTCTACATAACGTTTGTGTCCCTCTTGTCTGTCATCTTCTGTGTCACCTCTATGACACCACTACATAATGTTTGTGTCCGTCAGGTCTGTTATCCTCTGTGTCACCTCTACGACACCTCTACATAACTTATGTGTCCCTCATGTCTGTCATCCTCTGTGTCACCTCTATGACACCTCTACATAATGTTTGTGTCCCTCAGGTCTGTGTCACCTCTATAAAACCTCTGCACAATTTATGTACCCATATATTTTAGACATGGAGCTTTTTATTTCATGGGAATGTACAAAGATTTGTATTAGTTAACCGATACAAAACTAGTTGGGAGAGGTTACATATAAGTGAAATGCCACAATTATCTTAATTTTTAGATTTCAAGTGTTTTAATGTTTATTGTTGTAGTACATTTACATCCGAAATTGTATAATACCAATAAATCACCTGACAAAAACGTCATATTTTACCTTTAAAGTCAGATTTATTGATATATCAATAATATGCTGTGATCGCTATATATATATTTCATCACCTAATCATCTATTTTCTTAAATATTAATAAGAGATGAAACATCAAGATAGTAACACAGGTTGCATAGAAAACCGAGATGTTATAAATATTAATAAATTCATTGTCACAATGTCACATTGTCACAATGTCCCGTAAACAATCGTTCAATTAATCAATGAAAATTATTCTACATTCCTTTCTAAGTAATTTATCCAGTTGACTGTTTCCGCTGGGACCTTGTTTTAGAAGCTGTAACTTGTTCATACACCTGTACACTTGATCTCTCATCTGACAGATGTACTACCGCCAGAAGAAGGAACGACCAGTGACCCGACCCCAAGCCCTGGAGGAGACCTTCGAACACTGCGCAGAGACCGTCGTCTACAAGCTGCAGTCTTATCTTGTCCAGGCGGATGAGTACCACAACAAGTGTCTTCAGGGTGAGTACCAAACTATCTTGTCCAGGCAGACGAGTACCACAACAAGTGTCTTCAGGGTGAGTACCAAACTTTGTTTATGGTCGTTGTAATAGAAACTGACTGTGGGTATGAAAAAAGGCTTTCATGTGACCCTTGACCTGTGGTTAAACCTGTGACGTTGACATCTCTGTGTTGTCATCACTGTTGGTCAGCGGATATCAATAGGGCTGCTTTCATGTGGCATGTCGCGTCATCTGTGGTAGTTTGGTGCATCGCGATTCCAGCCAGAAGTTGAATGCTTATTGTACATCCCACGACATCCAAAATTGCACCGTCTAAATGTTATTCATATAAGAGTTCCAGATGTTCTTCATATGAGTTTGATTGTTTCAAAATACCAAATTTCAACGCATTCTTGATATACTTACATCCTTTAAGTTGGTTCATCTCAGAATTTTCAACTACTGCGTTAAAAATAACCCAACTCAAATGAGAATCCCACCATGGCAGCTATTTTTACAACATTCTGACATTATCCCCCGAGACTGGGCTTGTGCGGCGCAAAACGCGCTATCTCCCCTGAACGATAAAATAAACTTCCGGGGTAAAAAGTGTAGTGTTGCAATGGATAACATTGGCGCTGTTTGGCGTCCTCACCACGCTCCAGGTAGAAGTTCATGTTATCGTCTGTCGTCTACCCACAGAGCTTCGCGAACAGCTTGTGAAGTTTGAACGCCAGATGGCACTGGTTCCTCAGCTGTTGGTCGAGGACAAGGTGCAGGAGTCAGTGAAGGAAGCTGAGGATCGCCGCTCACACCTCAACAAGGAGGCCAACGAGAAACTGAAGGAGCTAGAGAAGATAAGGGTAAGTGTACTGCAACCCTGGCTCTCCCTCACTTTGAAGGGAATGTACAAAGATTTTCATTGGTTAATTGATGCAGAGCTACTTTTGGTTTCGTATATTTAAAATTCCCAAATTGTCTTAATTTTTCGATCTCAAAGGGGTACATATAAATTAACTGTGCAATACTTAATAATACTAATAATAATAAAATGACTTCTTTGGCGCCAATATCCTCAGAAAATCTGAGCTCAGTAGCACAACAAAACCAAAGGATTAGGCATTCTTGTGATCACTTCATGTTTTAATCTTTATTGCTGTAGTATATTTAATGTGAGAAATTGTATAAAAGGGGAATTTGACGGATCAATAAATCAGCCTGTGAATGACGTTATATTTCACCTTCAGAAGTAAAGATTTATTGGCCTGTCTTTTAATTACAACAAAGTAGTCTATCTGTCTGTCTTATGCTGCAGTAAGGGGGTCTCAATTTATATAATAAAACTAACATGTTTTAATTCATCGCCAGGTCATGTATTTTTTCGAAAATATTAAGAGATGAAATACCATTATAGTAACACGTTTTGTATGGATGACATGATGATTGGATGTTACTTTTAACCAACTGAGATGTGATAAATACTAATAAATTCTGTGTCACAATGTCCCGTAAAACAGACATTCAGTGAACCAATAAAAATTGTTGTACATGTTCTTTAAAACTCCATCGTCAACTGATTTAGCCTATCACAAATCTGGTTTGTTGACGTCCAAATATATAGTGTGTGAGTTAATTTAATTAAAACATGATTATATTTGTTCAAATCATTAAAACAATTGATGTTTGTCATTGTATCTAGTAAGGCTCAAAATAGTGGATATAAAAAATTGTAAGCACTGTGCAGGTCAGTGCCAATCATGGGCGTGACTTCCGTCTTCTTGCCAATCACATGACAAAGTTAAAAAATAAAACATTCATGATTTTTCATCGTTTCCATTTTCACTTCAATTAATGTTTCACCAAACATTAAGTATTTTAATAGTTTGTCTGATGATTTCACAAAAACTACATACAAAAGTTGCACAAACGAGCTAGCAAGTTGCAATGGATACTACCTAGGTTGGTTTTTTCACTAAATTTATTTGAAATGCGACTAGCGAAAAAATCAAATTGGGGAGGGATCTTTAACACAACTACTTACTTAATTGGGGCACATTTGTAATGTTGAATGTCATGCTTCCTGTCAATCCCAGTCCCGAGGCAACAGTGGCTCTATCTGGTGGTGAAGTGTAAAATGAAATTTTAGTATGCAGCATATTTTGAGAGTTTGTTTTCTTCTACATGCCAGTGTTACGGGCCAGAAGTGGCCCCATTGCATTGTAATCCACAAAACGAATCCAACCAAATAAGACAGAATTGGATAAACTAAGAGATGATTTAAAAACACACCACACGAAGTTGGTTACATTGGGGGGATAGGTAACTGTCAGTTAAGATCGTTATTACATTATGAAGTATGGCAACCTTTTCATGGGTGTCCACAGATCTTGGTAATACAAAGTTTCATGTAACACAGGAAGGGGATCACAAGTTAAATTAAATAAATTTGGCATAGTGTCATGCCGTTTTGAGATCATCCCTAATATTATTAAATAAATAAATGTTGGCTGAATTAACTGAGCTGAATTCTGCCAGGATTTTTATTTCATCTGCGTTTTGTGTGAATGTTGCAGCTTCAACATCAGGACAAACTGAGGCCGCAGCTTGGTCACCCTCAGAAAGACAAAGATCTGCAGGTAGGGCAGAAATATGACAACACTGACAAAATATCATCATACAACATAGGTGTCACCACTGCTGCTATCGGGCAGGAAATACCGCTTTTTTCCGTTTACTTTTTTGATGAAATGTCCAGCTTTCTTGTAATTTTCAAAAACACAAAATTCAACGTAAAAGTTATCTATTTGTTTCACACATGACCATTCTAGGCACATTTTATTTCTTTGATCTTATGTGATTTCACATTGTCACACGTGTGTTCACCGCCAACGAAAATGGCACGTCAAAAAGGGGATCCATAAAACAACATGTGAAAAAATTATGAAAAAGCGTTAAAAAGATAACAAAAGTTAAGTGGAAGAAGATGTTTCATGCTTTTTCATGAGCAAGTGTTGACACCCGAGATAGAGGGTCACATTTCTGGGGAACTTTCTGGTTTCAGCACAGTCCAGTGACCCACCCTGTGCTAGGTCATATTTGTATTACTGATTAGGGTAAGAAAAAGGATGGCAGTTTTGACGAGGGTAATAAAACTGGTATGATTTCACTCCAATTTGTTTATTGTTAAAAATAGAAATGGTCTCATAACTGCGACATAACAGGCATTAAACAGTTGTTAAAATATTGTCAACCAATTAGTTGTTTTTACAATGCTGGGCCTGATCCCTAGATGGTATAGATTATCCATGATATTGTTTTAATCTTGCTCATCTTTCTTAGCATATTCATTCATCTGTTGACAACCTTAACTTTGAATACTGATTTTGAGATTGCCTAACCCTTTCGGTTTTGATGCACATATTAACTTTGGTTTTAACATGAAAGAAGTTTTCATATTGTGATGTATTAACATCTTCCAGGGGCGGTTTTGAAAACCTGCAGTGTTGAACTGTTGAAAACAACTGAATTGATAACCCATATTGCACAGGAAAAGTTGAACACCATAACATGCATTAAATGAATTCTAACCAGTCTTTTTATCTGTGCACAGCTTCTCTGTGAGTCGGAAGAAACCCGGAGAGTCGAGTATCTTGAACTGGTTGAACAGTTTTACAAGCAGAAACAGGTGAGATGCAGGAGAGTTACGTCCAGTTAAGTTGTCGTGGACACTCACCCATAAAGACCTATGTCGATCAGAATAATTCTGAAGAGAAAGCATGATTTCTTAAACTGGGTTTAGTACTTTTAATTGTAGCCTTTACAGTGACACCTAATAAAGAAGGTAACGATAAGTTCCTATGCTGTACACAGCTGTATCCAGTCTTTGGGACCAATAAAAGTGCTTTGCACCTCATCCCCTGGTAGTTTTTTCAAACACCAACTCGACTTCTCTGGGAAGCATTCAGTCATGCCGCAATTACTGCGCAAAGACTACTAACTCATATATATCCATCCACCACTGTCAAGTGAGAAGCATCCATCTTCTTAAAAACCATTGCTGATGCTCTAACCCTGTTGATTTTAATAACTTTCTCTTCATTTAGAGAACGCATTTCTGTCATTATATCTGAATGTTTTGCACAGATAATCTCGCTCTTAGTTATACTAATGCATTGTGCATGTCTGTAGTTCTAAGCACTTGGTCGTTGAATGTCGAAAAATTATTTGTTGCAAACTTTTTTGTTGCCAGGCCCTAGTGGTGGAACAAGCAAGTGTCTTCATCGACAAGTTGGCGTCAACCGGAGAGAATATGCTACTCAACTTTGACAACTTTCTCACAGTCGATGACGTCATCAAAGGCCGTGAGTTATTTTTATATTGGTTTTTCTGAAACCAAGAAAACGCTTTTACATTAAATATTATTGCAAGGGTTTATAGAAATGCTTGGATGCTTGTTATGGCTCTCAGATCATTTTAGATCTCAGATCAGTTTAGATCTGATGATTTAGGTTATTGCTAAAATACTCAATGTGATTTTTAAATAATTTTTAAACACACTTGTAAGAATGATTTATGTTTTACTGATGATGGTTCGTTACGGGGATGATTTTGTTAATGATTGCATCGACTGACACCAGGTGTCCCTCCGACCAAGTACCCGACGAGTGAGTTGCTGCGTCGCAAGAAGGCAGGCGAACCCCTGGAGGATGACGAAGACAAGAACCAGCTTCCACGAGGGAAGAAGATCTGGCATGGTGCGTGGCTTAGTGGTGATGATGTCTACTGCAGTTTGCAGCAGAGAATATTAAAAATAATTACCACACAAAATAGTTTTGTTTGCCAAAATAGAATGTTGCTGCATGCTGTCCATCATACAGCAAGTTACTCTATAATTATGTTGTCCCAAATACGTGCAAATGAATGAATAGTGCTTATTTTGTCCATAAATGGAAAAGAGCAAAATTAATTTTTTTTTTAATATACAAAAGTACCTTTTAGCAGTACAAACTATTCCACCACAACTATTCCAACCATCTGCCTGTCCTGTGCAGGGATCCCAAAGACCGAGTTGGTTGTGTCACCGCAAGGCGAGTCCAAATTGTCATTGACGTCAAAGTTGTCATTGATGTCGAAGTCATCGTCGAAGTCAACTCAAGGCAGTAAGAGGCCCAAGAAGGAGCTAATGACGGCATCGGTGGTGTCGGCCAAGACAACTCTTGGACACAGCGCCGCTGTCGACACCCGCGACAAGGCTTACCAGGTGGGGGGGACATGCAGGGATAATACTGTTATTCAGTAATTATATAAAACTAGCAAAAATACCCATCCTCCGGACGGGATAAATTTGGTAGTTCATAAGTGACTATCACAATAACAATGTTGACACAATGTCAGGAGACACAACATTACCACAGGAATACCGTGCTGGAAAATGGCGATGTAATACTGGCAGTTATAATATCTAGCGATGCCTTGCTCTTTTATTACATAACTTGGGACAATCGAAGAATACATGATGTTGCATGACGTTGTCAACAATGGTATGTAATTCTTCGCATACAATAAGATTATTGAAAAGTTTGGTGCCTCAGATGCAAATTGTCTAGGAGTAGCATAACATACATACTCAAGCTGTCTAGGAGTAGCATAACATATATACTCAAGCTGTCTAGGAGTAGCATAGAACATATACTCAAAATAGCACAAATAATTAGACCGTAGGCTGTGTCCGATTATTTGCTACTCCACCAGCCGTCGAGGACAGTGTGGTTCATTTGGGCGGTCAGAATAATAGGATATTATTGGGTGGTCAGAATAATAGGATATTATTTGTGCTACTCCACCTGCCGTCGAGGACAGTGTGGTTCTTTTGGGCTGTCATAATAATAGGATATTATTGAGTGGTCAGAATAATAGGATATTATTTGTGCTACTCCACCTGCCGTTGAGGACAGTGGTTCTTTTGGGCTGTCATAATAATAGGATATTATTGGGTGGTCAGAATAATAGGATATTATTTGTACTAGATAACATTATTTTACAATAAAACATTATTAGACTTTATACCTTTAAACAGACTTCGTACCATAACTTTAGTTTTATTTACTAATTCTGTCTTTAAATTATTCTCTAGAGCAAATTTCTAACTTTTGGTATCTGTAAACTGTGTATTTGCAGATCATAAAATTAATTCTCTTACAAACTCTCGACTTGTCATCTTGCAGAAGTACAAAGAATTCTTTGAACGCTGTCTGGCTGAAGTTGAGGCTGAGCGGCAACGGATCATGGTTGCCGAGCAACGATGGACTGACAGCTGGCATGCATCCGTCGAGAAAGTGAAACTGTTGTACGAAGCTTGAGCCAATCCCATTTGATTGTTACCATCATGCAGGGGCCGTTTAGTGCCATCTTTCTGACAACGTACATTAGAAAAACTGATGTTTCTAGAATTTGATTAGTTATGTTGTTGGTATGAAAAGTATTTCCCTCCCTTTACAGTATTTGCTTTGTGTTGGTACCTGCAGGCACCTAATGCTAATGAGACTGAAGGCTATGCTAGTAACAAAACTGACAATTATTCTTAAATCTCTTAAGTACCAAAGCATATTTGCTTTTTTATCATCAAATATATTATTTTTGGCAAATCAATTTTAAACAGTTTTGATACTGGAAAATCAGTCTGTATAAATTCATTGTTCGTTTTAAATAAATAAAATTAAATAATTCTATTGCACAAAACATTATTGTTTGTACACTGTTTTCTAGGACTGCACCAATAAAGTGATGTGTGGGATGTATCAACGGAGTAGCTCGTGTACAACACAAACAGAAACAACTACAATTAGGTGTGGCATGACGTTCTGTTTTCTAGGACTGCACCAATAAAGTGATGTGTGGGATGTATCAACGGAGTAGCTTGTATACAACACAAACAGAAACAACTACAATTAGGTGTAGGCATGACGTTCTGTTTTCTAGGACTGCACCAATAAAGTGATGTGTGGGATGTATCAACGGAGTAGCTTGTATACAACACAAACAGAAACAACTACAATTAGGTGTAGGCATGACGTTGTTTTCTAGGACTGCACCAATAAAGTGATGTGTGGGATGTATCAACGGAGTAGCTTTTATACAACACAAACAGAAAAAACTACAATTAGATGTAGGCATGACGTTCTGCCATCTTTCTATAATCATATTTTACATTAAATTTAATGATGCTCTACCCTAAAACTGAGGGTATTAGGTGTTTTAAATAATAACCTTCCAATTTGCTGATGGATTTCTGGATGAGTCTGTGACCATGTTTAAAGCAAACATATTTTCCATCAGTTTTAACCGAAACTAGCAGTGCAGGTAGCCGTAAAGGTAAACGGTTTGCTGTTATTCTCTCAATGCAGATGTGCCTGAACTTGTGTGCAAGGCAAGACAACAAATATTAAATGTACTATCATCAGGGCAGTAGAAAATCAACATTTAGCACTTGCCAACTACAGCCTCTGAAGTTTCGACTTTAATTTTACTCCTCACGACTGGTAAAATAAGTCACCATATTGTGTGTACAT
Source organism: Lamellibrachia columna (assembly GCA_963662155.1). Classification (NCBI taxonomy): domain Eukaryota; kingdom Metazoa; phylum Annelida; class Polychaeta; order Sabellida; family Siboglinidae; genus Lamellibrachia; species Lamellibrachia columna. Next base: position 35,497,911 of record OY759272.1, on the reverse strand, counting down.
CTACGAATGGCTTGAGAATATATCACGGTTCAGATTTCAAGCCGACTCAAGCCTCAAGTGGTTATATTCCAAACAGCTCAAACTTGGGCTAACACAGGAGTTTGTGGTGGACTGTGTGCACTGCATAAGAACATAAGGAATTGAAACTATGATTACTATTACAGGAATATGGACTGTGTTGTAAAAGTAACTATCATTCAACCAATTCATTATTTTACATGTATGACCAAACTATTCTAGTTTGTAATTATCTTTAATTATTAATCCAGTCTGGGAAAACCTGCCGTACTCCCTGGGATGCTGTTGCACCCTATTGGGGGGGGGGGATGTTATGAATATCTATCGCATAAAACATGAACACATCACAGCAGTTCGTTCTCGTCAAATTTACTACGGTTATTTTCTCTCCATACACATTGTATGCCACATGAGAACTACTGGCCATCGCCAATGACGAGGGTGATTATGACTACAAAGACGCACTTGATGATCACTTGAATGTTAACTGAGCACACACGTGATCACATCAAATACTGTTCCGACAATATCTTCTCAAAACGGCACTGACATCATCACACGCATGCAGCTTCCAGGTGGCGCTAGTGTTCACACACAAGACTGCATCCACGACCAGTCATCACCGTTGTGGTGGAAATATAGCAAACAAATGTGATGACCACCGACAGACCGAGTCTGTTGCATAAACACCATCGCCACCTGGTGGTTGTGCGACTATCGGAACACTAAACATAAAAAACACAAACCCTGCAAACACGTATCTATTGAAAAGATGCCAGCATTGCCACCTGAGGCAGCATGCCTACCGCATTACGTGAGTTGTTGCCATGGATACAACAATGAGAGGAACACCCCCCCTTGTATGTATGCTGTGACAGCAGTTAAAATGACAACACTAAAAGTATAAACCATGAGGCAGAGGGTGGGTTCGCAGGGGGCAAACCGCTACCCCACCCCCGACACTCCTCCACCTACACACTCGAGTGCTGAGCCATGCTACGGGCAAATAGCAGAGGGCTCCACATTGTACCACAATACACAGTATACCTGGGGCAAACAGGCAATATCTGATCAAAGAGCAATATCACATCACAGCCAAGTTCTGCTGTGACCTACACAGATTCTTGCTTGACAACAAGGGCAATAGCAGCTGTCTTGTGTTGACGAACACGTGCGAGCAGCCATCGAGTGATTGACACTGCACGCCACCTGGGGGCACAGGCAGGCATAACATGATCCTCATTGTAATGGGGTCCACACTGACAGACCGAATTGTTTCTCCCTCTCCACATGGCACAAGGCCACCAACAAGATTCACCAGCACATGGGTCAGGGCCACATCGGGCCAGGGCTCAAGTACACGACTCTCAGCAAACTTCTCACGCTACCCAAAGTATCTTTGGGGCTGGGCCACACCAGGGCGATCAGCTCTCTCTCTTCTGACAAATCATGCAAACCAAAAACCATCTTTGTAGCTGATAGGTTGCATTGCACACTTGCAGAATACACTTGATCATCGCACCGACTTCAAACTCTTGTCATGCACATATGTTGAGCTATTCATGCAAAACAACAATTCTCACTGCCACTGGCCATCACAGGGCAGTTATTTGAATTAGCGACTCCATCTATAAGATACAAGAACCATTAGCCAGCGGTGCCTACTACAGACAGCAGGTGGTCATGTGACTACCGTGTCACACCCTCACGACCGCCACCAAATCGTATCGGTGCTTATAATTGTTTCTGTAAATGTACAAGCCTTATTTAATGTACAAATCACGTGTATGTATAAATAAGTTAACTACTTCCTAAGGATCTTTACCCATACAATTCTAGGATCGCGCTCCCAAGTAGCGACTGAGTTTGTGTTCAAGCTTTATGGTGTGAACTATTATCAGCATTTGTGGATAAGTGGGAAAACCACTTGACCACTGACTACAATGTGAAATGACACAATAGCCACTGTAAATTAGAGACAGCAGATCTATCGTGAACCCACTATTAGCAATACAACAATACACACACCTGTCATTACAAGCTGTCTGCAAATGGCAAGATATGTCAAACCACAGCACTTGAAATTGGTGAGTGAATAGTCGCCTCCCCCCCCTCCCATGCAAACAAAACATGCAGTAGACATCCCCAAAGCATCATAAAATATCGCATGTAGATGCTGTCAAAGTGTTGAGCACACTCCAAGTTCAGACTTGTCCATGACGCTAGCGGCTGCCACGCAACAAAACCAAATCATCTGTCATTGAACCCATTATCAAATCACCATGTTCATTAAACAAACAGTGTCATCTTATTCTAATCACATGCACACACACACATATAAATGTCTCGGTGCTACGCAATGTCTACTTTGACTTGTCCTTGTCGGCCTTCTTGTCCTGTGACTCTTGTTTCATCTCAGGTTTGTCAGACCTGGTTCGGCTTGGCTTAGTTTTATCGCCCCGAACTCCCAACTTGACATCCTTGCCACTGCCTGCGTCAGATGGGGTTGTGCGACCACTGCTGGCGGGCGGGGTGGGCACGGATCCACTGCCCGGGTCGCTGTGGGGGTTCAGCAGGTTTTGCAGCTGCTGTAGGAGGTCGTGCCTCTGCTGCGCCTGTTGGGCACGCATGTTGCCCGGCCCGCCACTACCACGGCTAGATCCGAGTGTTGTGCTGTCTGGGCGAGATGGTGGAAGCGACAGAGCTGATGACGTCATGCCACCTGGTGGCATCTGCAAGGATGACATGCCAAATCGGCTGTTGGCCGCAGAGTGCTGTGTGCTGCGTATCCCCATCATCATGCTCGGAGGCTGGATCAGGCGACCTGGAATAGTAGGGTATTACGACTGGTCAACAAAAACACACTGTCCATTACATCTTGTAGTCTCTGTACGCAAACAAACATTTGCTACTGGAGTCAAGCCAGACCACAGACAGCAGTAACACACCAACCTCATCAGGTTAATACACCTAGGGCCGGTTTTATGAAGCATTAACATCGTAGGAAGGAAGTAGTGCAGATGTTTGACGAAAATTACTTAACTTGGACTAATTGTAGAAAAACAGAGTGGTGCATACAATTATTGCACATAACTACAAAGATTTCATGAATTGAGAACCTTCTGTACGACCCACATACCTGTGTTTCCAATATAGGATGGATTCATTGGTTGCTGCTGGAAACTGTGACTATTGCCACCAATCTTGTCTGAAGCTGCCGACATGAATGACTGCTGACCCTGGGGGTAGGATGGTGACTGCAGCTGGTCGTCAACCCCAGGGCTGGGCTGCAGGAGTGCTTGCTGGAGGGGTGACACCTGCGACTCATGGGGCTTCATGCCCCCACCAATGATGCTACTGCTACTACCGCCTGCACTGCCCTGGTAGGACATGCGTGACATGGCCGTGTTGTGCGGTGATTTCAACTGCTGCAACATCACAGGCATAACTTCAGTTGTCTTCCGGTTACCAATTGAATCAAATTTAAACTGTTCACTCTGACATATCATGCTCTATCTACATGACAGCCACCCTATTTGGCCAGTCCCCTGTGTCTTTCAAATATACCCAGGTAGCACAGATCATCTATCTCACAATTTCACCACTTTAAAATAAAAATGAAATATGCATGTCCACTTGAAATTCTCGGTGGTCCTTCGCTGTGATGATGACTTTTGTGTGCCCCTGTTCATATGCTTAATGCTACTGGTTTGTTGCACATCTGAGCTCAGTTTCCTGAGGATTTCGGCATCATAAGTTTCCCCCCCTACCTATTCCCAAATATTTGCCTTGGAACGAAGCTACATGGAACTTATGGTGGTCATAACTGACAATGTTCAAAACTGGGAATACATTGCCCCAGAACATGAACTGATAGTGGGGGACAGGTGGAATGAATGGAGATCAGTTAACAAAGAGAGAGGATGTGCTCAGAGTGTTTGAGTTAAAGAAGAAGAGGAAACTGTGACTAAGATGGGAGCACAGTATCAAGAGAGATTTGGCGGGAGTGGAGAATGAAGGATAGGGTGAGTGGAGATGACAGTGAAACGGCAACAGTTATGGAAGAAAAAGGAAAACAAAAATCAGTGACCAGCATCAATGCCAGCCTCACAATGGACTTCAGGCAGAAGAGAGCAATAAAAAGAACTGAACAAGAAGGCATGGGCATGTACCTGCAGAGGGCTCTGCTGTGACTGCTGCTGCGCTGGCTTGAACGGCATGGCAGACTTGTTGAGCTGTGACTGGCCAGCGAGGCTGATGGTGCGCGCCACTACTGGGGCCTGCAGCTGTAGACTGAGGCCTTGTGGTGGCTGTGGCAGGCCAAACGGCTGCACCGAGTAGTGGGTGGGTGCTGTCACCTGCTGGATGGGGGCCTACAAGTGTCACAGACATTAACCATAAGAATAAGACTGCATTTATAACACAACAAACACTTTACTAAAAGAACACATCTCCATAATTTGTAGTTATTATGTACAATTGTTCGCAATGCTATGCATGTTTTCTTTCAGGGGACGGTATACGTAACTTGGAACAACTGTAGAAAACATTCAGTGTTATGAACAATCTACGAAGGGTAATACTACGAGGGGTAAGTGGGGCGAATTTTGAAAAAATAAGTGTTACGGATCTTTCCTGGGGTTGCAGATGAAGCCCTGAAAGTCTGGCACCCGAGATGCAAAGCGTCTAGGAGTAGCACCATAACATATATACATACTCTAGCTCAATTATAAGGCAGTATATAAACAAATTGAAAATATGACACAAACAAACAGCAACATTGTGTTTAACGGGAGACTCGGGTCGGATTTGACGGATTTTTTACAATAAAATGAATTTCGAGTTGTTGCTATTTCCGTGTATAAATATTATTCAACTTGCCATTCATGTAAGTTGCACTGTCGAAAGAAACACATTTCTGTCATAAAACGTGTCTTTTGTATGATGCCTATCATTGCTAAGTCTTTGTTTTTGTCAAATGAACCGAGACTAATGGAACATTAGGTGATTTTCCGCGAGCCATTGCATGCCGGAAAATATAGCCATTCCAACATGGCGCATATCACGGGAAAGCCCCATTTTCGCTCTGTATGATGGTACAAACAGTTTTAAAATGTGCCCGGAGGTATCCGAATAATTCCGACTATAAATGACCGCCTTTGAACCATCTCGGCGACAAAGGAATGGGGAATGCCACGACGATTCGCCGGACATCACCACGTGATGTCGGATTCCCTCAAATCAAGCGCTCTAATTGGTTGTAATACTAATTTCCATCATCTGACGTCAGCTTGAAATACCAGCTACGTTTGATTCGATCGACTTTTTTATCACGAGTTTCGTTCATTTATATCGCTTTGTAAAACGACATTATGCCGTTTGGTCGAAAGCGAGTGGGCGGTTACGGTACTGGGAGGCAGCGAAAGTTTGCATCGTTGCAGTTAGCGCGCGATGCGAAGGCATCGAGGGTTGAATTCGCCAATGAACCTGCGGCGACAACTTCGTCTTCTTCGACCATCACCATGGTGCCAGCGAAAATGGCACGCAGTGTAAGTTTAATTCTGATATTTCATATCTTCACTATGATAGTGCATATGATTCACATTTATATACATTTGTGTTTTATCCAAACATCGTTAGCCTTTGTGGCATAACTATTACTGTATAACCGATTTGACGCCGATCTAGTTCATGCTGTTGATGTTCGTGGTTGTGTTGACATTCATGCCCAGGGGCCATCCAGGCACATCAGAAGCAGAATTGTGACTATGGTTTATTATATTACTACAATTTGCCTTGGTAATTAACGTATACATAGCCTATATACACACATGCGCGCGGGTGTATGTGTATAATATGGCAATGCCAATAAAGTAAATTGCATTCAATGCCATACCCCTGCATACGTAGTGGGGGGGGGGCTTTTGTTGTTGAACAGGTCTTGGATATTTTTTCGTTCATGAAATACATTTATATTGTGTATTTTTTCCAGGCATCAAGGCGGTCATCAACATTACCAGCTGATCCGTCTCGGAGACTGTCTGCCAATGAACGGAAGTTTGGTTTTGCAGATCTTCTGGAGGAGATAGGTGTCCCGCGATTCCTGGTTGAGGATGAGACAGATCCTGATGGAGATCTTTCAACAGTACTTGTACGCTGTGCCTTGTTGCCATCACTTGTTGCGAACCTGCCATGCGCGTTGTTAGGAAGCATACACTCTCCATCCGAGCTGTCGACCGCACAGCACCCTCGGCATGGTGTGTAGCCTCGAGACTTAATTTCTGCACCAGTTGCGACAAGGTCATCAATGCAACTCTGTCACCAGACTGTATCGATGGGACTCGGGCGACGTATGTCCCGTTTGTCGTGGTGAGATCAGCTGTGTCGGCAACGATGGACATGGGTGTCGGGTACTCAGGACTTGTGTGACATTTATTTTACAATGCCAATGACTCTTAACTTTGCCTTTTGATAGATTATACATTCAGTAATATGTATGCAAAGTTTCAATCATCTAGGTTGCTTTTCAGATGTTGAAATGTATGTGCCAATGTACATAAACTTTGAACACGATTTTCTCAAAAACATGTTTTCCCTCACACCTACCGCCTCCCGTGTCACTTCTCTCTGCTATTGTTTGACAGAATTGCTTGAAACTTTCTACAGTGTTTCTTGATAGTATGCTCTTGAAAACTATGTAGTAACTTTTCAGAAAACATTACATATATTTTATATAATGAACCATCAATGTAAAATTTCATGATGAAAAAATACATTCAAATGTAAAAAAATCATGAAAACAAAAGTTTTTTGAAAACTTGGAAAGTCAACTGACTGTTTTCATTGGGGTTATGTGGAGTAACTACACACCAAATTTGAGTCCTCTAAATCCAGTGGTTACTGATATAAGTCACACGCAACATTCAATCCAAGATGGCTGCATACCGTGGGAAAATATGTATGAAACTTTCTGAAAAAAATTCACAGCATTACTGTTACCTGGACTTGCAATCTATGAAAGTTTCAGCTCTGTAAGTTCAGTGATAATGAAATAAGAAAATAACATGTGTTTAGACCCAAGCGACGCCTTAAGGCCAGACACGGTAGTCTGAAATACATCAGAAATAATTTTTTGGAAAATTATTGTTTTGTTCACTTATTGACAGATTGATATATTTACTTCATAACAAAGATCGTTTTTTTAACAGTTACTTACCGCTAAGTCACTATTTTAGCACTAACTTAGATGGCCCATCAAATGTGAAATGACAATAAAAATGTGAATCGATGAAACACGCCAAAAGTAATCCATGTTTGTGCCTTGACAACGACCACGTTCGTTCACTGTACGCCATTTTGTTTGGTATCAGAAAAACCGCCGTCTTCTTGGCTATTTGTCAGTTATGTTGGTAGTCACGCCCCTTTCTTTCAAAGTAGAATAGAATTTTCCCACGTTGAAACCAGGTCCAAATTCCCAACAATCTCCTTATTAAGCATTGAACATATGCAAATGAGACACGGAACTGATCGAAAGCAAGTTTGGGGGGGGGAGTCGTTCAGCCACCTTCTCGCGGTTTTGACGTGTTTTTTTTATGAAAACAAGGCGCGGAACATCCTTGATGCCGTTTTAAGATGCGTTTTTTCTTAAAACGAGGCAAATCAATCTCACGATGCTATGCGTTGTTAAGTTTCCTGTTTAAATTATTTGGAGTTGTTGCTACGGAGAATTTTTGACAGCTGGTCAGCGAACGATATTTTGAGTGAAACAGATAGTTTAATTGAGATGCCGCCGAAGAAATCGAAACTTGTACAGAAGCGACTGAGTGAATGCCATGCTGCACATCGATCGTTGGCGAAGAAAGTCAATTTTGCAGCAGTAATCGACGGCGAAAGCAATTTTATAAAATGCCTCAGTGAAGTGGTGCTTAGGCTGATTACGGGGATATTCTTATAAAACCTGTTTCTGTAGTCTACACATTATACCCTACACTGACTTGAAGCAAGCAAGTCTGTGGAGTGCTACATGCAGTAAATTTTCATGTTTCATGGACGTCTGAAGTCACAACCTGTGCAGTGTGAATTATATATGAAAGCTATCTGAACTGATGCATCGGCGATGATTTGTGTATAGGGGAGGGGTGGGAAGACATGATATAATTTTCACTGTTAATGGACAGACATTTATATATTATGCATGGATATTAAGACTATTATTTTGTCGCTTATTTGCCACATTTAGTTCTTGGGAAAACAAACTAATAGTTGATAACTTACTGACGTGTCATGATTGTACATGGACGCACATACGCTACATTTGCAAAAATTAAATGATACTTACTTAAAAATAACCCTCTGAACAGGATTCTTTACATGATAACCATCTATATTGCCTGTTACATGCATTCAGTATGCATGTTTGCTGTAGGTATTATGTCACAACCTATTTAACGTGAATTATATGTGAAAACTGCCTGAAGTGGTGCGTCGGCTATGATTATGGATTATGGAGGTAGGGGTAAACTGTGATATAATTGTGTCACTATTAATTAACTATTACTGTTATAAACATACAGATATTGTATATAGATGGTAAGGCTACCACATGGATGCTTATTTGCAAGATCTAATGTGTGCAGCACATTAAAATTACTTAGTTCATACTTTGAGTGCCGTTTTCTCAGTTATCACTATTTTTCGGGTAAAAGTGAATAGAACTCAAAGACTAACCAACTGATGCATACCAACTTTACACACAGTAATAATGCCATAAATATCTACATTCCTGTGCATTGAAATAATGATCAGTCATCTGGATTATATACTAGGGGGGGTTTGAATGTGAAAATTTTTAGGATAAAAATAACAATTTAAAAAAAAATCTACATAATATATGCAAATGGCCATGCACAGAAAGTTAGAATAGTTCATTACCTAGATGGAAACATTTGAGTGCTTTAAATTAGCACAGGGGTTTAAGTTTTCTATTCATTTAAACTTTTGTTATTTTTTTTTTTTTTTCGATTATTACCCACTCCTGCACTTAAATATTTGAAGACAAAAATGTTAATGATGACATTTCCTTAGTTTCAATACAGGTACTTCATACAAATAATTTTTTTGTGAGATTTATCAGCTTAAAAAAAAAAAGTCCACATCTTGCTGCCTGCTTGAAAGAACATCAAACGGTGCCACTGAACCAATCTTACTTTCCAACTGCCTTCAAGTCAAATCTAAAACAAATATGCAACAAGCTTCTGCTGTCATAACCGTTCATATCGAGTCTGGCTGATAATTAAATAAAACAAAATAGTAAAAGTTATGTATACCACACAAACATGCTTTTGTTTGATATAAATCAGCTTATAGAAGCTGTCACTACACAAAACACTCGGGTGGTCCTATTTAATTGACACAGGACTGTGCCTACTGTACACTGTGAGTTGCCGACTGTGTCCTACCTGCAGTGTGGAAGCAGCCTGTTGGGCCTGGTAGAAGCCAGTCTGCTGCAGCGGCTGCTGAGAAGAATAGAAGGATGACTGTGGGTGCGGCTGTGGCATCCCAGCCGGAGGCATTCCTGGAGCCCTGCAGGACACGGCCACAACATACAGTCAAACACAACACTTCTTGCAGGATTAATAGCATCACAAGGAGCTAACTCATTCTCTATTACTGTAGGTTTTCTATGAGCAGACAAATAACAAAGTAAAAATTTTGAACCTATCATTGATGAGATGACTAAAACGCTTGAATGCTAATTTAGAGGTTCTCATTGCTTGGTAGTCAACAATGTAACGTCTACAACTGTCATGCTAGATACACTAGTCAACAAGTTTGTGACACATGCATTCCTCAGACATGCAGTAACATGACATGGTTGCTCAGGTCTCATGTAGTAATCACAGAAACTCATGGGATTGACAGATTGTAACTATCATCATTGCAAACAATGTCATGTTACTGAAAACATCACACATTTCAGCAAACAAGACACCTTTCATTTAGCTCAGCTCGCAATACACTAAAATTACCATTAGTATTATGAACTTCCAAATGTTTGTCCATCCCGACATTCAATGTATAATACATAAGATGACTGCATATTCACTAGTTTTCGTTATCCTAATTAAACTTGCAACTCCGTGCAGACAATACACTGCATGCATCCAACATTTATGTAGACAAGTATCACTCTTCTGTGTGAAAAACACTTGTTAATTGGAAAGTTTGTTAGTAACTTGCACTAGGAAAGCAGCAGTAACCCACCTGTGGTGTAGAAGCTGTGATCCAATGATCTGTGAGTTGTTGATGGTGGGTGCGGCTGCTGAGGCTGGGGTGACCGTTGGCTGGTTCACACTGACCGGCTGACCAGGGTCATATGGCACAAACAGCTGGGACGGCTGCATGGAGCCAGCACCGGTGTTGTTCATCAACTGACCATACTGCAGGGTGGCCAGTGGGTTACTTTTCTGGCCCATACCGGACACTACAATGTGACCAGAACAATTCATCAGCCTGATCATGTCAGTAGCCAAACGAACATTCTTAGTATGACAACCCAAGTGTCCCATCCACATTACCATCACACCCCCTACTGTACTACCCGACACACTTCATAGATCATCACACCCCCTACTGTACTACCCAACAGACTTCATAGATCATCACACCCCCTACTGTACTACCCGACAGACTTCATAGATCATCACACCCCCTACTGTACTACCCGAAAGACTTCATAGATCATCACACCCCCCACTGTACTACCCGACAGACTTCATAGATCATCACACCCCCCACTGTACTACCCAACAGACTTCATAGATCATCACACCCCCTACTGTACTACCCGACAGACTTCATAGATCATCACACCCCCTACTGTACTACCCGACAGACTTCATAGATCATCACACCCCCTACTGTACTACCCAACAGACTTCATAGATCATCACACCCCCCACTGTACTACCCAACAGACTTCATAGATCATCACACCCCCTACTGTACTACCCGACAGACTTCATAGATCATCACACCCCCTACTGTACTACCCGACAGACTTCATAGATCATCACACCCCCTACTGTACTACCCAACAGACTTCATAGATCATCACACCCCCCACTGTACTACCCGACAGACTTCATAGATCATCACACCCCCTACTGTACTACCTGACAGACTTCATAGATCATCACACCCCCTACTGTACTACCAAACAGATTTCATAGATCATCACACCCCCCACTGTACTACCCGACAGACTTCATAGATCATCACACCCCCCACTGTACTACCCGACAGACTTCATAGATCGTCACACCCCCTACTGTACTACCCAACAGACTTCATAGATCATCACACCCCCACTGTACTACCCAACAGACTTCATAGATCATCACACCCCCACTGTACTACCCGACAGACTTCATAGATCATCACACCCCCTACTGTACTACAGACTTCATAGATCAACAGACTTCATAGATCAACTTTGTTCTGCTCAGAATTATAAACCATAATCACGGAAAATCATGGGATTGACAGATTATAATGATCAATCATCATCGCAGAACTATTAAAATACATACAGCAGATTGATGAACCAATATTAAAAAGGCACAGTTGTAATAGTAAACACATCTGTTTAACCAATATGTCTTACAGTGGATCAACAGGTGCAAAGAACAGGCTATTCTGTAATCTGCCATTATTACAAGAGAACAAGACACTTACAGAACTGACTGTGTCCACTGCCTGGAGCTGGCTGCTTCAGACTGCTACTGACAGACATGAGAGACGATGGCACCATGACAGTGTTCTGCTGCTGTTGCTGCTGTTGCCCACCAAACTGACTCCTGTAGTTGGCCGCTGCGGCTGCCAGCTGACTGGGGGCGTACATGTCATTCTGGGCGACTGCAGCAGCAATGGCTGCCGGCTGCAGGAACAGACTGGGTTGACTGCTGCCGCCTATTGGGCCACCAGGCTGCGTTGCTGACACTGTTGGGGCTTGTGGCTGCTGTTGGGACATGCCAAAGGCGTAGCTCGGTGGCTGTGAGTACTGAAAAAAAAACACAATTCAAAGTAAAACAACAGTAAATACAGCAATGTCAACGAATTGTTAAAGTTGTCTCATTATTTAGGCTCATTTAAAGATCCCCCACAATAAGATTTTTTTCACTGTCTTATTTCACTCATTTTGGGAAAACTAACACCTACCTAGTATCGTCGATTATGACATGCTAGCTAATTTGTGCAAATGTGAAGAAAAAAAAAACAGTTTTAATAAAATCATCACACAAAGAATAAAATTATCGGTTCCGGTCCAAATTCAGTGGGTAAATGGCAAAAAAGTCTGGCTCTATATACTGTCAGGCCTCGTCATTACGCGGATTCGGATATAACGCGGTCGGTCGTGGACCCCGATTTACTGCCGCCAGGGGAAAATGCCAAATGGGCCTGCTTAAACCTACTTAGAATTGCTTTGACAATTCTCAAGAAACATTAGGCGAACAATGTCAATGAACGAGAATCAACATGTTGTTTGTTTTGTGCTGTCGCCGACATCAATCACTGTTGCTGACGGTTTGTAAATTGCAATCGAGATTCACAAATACGCCTCGCCTAAGAATCAGATAAACAGTTTTAAATGCATTTAGTGTGCAATACCAACATAACACTTGGGTGAAATGACATGCTTCCATTACATCGTAAATTTAATCGTTTTCATGACGCGAAATCAACAAGCCAAAGTCCTAACCCATGGCTCCACCGGTGCGTGAAAATACGAATTCGCCATCCGCATATGAAACGATGAATCTGTGTTAAGTGGTGCGTAATAAATTTATGCTTCTGTCGAGATCGGTTGAAAGAAGAAGTGATACAATTATTAATTCTACCTATTGTCATTTTCTGGGTTTTATCAGCTAACATACTGTTTGTCAAATCATATACGTTTTCGGCTGCTCAGATCCAGGTTATTATTTTCAATTCGTAGGCCTATTGGTCCAGAACATCATCATCGTAGTAGATCTATTCCATAAGTAAGGCATAACGATATACGTACGTGCTTTATTCAGTTCAAGAATCAACAGGGTGTGACATTAAAAATAATACACGTTGATGCTAGCATAATAAGTTTAACAAGTTCCATAAACTGCATGTTGGCGTATAAGACAGTGCTGCAAGCACACAGAGCTTCGACAGCGTCCATGGACTTGGTGCAGTGGGAGGCGATCGCTGTTGTTTAGTAGCTCCCTGGTGGCAGATATGAGAACACCTAACACGCCTCGCATACAGCGCAGTCCGAAGTCGCGGCTATCCACACTTTCACAAGTTACCTGATCTAACGATCAAAGTCAATTCTTTTGATCATTTTAACAAAACTATGCACTGTTTCATAAAAAAACAATACTTATGTTACACACTACAGATATGGACATCAACAAACCTGATTCGCAATGGGCTAAGTCAAATGAGGGCGTTTAACCCTTTTTATACGGAATACGCACCGGTGCGTACTTACCGCAGGCTACGGAATACGCACCGGTGCGTATTTACGACAGCATGCGCGTCACATCGCCATTGCGAAGCTGTTTTCCATAAATATCAATCACATGATCTGTCACGTGATCAGCCAGAGATTAGACCCACTTCCTGTAACAGTTTCCGCCATCTTTTCCATGCGATTCGATTGATTTAGACGTGTTTTTTGCGAGTTGTTTTGTTGTTTACGATCGAGCCAGCGTTGGGATTTAAAAATGGCGGACGCAGCAGCATCGGACAGCGAAAGCAGTGATATTGTTGTCGAAGAAAGTGACTTTGAGAGTGATTTAGACGACGAAATGACTGCCGACCCACTCAACCGGGCACAGGCGCTTGGTGCCGACGAAGACGGCGTGGCTGGTACCGAACAATGGGTCGCCAATTTGTTCGCCGATTCCGACGACTCTGGCGACGAACTGGAAGGTTTTCACGTTGACTGGGTGACATCTGCTGACGAATTTCGCCAGACAAACGTCCCTGAGTGTACACTGGATGGTGGAAGCACTTTCCAACACCCAGAGGAAACCACTGCTGCGTACTATTTCGGGCTTTTCTGGGACGACGAGGTTAGTATTGCCTAGTCAAGTCGATAGTGCAGTAGTGATCAGATGAAATGTTCGACATTAGGATTTTTTTCCAAACCGGTTATATTTCCTACGGCTCACTGTCTGTGGTCTTTGAATAAATACTGTTTTTGTTAGTTACTAATTATTTGAATATATTTCAACTTGACATATGCTGGTATTTTATTCGAGTCTATTTTATTTTATGTTTTTTTTTTCATGCTAATCCAAGTCAACAAAACTCAAAAGCCCACCTGTGTAGTTTTGATGGATGCATACAATTTAGTTTTCTGTACATCACTTTGTATTTGTATGTCTGCTTGGAAATGTTATAATAAATAATATACTAGTATTAGTTCAGATAAAATAGGCATGAATTATATATATATTGTAATAACATTTGATTGTTTGATAAAGGCTTATTGTGTCTTCATTTCAGATGTGGGACAGATTGGTCGTCGAAACGAACCGTTATGCTGACCAGCAGAGGACTGCTCGTCCGCCACCCCCCACTGCTTCGCGATGGAGAGAAGCCACGAAAGCAAGCATGCAGGCCTTCATTGGCCTATGCTTCAGCATGGGGATTTTGACGACCAACTTCAGTGCCGTCATGTCGCGCGATCGTTTCAACCTGCTGTGGAGATACGTCCACCTACAAGACAACACTGTGCCGGCTCCAGCTGGGGAGAAGATCTGGAAGTTGCGATGGTTCTTCGACCACCTGGTTGCTCGCTTCCAAGACGTGTATACGCCATACAAGCAGTGCACCATCGACGAGTCGATGATTAAGTTCAAGGGTCGACTCGGTTTTCGTCAATACATGCCTGCCAAGCCCATCAAGTGGGGGATAAAGGTGTGGGCACTGTGCGAGGCAGACACTGGATATGCCTACAACCTCCAGGTATACACTGGCAAGGTGGAAGGGCGGCAGGAGAAAGGCCTGACACACAGGGTGTGTATGGACCTGCTGACTCCTGTCCTTGGCACAGGTATCCATGTCTACATGGACAATCTCTACACGGCAGTGAATTTGTTCAGTGATCTACGAATCCGTGGCGTTATGGCATGTGGAACTGTTAGGTCAAACAGGAAGGGGCTGCCTGTTGCTCTTCTTCCGAAGAACATGAAACTGCAGCGTGGTGAGTTCAAGGTGGCGCAGAAGGACGATTTGGTGTTTGCCACATGGATGGACACCAAGCCAGTGCTAACATTGTCAAACTTTCATGACCCGACGGAGCAAGGCACGGTTCTGCGACGCAGAGATCGGGTTCGTACGCAGGTGCCCGTCCCAAAGATGGTGCAGGACTACCAGCGACACATGCGTGGTGTCGATTTGATGGACCAGTCAATCAGCTATCACACCATCAACCATCGGTCAAAGAAGTGGTGGCGTCGACTCTTCTTTTATGGCATGATGGTGTCTGCGCACAATGCCTACGTCGTGGCCAAAGACCAGGGTCACACATACCACAGTAGGCAGTGGCCAACCTTCCTTGACTTCTTGGAGGACCTGTCCAACGACTTGATCGGTGACACCAGGGCAGACAGGGCTCCTCAGCTCCCCAGAGCACCAGAGCGTCGTCTGCAAGTGCACACTCTGGAGAGAATGTTCGACAAGCGACGAGCGTGCCGTGAGTGTTCGTTCTCTCGACAGCCGAATGAGCGTGTGCAGGCTACAAACTTTGGCTGCAGCAGTTGCCAGGTGCCCATTCATCAGAAGTGTTTGGGAGCACACATCAACAGGGCGAACAAGGCATAAGTGTCTGTGTGGCTACAGGGATGTTTTGTGCGTGTGGCATTGCAAGAAAACATTCTGTTGTTGTTATAATAAAGTTTATTGTAGTGTTACAACACATATTACACTTTGAGTTTGTTCATGCGACATAAACCAGTAGCAGAGGTGATATCAATTGTAGGATGATGATTCATAGATTTGCCACCTCTGAACGAATATTTCTTGACATACATACATAGTCGCAATAGCTCATAACTTCCCTCACATTAGTCCTACAGAGATAATTCTTGTTGCTAAATGTAGCTGTTACATTTGTCTACAACTCTTCCACTGGGAGTTGCAATGTATGCACAGCAAAACGGGATGAAAAAGTGTTGAAGTTTGGGTATGTAGCTTGCAAGCAAAAATAAGTTTCAACTCATTACATTACTGCATAAATCAAATGTTGTGCACGTGAGATACACATATCTAGAATGCTGAGTTTCTCAGTTTTCATTTGGTGTATAACACATCTCTGTAACCACAGCATGGGCCGAGAAAATCAAATTTCACACATCGTATGAATTTTGAGAATGTGTTCCTTTTTTCTGACATACATACATCATAGCAATAGCTCATAACTTCCCTCACATTTGTCCTACAGAGATAATTCTTGTTGCTAAATGTAGCTGTTACATTTGTCTACAATTCTTCCATTGGGAGTTGCCATGTATGCACAGCATGAAGGGTTGAAAAAGCGTGTTGAAGTTCGGACATGTAGTTTGCAAAAAATAAAATAAAAAATTATGATTTTTCAACTCATTACATTATTGTGTAAATCAAATGTTATGCAAATGAGTTGCACATACCTGGAATGCTGAGTTTCTCAGCTTTCATTTGGTATACAACACATCTCTGTAACCACAGTGTGGGCCAAGGAAATCAAATTTGACACAGAGTGTGTAGAGATTTTTAAAATATATCCGATTTTTCCAAAATGACCCAATTTCATGGGTACAATTATATAATGAGTGGTCAGTATAAAAAGGGTTAAAAGAGCAGCATAATGCCTCACAACCAGTGACATTCAGCAATAAATTAGCCACCATCACATTACAAAGCATCTTTATTGTGTACAACGAAGATAAAGAACACACAGCAAGAGGGACGGTAACATAAAGGTAGCGTACCCGTGGTTCTTGGGCGGGTGTAATCAGTTGTGCAGAGCCAAACTGGAAGGGGTGGTACTGCGACACCTGCGCCGCAGCAATGATCACCTGCGGACTGGGCGGGTTGGCAATGCTCTGCATCGACACTACTGATGGTGACGGCGTTGGTGGCTGCTGCAGTTGCTGCAGCTGCTGCGGCTTCACCTGTCAACAAGTCACACGTCTCACTCGCCGGGTGCAACAATCACACAACTAGTCACGCAACATCGCGCACAGTTAATTGTCTAACAGATACAGTTTGTTGTCTGCTTTCTCAGGCCAAGGACTCAAACAGTACATAAATAGTGAAGTTGATTGTTAAACTGGTTACAGTTTGAGTCATAGAATCTAATTCATGATTCATAATTCATAAATGCAGTTAATCGTAATTTTCTACCTCACCATAACTTGATCTACAGTAAATTATAATCGTCGTTCCAGAAATGTGACATTTATTCAGATAACTGTACAATCACTGTATGTACTTTCATTATAAATATTTCACAACCATCAATAATATAAAACTTGATATCCATTTGTTCACACGTTAACATTTACAATGCATTCAGACAAAAATTCATATAATACAGCTGCACCATTGTATGTTTGTTCTACTCAGAGTTATTTGGTGTGTACAGACTAGGATATTCCACATTCTATGTCACTCAAAGAATGATTTCCCAAGCAAATATGCATTAGCAGAGTCAGCAATGATGGCAAATGTCATTTCAGTCACCATGGAGAAAGTGGTTGAAGTAGTTTGACAAAAGTATCACAATAGAAATAGTTGATGACAGTTCCTCGACACTAACTAAAAGCAACATGGTTTCTTTCATTAGGACTATATTTTATTGGCCTGACTGAATTTTATTTTTGCATGCACATGTATCTTTACACATGGAACTGCATTGCACTGATGTTTGGGTGTAGTGTCGACATGACTATGGAGAAAGTGAAATATAGCAAGCAAAGGCCATCTACAGAGTTGTAACTCAGCCAAGACAAGGTATTAGTGAGAGAGACGATGGGATACTGTTTCCACAACAAACCTGGCTTGTTGCCTGTCCACCCCTGCAAAATACTCATTTATGACAAACCAAGCTGACACACACAGTAAAGCAGCAGACCACACAACACCAACACAAGTAACGGCTAGTTCCTTATGATAAGCACACACAGAATCAGAAGTTGAAGGTATTTACAAAAAACGACGTGCTTTGAAGCGAAGAGCGAGAGGAGTGTGACAGAGCGAGAACTGTCACGTGGTGCATGCATGCATTGAGAAGACATGCAGACCATGCGAGGCCACTACAGCAGGTAGGTTCAGCACCTTACCTTACACACATTACTGGCCCCTGTGTGCATGGCCGAATTGCCGGTGACGCCGCCACCCAGCAGACTGGTGGCAGAGAGCACCGTGTCGGTGCAGACCACAGTTGGCTGATGACTCACATTTTCAACCAGCACCTTCGATGCCGCCATCAGCTGGTGGTGCTCGCTGCTGCTGCTGTCGACGGCCATCAGCTCTGATGTCGCCACCAATGTGACGACACCGACGCCGTTTGTATCCGCCGGACCCGAGTCAGACTGCGTCAGCATGTCAACCGGTGCTGCCGTCGCCGGCTGGCCAATGACATTCTCCATGGCACTGCTGAAGTTAGTGAATGCTGCCGACACTGCCACGGAACTACTATCACGAGGCGAGGTCGGAGACGGTGCGTCTGGCATTGGAGCTGCACTGCTGGGGATGCTGGAAACACACACAAGCATCACACACTGTACAATATGACACGCGACAAGTCTGTATGGGGCAACTTCTACGTTTTCTACAATAAACATTGTTAAAAAATGCAAATATTATTCGTGAAAACGTTCATCAAGTTGACATTTATATAAAGTAACGATTTTCTTCTACTTACTCAACGTTTCTTCTGCCATGCCAACTGGCGAGCAGAAGAATAGGGCTGAGTCGCCCTAGAATTCAGTTCCTGATAAGACTACAAATGGTAGCCAAAATGTTGAGTAAGCAAATGCCAATAGCTGTGATTAGAAGAAATCTTTACTTGATGTAATATTAGTTCTTCATGATCATGAACGATGGTGCACTGGAAGTGTACAACTGTAGACAACAATCAAGTGTACAGCTGTTGCCAACACCCACTTTCTTTTAGTCATTGTGAAAGCACAGAGAAGAAGAGTTTTAACACGATAGCATGCTTCGAATGAACAATTCTTATGGATGCTGTTAAAATTCCAATTTGTACTGTGAATGATCTGAGGAGTTTCTGCAATAAACATTAATAAACTTGCATAAGAACAATCCACTTTATAAACAAAAACAAATGACTACAAAGTGGTACGAACCTGTGCTCAAACAGGGGTGTGATGCTGTTGCTCTCCCAGACCTTCTTCACGGAGGCAATCTTCAGTCCCAGATCCTCTGTTGTATGGAATGTGGGTGAAGCCGACTGGTTGGGCATGGGGATGGGCTGTGGTGGGTCGCCAATCTCAGTTGAACTGGCATGCTTCTCCTCCGTCATCTGGTCCAGTTTGTCATCAAATGTGAACTCGAGCTGCAGCTTAGAGGACTCCTGGCCCTGCAACCACACACAGACACTGTCAAATATACCGAGAGCTGCACTGACACCTAGATGTCCAACTTCCTACACACCACTCAACCACCTAAAGTGATACACTATGAAGTATTTTCATGTCTCAACACTGTATAATTCACATATTGCTTTATTGTGATCAACATAGAGAATGAACACTTGGAGCTGCACAAGGTTTGCAACCAGCGAAGTAAAGCATTCAATTTACACTGCACCCCTCCTACATTCATTGCTTAGACCTATTCACTCAAGCACCACATCTATTGAAACATCCAGCCGCTCTGCAATTGCTGCACGAAAGCTGTTAAGTCTTATAATTCCATCACTGGAATCACATCAAGTTTCCAAACAGCAGCAGGTGGCCTCGAATCACGGTACAGACAGGGCAGCAGCAATACGCCCATTGAATTATGATCACCACTATAGAATTGTGACCCAATCCACAAAAATTATGTTTGTTATAACATAATAAGAATGTATATCAAACCTACACATGTACATTATTTTAAAATCGTAGCCTGAACAATAAATAATTAACAGGGGTCAAAATTCTATGGGGGGGTCACTTTATACCCGGGTTACTTTTCGATGGGGGTCACTTTACTATCTCACACCAGCACAGAGGTATTGCGCCCTATTCCACAGAGTGGCAACCAGACACAATAGCAATGGACAGATAAATTACCATATGTAACAACATATTGGCAGCTTCACACATTGTATTACAAATCTGGATTATTCAAAAGAAAATAATAGTAAGATGACAAATGTAGCTGGACGTACCTTGCCAAACTTGAAGGCACCCTTGAAGCTTGGCGGCAACTGTATAGGCTCGACTGAACTGGTTGATTTGGTTTTGCTCGAGTCTGGTTTCTTGATGGCCTTGTTCTCATTTGATTTCATTGGAACTGCCTTGCGGTTGCCATTACTTGGCTTGCCGGGTGGCACTCCCTGCAACAGGGTAGTTGGTTGCTAAGTGTTTCTTTATTGCCTGCAACTTCCTCTTTGCAATGTTTCAATTATGAATGACCTTGTATCTTTTATGCCACATTTTCATGGCACTGTGGCTAGTCCATTTACAATTTGCTCTATTACATTTACTAAACATGTTTACTGAATTATCAACAGGGCCACCAGACTGGTCTACTGTGACATAACCTAAATAGCAATGCTGTGGTCAACGTCTAGTGGGTGTAACTTGTACAAAGATAAACAAGGCTATACATCTCAGGCAATAAAATCATCACTCATTATTAATAGGTAAATTAACTAGATTTGCTTTGTTCTGCTCAGAATTATAAACCATAATCATGGGAAATCATGGGATTGACAGATTATAATGATCAATCATCATCGCAGAACCATCAGAATGAGTTGGCAAGTAGCAATTAACTACCTTCTGTTGTCTCTGTGGCTTTGCAAACGGAGCCTTGTTCAACAACTCCTTGCCAACAACCTGGTCGTCAATGTAGTTGCTCACATTCTGCTGGTTCATCTTCTCATTGATCTGTATAGTAATAACACAGAGGATACCACTTAGTCTACATCGTGAGCGGAACACGAGCATTAATATCTCCAGGCACTGACACTGATGTTTATACCTCATCTCGTAAACCGTCAATGAAGCTATGCTGCAGCAATACACTGCCTACACATATTTACAAATATCTACTTACTATCACACACAGCAACATTATGGTTTTCAGGCATCTATTTTCACGGGAGTGCGTGAGGCCGAGACTCCTTGTTTCACCTATGGACTCCTTATATGTCCCTTGGTAGGAGTCTGTGTGACTCCCTAGTTTTAAAAGACGATAAATGCAGTGTTAAAGTGTGTTATCTCGAATCAACTTCGGTCTGTAACGAGTGGCCATACTCGCTGCCATCAGTTAGATAATACTTGTGAGCACAGCACACCACGCTGCTTTCGGAGGTGCCATGGGAACAGCCATCTTGGGTTATAGGCTATACGGAGGTGTTCGCGTGCGATTGTTCGAAATATCGGAATTCAGTTAAGGGGAGACATCCAGATGGATAGGATTTTTATATTGCATAGCTAATGCAATTGTTTTTAGCCCAAACTGTAGACTGGGTCTGAGTAACAAATATATTGAAAAATTTTCTGCCAGACCCCTATTTCTATGGCAACAAACAAAGATGGCCACCAAATATGAAAAAAAATAGCATAGTTTGGAAACACTATAACTACTCTAATAATTCAGATATCACTGGAATTCTTTCAGTTCCTTATTAACAACATCTCTTGCTATGCAACTCCGAAGATACATTTAATGTATTGCCATTACTTCATATTTTAACAAAATATAAAATTTGTGTTGACAAAAACACCACATTTTACATTACGACTACTAAGATCACACTAAAATTATACATTAAACAAAAATATATCTTAGAGGTATGTAACTGCAATAAAAGTGAACTTTAAGGATAATGAATATACAAAAGCTATCAGAATACAGTGGAAACACATTTTGAGTATTTTTTATACAAAAATGTCACTTCACCAGGGGTGTGTCCCCTTAAATTGCTAGCCCGGGCCTGCGTGGGAGGCATACGTGCACGGGACATTGGAGCGCCATATTACTAATTACTAAGTACAAAAATAAGGTATTATTTGGACTGAATTTGTTTTAAGTTATTATTTGAGTTGTTGAAAAAGTACGGACTCCAAAATACGAGCAGAGTGGGAGTCCACTGGACTAACCAATGACAGCAAATCTTCCAAATAGTATAACATACCAGAATCGTGATGTGCTGTCAAAGAAACATCACAAAAATGGGCTAAGTTCACAACTGGTACACAAAGAGTTTCCTCAGCATCAGGGTAGCCTTATCTACACTTACCCTATTGAGAAGGTCCTCTGTCTTCATCTTTGCCTCATTGTTAGGAGAGCTACGTGTGGACGACGTGGCCGAGTTCAGTGGCTCACTCACATCAATGCCACTGTCATGCTGGTCATTCTTGTCATACTTGAGGTCAGCCACAGGGATACTGACCATCGGTGGCACAACACTGCTTGCCTGCAGCTGGATGCGCTTCTCCCACGCGTTCACCAAGGGAATGGGAGCCGGGATGGGCATTGCCATGGAGAATGGTCGGGCAGCAGTGCCTGCTGTAAAGCCACATGACAGTTGTACCATCCAGGCAACCCATGCAAGGCTTTCACAATATATTTAGAACACTATAATTGTAACTGAGTTTTTTGAGGTTGTGTAATTGTATATGACTGATGTAATTGACCTCAACCCTGGAAGCAAAAATGCACGAAATCCCCATAAAAAAATTGCAATAACGATACATGTAGTTGTACTCAACCTTTAAACTACAGCACAGTACCTTTACGTAACAATGTAATTGATTTTTTGATGCGCTTATTTTTTTGATGCACCAATTCTTTTTGAACTGGGACAACTGTAATCAAGTTATGCAATGCTGTGTAATTGCATCCAACCATGTAGTATATAATCAGGATTTAAATTTTTTACTGGCAATATGGAGCTTGCCACCAACTACTGATTGAAAGGACACTCACTTCGAGGTCCCTGCACTTCAACTGAGGTAGGCGTGGCCGAGGTCGATGTAGCAGGAATGTTGTTTGCCATCTCATTGTCCCAGTTCTCTATGTTCGGCATGAATCCATTGCCAGTTTCTCTCAGCTGCATCAGTGGCTCTACTGCTGGCAGCAGTCTCGGCTGCACACTGGTGACGACAACAGATGAGGGTCGTGCTGGCGGCTCTGCCACTGGCTTAGTGTGTTGTTTGCCCTTCTCCTTCTGCTCGCGTTGCTTGGCCAGTCGTGGCGGCAGCTTGCTGTGACGCTTCTGTTCTCCTGAAGATGCACCGCTGTGAGACTTCTGACCCTGGACCAGCACAAAACACAGTCATGTTAGTTAGTATCACTTTGTCACAAGTTAGCATCACTTTGTCACAAGTCAGTAACAAGACATGGTTTGCTCAGGTCTCATATTGTAATCACAGAAAGTCATGGGATTGACAGATTGTAACTATCATCATTGCAAACAATGTCATGTCACAGAAAACATCATAAATCCTGCTCACTTCGGCAAACAAGACACCTTTCATTTAGGTCAGCTCGCGAGATGACTGGATTGATGTCTATGATCCTGTGCCATTAAGTGTTACCTTTTCACGTGTAGAGTCCCTCTTCTTCGACTGCTGTTCAGCCTTCTTCTCCGACTCCTCGACTGCGGCTGCTGCTTTCTGCTTACTCTTCATCATCTTCTTTGACAACACTTCGTGAAACCCCTCATTATTCTCAAATAAAAAAGCGGGATCATCGATGGACACCTCTGGCTGGTCATCAATGACAACAACACCTGCAACAACCGGAGACAACAGTGTCATAACATCTCATCACGGTCGACTTTCTAACATACCATAAAAACAATGGCAACATGTGTAGAAACCCATTTACAAGGCACATTTTGTACAAACTAGGATAGTTGGGTGCGGTAGAACACCACACTGTCAAACGAGAGGACTGGGTTTCGAGTCTACCTGCTGCCATTTTGAAACTTATAATTTTGTTCACCCCACTTTGCCTGTCTTTTGCTCACCCCACATTGCCTGTGTCCTTTAGAAGAGACACTAAAAAGCTGTTGGTCCCATCTACCTGGTGTCTAGGCCAGAAGTAACACATCTCACAAATGGGGTAAATGTCTATTGTCTAATCTGTGTTGGACTACAAATTGGAATGTCCATTTAAGGAGTTAAAAGTTTTAAAATGTTTTCTGCGATCACAGCATTTTCAGAAATGCCACAATGTGTTAGTCAGTGATACCATTATTTCTGCAATTACCAATATAACTGTTTTAATAGTACAGAAACAATTAACATGCAGAATAACATTTAATATTATATCTACCAATTAATGTGTGCTGCACTCTACCTGCAGTTTGACTGGCTATCAAATTAGTTAGAAAGTCATGTTACTGGTAGACAACCGATCACATACAGTACGGAGTAAGCCTTACCTGCAATGTTGTTGATGTCTATGTTTGCAAGAGCATCTTTCTTCTCTTTTTTGATTTTTTGT
Organism: Lamellibrachia columna; assembly: GCA_963662155.1. Taxonomy (NCBI): domain Eukaryota; kingdom Metazoa; phylum Annelida; class Polychaeta; order Sabellida; family Siboglinidae; genus Lamellibrachia; species Lamellibrachia columna. The sequence continues at coordinate 35,473,173 of OY759272.1, read as the reverse complement.
GCCTTTGCTACATCAGTCAGTTCTGGCTTTTGAACTTTGCTTCTGCAAATAATGTTAGCATTTTATCAGACAAATACCAAAGAAATTTTTTTTATATATATTTTATTTAGCACCATATCCAGGATCGTTCATGCCGTTTCACAGCATATGAAATATTTTATAACATGGTCTAAAATTACTAAATAAATAGAGTAAAATACTACTAATAATAATTACATCAAAAAGTAAAATTATTAATAATTAATTCAATAAATAAATATGCAATAACATTCTTGCCACACTGTGTTAAAAAACTGTATGCCTACAATTCATATGCCCAAAAATACACAAATTAAAAACGTTATTAATATTATAAAAATCAATACAATAGAAATAATAAATGAAAGTTTCATACGATTAGAAAAGCAAACTTGTAATCATATCAGCTCCGGGTGGTAAAAAGGTTATTAATTTTTTCACTAATAAATACTGAAAAGCACCAACATAAAATATCTGAAGCAAACTTGACTTACTTGTGGAGACCACTGATTGCATTCTGGATAGCGGCTGGGTTCTCTGGTAGTACGCCATCAACCACATAGACAGCATTCACGTTTTTTGCACCAGGCTTGTTTCGGCTATTAGCACCACTACCGCCACCGCGGTGTCCTCCAGTCTGGCCATTGCTGCCGCCATTTGCCCTGCCTGAGTTGCCCGACCTCTCCTTTCCTTGCTGTCCGCCACCACCACCGTGTCCACCCCGTTCTACGGAATTAGACTTGCGGTTGTCGTTTGAGTTGACGTGCCTGTTCTGTCGGTCATTCCCTGGCCGCTGGCTCGAGAAGCTCTTCTTTGCTTCACCTTTCTCGCCGCGGTCTCTACGCAGGTCGTCGCGCGAGTCACACTTCTCAAGCACATCGCTGCTCTCGGAGGCCGTCTCCCATTCCTCGTTCGCAAAGTCTGACGAGTTTTGCTTGATTAGTGGGGGGTTGGTAGCACTGGGGTTGGATACAGGATTGCCACCCCTGACACCCCGAGCTCTACCCCCACGTCCACCACGTCCTCGGTTGGCAGCTCCTCTCGCAAACCTCGGTGGAGGTGGGTTTCTTTCATAGCGACGTTCCTTACTGAAATAACAACCATCAGTTCAGTCAACAAATTCAATACACCTACTGTTTGTAGTATTAATCATTTACCTGTTTACTAAACCATTACCATTTCACTTTTACGTAATTCAACAATTGTTTACTAAAATGTAAGTAAAAAATAAAAATGTTTCACAATTCTTAAAATGTAAGTGAAAAACATCCAGCATTTCTTATGGCTATACTGTGAAAAACAGGACATAGTTTCACTCAGATCTCAGTTATGTTATAATCACATGTAATCATGAGTGACAGATTGTAAATGGATCATCATTGTAAGCAATAAATGGTTATTTCAGTGTTAACCTGTTCAGATTTTTTATACATGCATACTGCATACTGAGGGAATGACTGGTGGAACTGTTTTTATTTACATTAAAAAACATTACGGGATGTTATTGACAGGAATTCAATATCTTCCACATTATCTTTTGTTAGCTCAGTCATACATTGTCACCAGAATATTTTCTAAACTACAAAGAATGTACATGACACAAAATACAATTAGACACTAAAACTACCACAGCAGAAACCTGTGTGTCTATACATTCTTACTGCCAACTGCTATGCACAGAATACACAAATAATGATGCATCGTCAATGATGGTGAATGGTATGACAAGCAATCATCATCCCAGTACTTACTTTGACGACCTATTCTCCTTATTTTCATCTCGTCGGTCGTCAAGCCTCTCGCTCATGAAGCTGTTGCTCTTGTATGGTGGTTTACTGGAGCCGTTTGACCGGGCAGGTGGTGCTGAATGAAGTCTGCCATCTTTTCCTCCACGGTTTGAGCCACCTGTGCAGGCCATACGAAATAAGCAATGAACATGAAAACAGTCACTAGAACTATAACATTGCGCGTGTACATGCATGTGTGTGCAGAGTATATAATGGAACCTTCAATCGAGTACATCGGCTAGAGCTGCTGGCCAACATCTTGGTTCGAAGGATTCAGGTTCAGGATTCGTTCAGCTTGTGTCAAATGACCACGGTTGCACACGCCCACAGCAATGTCCGTCAAAGTGAGTGACCAAAACATCTGGATATTTACCTCTCAAGTTTCTTGAGAGGTAGGTAACATGTCAAATGCAACAATTCCAAGAAACCTGAACATCCATCCATTCAATACCAGTATGATATTTTCACAAACAAGTATATTTTCAACAAATTAACAATCCATTCTTTATACCATGCAGTATGACAGTAAAATATGGCAAGACACTGAAGACAGTAAAGAATGTATACACACCTCTACCCCGGTGTCCTGACTCTCCCCTCTGGGGTGGCATGCCCATGCTATTGCTCCTGCCGGCTGCACCTCCCCTACTGTCATCCTGCAGTCCGTCATCATCCTTCCTCAGATCACCCATCATTCTATCACCAGGGATCCTGCGTTCACCCCTATTGCCAAACCCTTGTTGACCCACAACCTTGTCACTGTAGCTTGTGTGCTCCCTGTCACGGCCACCGCGATGGTTGCGAGAACCACCCTGACGTGACGAGGGTTTGTTCCCCGCCCTGCCCCTAGGGGCTCCGTCGTGCACCACTGGTACGCCCTTATCCGTTGAGCTTTCACTCACATATGCACTATTCTCGTCGAGCGACACGTCACTGTCATCGCCGTGAGTACGGCGTCGCATGTCCTCGAACTCATCAGCGTCACTGTGATCACTTTCAACGTCATTATGATTATGCGTCTCCCAGCCACGTTGGGCTGTAGCCCCACGCTCATAGCGTGGCCTCTGCTCGTGGCTCGGATGGTCTCTGCGACCGCGGCCAGAACGTCCTCTGGTTGGTGGCAAACCAAAGCCACCACCACCAACGCCAGCGCCGCCAACACCAGCGCCGCCGCTACCAACGCCACCACCACCACCACCACCACGGCCACGACCCTGCTGTCCACCACGCACAAACTCACGTCCATTGCCACCGCCTGCACGTCCACGTCCTCCTCGCGCACTACGGGAACGTTCCCTTTCATATCCACCCTGTTCTCCACGCTTGCGTGATGCAGGCCTATCATCATCACACAGCTTCTTGGGGGGTGGCCTGTCATTTGATCGCTGCTTGTCCTTTGGTTCCCGTGGCTTGTTCCGTGGTTCCCGGGACTTCCCACCATCCCTCTTCATGTTCTCCCCAATGCTGCGATCCTTTACATGTTCCTCGAGTTTATTTACCTCCTGCACATCGGACTTTATTTCCCTACAATGTAGTCACAGCAACATTTAAAATGAATTCAGAGAGATGCCTTACAGTGTTACAGCAGGAAGACAGCAGAGGCTAGCTCATAAAAGATCAGTTCTATTTTTAACGTGTAGTTAAATTGTGGTATGGATGTGGTGATGGAATTTATTGCATTATTAAAAGATAATGTACCACATTTAAAACACCTTTATAATCATTATGACGATGATGCAATCAGCTTATGAAGAAGTCATTACTGAACTGGGACAACCGGAACATTTTTGTCACCCTTTCAAGAACATCAAATTGAAAACAATAAATGCTATATGAAAGTAAAATCCCCCCCACAATATGGAATTCTTCCATAAAAACAGTATTTTTTTTTCAAAATCAGGCAATCAAACCGTGAATGTAAAAATATGTTGCAATCAATATGGGGGTCCACTGTTAATGAGGGGGGATTTTCAAGTGGAACTAAAACCACACAACATACAGCATGATTCACAATCGACCCAACAAATCACTGGTGGTAAAAAGAATGCATCAGCATCAACAGACACTTACTGTTCCTTAGATTTAGTTGTTTCTTCTGGCAGACTGTTGCATATCTTAGACACATTTTCCCGGCTCTGGCTTCTATTGTCCTTCTGTGATTCCTAAAACAAAATTATCCCATCTAGTCAGCTGCATGTTATGTCCAGTAAATAAGCAACTAAACTGGTTTTTCAGTTTAGAAAACAACTACAGTGGACATTTGCTACATTCACAAAACCATAGCTACAGTTGATTGCCTATTACTTAATTAATGTTATGTGGCAAAGCTTTTATCACAACTGTTCATTTGGCGAGTATATCAAATGGGTGAAATTAATTTACACTGGACACCACTGAACAAAGGTGTGCTGCAGAGTGACCTCATAAACTGTGTGCTGCTGAGTGACCTCATAAACTAGGACCATATACATGAAAAAACGTGAGGGAGCTAAGGGCACTAGCTGAGGATAAGACACAGCGGTCACAGATGAAGGACTGATTGCAGCTGTACAATGTATTCATGCTAGTACTACTATTACTATTACAGCTGCAGACGTGTAGCACCAACCTTTCTTGAGGGCGCGTTCTGTGGCTTGCCATCATGTGTTTTCTGTCCAGTAACAGAGTCAACATTTGGCGAGTTGGTCTTGCGGTCATTTGAGCCACCGGAGCTGTTTGAGATGGTCGAGTGGCTGCGCTTGAGGGAGGTGTAGTTGCTACGTGGTGGTGGGTTCTGCTGGGCCTGCTGGGCCGTGATGGGCATGGGATATGAGTGCCAATCGCTGCTGCGGATCGGTCCTCCTGCAAAACACAACAGCAAGATGCAGGTGTTTGCCTTCTGGAAGACATTAAAAAGTTGTTGGTCCCTTCTAGCTATGCCAGTGATTATGCCAGGAAGTATAAGATCCCATATAAGGAAATGGAAAACTTATCGTGGACTCCCACAGCCAATGGTCACCACCTACAAAACAGGCGCTGCCAAAAAACTTGCTCTGATAATGGCGTACATGCCATGAATGAGCACCTTGTGTAGGCGGATACAGGCAATACATGATACACATCGTTATTATCATTATAAAGGTGACTTGAGGGATAGAAGAGTCAAAATACATCACTAAACCTTCATGAAAACAGGCGCTGCCAAAAAACTTGCTCTGATAATGGCGTACATGCCATGAATGAGCACCTTGTGTAGGCGGATACAGGCAATACATGATACACATCGTTATTATCATTATAAAGGTGACTTGAGGGATAGAAGAGTCAAAATACATCACTAAACCTTCATGAAAAAACATGCAACAGAAACAGGAAAACCAATAAAACATCACAAAACACAACATATCAAAACAACCTAAAACAAATATGACGTTTGACACAAAAACAATTGCAACAAAATAACGGGATTTTAGAATTCCATAGAGAACAATGAAACAGTGCTAGTCACCAGAGTTGTTGGATTCAACTCACTTGATTTGTTCCCCTCCTTTGCAGCCCTTCCGTAGCTTTGGTGAGCCTGTGGGCTGTAATTTGAGCGCGCTGGATAAGACACAGTACTCTGCTGGCTCCAGCATGGCTCTTTTGTATCAACTTTCTCGGCCAACTCTTCAACCTCCTCGTCTGAGCCCCAGTGGTGCTCCTTCTTTTCGCTGCTGCGTGACCGGTCATCCACGTCTGTGTCTGCCTGGTAGCGCTTGCCCTCTTTCGACTTGTCTGTCGATGCCTCTTCTGGTTTGTGCTTTGGGAAGTGGTCTGTGTCTTCCGTGTGCCAATCCTTGCTGCACGACTTCTCACCATTGCGGTGCTGGTCATCACGCACACGGTCACGGAAAAAGTCTGTGTCGCTGCGCCGCTCAGAGACAGCGTTCTTACCATCAGGGTAGCGGTCACCGTGACTATCCTTGTGTCTGTCGTTCCTGTAACCATCATCACGACTGGCCTGGCGCCGATCATCGTGGCCGCCGTGGCTAGAGTTGCGGTATCTTGTTTCTCGGTTGTCCCTTCCTTGGGGCACCCGCTTCTCCCTGTACAGAGGAAGTCAAGTTTGGAATGTTTCACAGGAACATTCATTATTACTTCAACAGAACACTTGTTCTCATCTCAGAACCATTATATAATGAAGTATTTCCTCAAAGCAAGCAATATATGTCGTGCCAACGCCACGCTCTTTCAAATGTTGTTATCATTAGGCTGTCAATGTTATTGTTCAAAAGCTTGTCAACATTATGCCAACAGGTAAAAGACAAGTTCAGTGTATGTCATTAATTCTACCTGTTCTCTTCCCTCTTTGACTCCATCTCCTTCCTCACATCCTCCCGGCTAGTGGCTGGGTGCTCCCTGCTGGCGGGGCGCTCTAGGTCAGACGTTTTTTCCGAGGGGTCTTTCTGCATGGGTGCCTGTCGGTGCTCATAGTCATGAGGCGAGGCAGACATGGGCCGGTCTGCATCGTGGGCAGTCTTGCCCTCTCTCTCACTCATATCACCCTTCTCAGGGTCATGCTCATCATCGTAGTCATACCCATCGTAGCGGCGCGAGTCATAACCACTACAACAGTCAGTAAAACAGCTGCACATCAAAACCAAGGGGTTAGGCAGTAAATAACCACAGTACAGTTCGTTTACACTTGTAAATAATAACACTTTATTAAATATGAACTAATACAAACCAGTTAAGGTGACACACAGCAGGTGAAATGACGATTTTCGGGAAAAAAAGTTAAACTCGTATTTTGCCATATTCGTATTGTTTATTATGTCGACCATCTACTAAGTTCACTTATAAAAATGTGCATACAAATAAACACACTGTATTTCGTGAATAAAGTTACCCTACCAGCAACTCAAATCTTGGTTTTGTCATGGCGACTCTTCATACGCTTGAAAATAAACGATCTTTACACCTTAGCAACGTGTCCGTCTTTTCACTGTTCGCCATCTTGTTTGGTATGAATGGAATCCTTGATCTGTCATCTATCCATCAGTTTATGTCTAAGCCCTGCCCCTTTTACCATAATACATACGGAACGTCTCAAACATGCCGCCTAAAACCGCCGAACATTGCCTAATAAGGTATTCGGATTTGTCCGCTGCGTATGCAAATGGCGTCGTGATGTTTTGTGACGTTCCGCTTGAACTTCGCGGGTTTCCGCCGGCCTATTTCCCCCCCAAGATATAAACAATCATGGCGTGTGTTGAACGCACGCACGCACGCACGCACGCACACACACACACACACACACATTCTTCATTACACTTTAATATTTTTATGACAACAAACATATATTGATTACAATTTACAAACGGTATGTAAAATTTTTTTTTTGCATTTGTTCTCAGCTTTGGGATTTGCGCTGCGTCTTGAGCTGGCGTGTCACAAGTGTGGCTACGTGTTTGGCAACACATACTCGTCGCCGGAGTTGCCAAGCAACAAGATGCCATCGCCATTTGTTATCAACGACACAATGACCCTGCTCTTCAACTGTGAACGTTACATGTTTGATGTTCAGTGGACCTTAGTTATGTTGTTGGCCCTGTGTGCATTTGTTGTGCCAACCTGCATGCACAGTCACTTCCTTATCCTGTATTCATTTTGTGACAACTTTATCAAAACCATGTACCACATTAGTATGAAGTTTCTCTGAAAGTAATGATGCAACCAACATAACGTTTTGTGCTAGCCAAATAAGATTTCTAGTGTTGTATTCAGGTTATTCTTCTCTACATAATTGATAGAAAATATTTAAAAAATATATAAAAATAAATACATCAGTAATAGTTACCAAAAATAATGTATTTTTGTGTCATAAATAAACACTCCTCTTTTTTACAAATGTTTCATACTAGTTGTGAAACAGAATGTTTACTGAATATAGTTATGCAAGAATTACGATGATAACTTTATTCAAGAAGAAATTACAGTGTTTCTCAGTTTACAAATATTATGTCCAAAATGGCGGCTATTTTGTTTGGTTCATGTATCATATTTGCAGGAAGCGTATCTCTGGAAGTACTTATGCCAGCAAAACAATGTTTACATTGTTATATTCAGCATAATAATTTCTAATAGCATGCCAAAGAAAATATCTATGTGACTCATAGTTTTAAAGTATCAGAAGTATTGATGGTAAACAAATCTTTGACGGCTGTTTTCTCAAAAACGTGTTTTCTGCATTTGGAAAAAGGATATCTCTGTGAGTAATTATGCTATCCAAATAAGGTTTTGAATGTTGCATTCAGCATACTCTACTCGTCACAATGACCAGAGAGATTTTAAAAATCATCAACAGTTTGAAAGATAAACCCGTATTTATTGCCAAAAACAAAGTGTTTTTTTCGCACTTTACAAAAAAAATTTTTTTTATAAAAACACAACATTTTAACAAATGCTCTGGTCATTGTACAGTAGAATGTGTATTGAACATGGATTTATAATTATAATCATATATGTGTTCAATAAAAAATGGCAGTGTTTCTAAATTTGCCAATTTTTGCTCAAAATGGCGGACATTTTGTTTGTTACCATGGAAACGGGGGGTCTGGCTGACAAAAGTTCAATATATTTTTTACCCAGTAAGACCCATTCTATACTTTTGGCCGAAGAAATTACAAGATTTGCAGAAATAAAAAAATTATCCTATCTACCTGCCATGTGTGGCCTTAAATTATAATATATGCTGCAACAAAAATTACGATGACCTAACTCAATGAATCAACATTTCAATCAGTAGTGTAATTTTTTTATAAAATGTCCAACCTATTTCTCAATTACACCAGATGATATTTCAAATAAAAAGGAAATCAAGAAGTCTGAAGCAATAAATTAGTGGTAAGCACACCTACCGTTCATATTCCCTCCGGTCATAGTCTGCTGGATATCCGTAGTAGCCATGTGGGGGTGGTGGCGGCCCACCTCGTCTCATGTGCTCCTCCCATCCTGACAAAAGAAACAAACAATTTAACCACGTGTTTAACAATGCACAGCATCCAATGGTGTGACAACAACGGTTGACAAAACCAGCTAGTAAGGAGTATTAGAGAGGGTTGATGTGGCCGCCTCTGAAACACTAGGAGGGACAAGACGACACACGAGGAGGGCAGATGTTTACCTGGCATTGATCCATAGGGGGCCCGGTCATGCCAGCCGCGGGGGTCAAATAAGATATCAGGAGGTGGTCTATGATCGCCTTCATGGCTGTCCCCGCTCTGTGTGCGCACTCTCCTCAGTCGCGGTGGATGCATGGGCATGCCTTCAAGAGACACGGACAGATGGTATCGTTACGTGTAGCAAATGGCCGCCCGACTACGCTACGCGAGACAGGAGTGGGAGGGCAGAGATGCGACGCCAGTACAGCATGTACGAGAAGCTACTGCACAAGTGAACGAACAGAACCACAGGCCCATGCATCATGCAACCAGGAAACGGCTACAGAGGAATACAACATGGTAGCTGGCAACATGCTGGGGAAGTGTGGGACCAGGGAAAGAAACCAGACAATAGGTGGCAACGAAACAATAACACATACACAAGATAGGTAAAGGCAGCATGCACAAGATGGCGACATCATTTGTCACGGCAACAACTTGCACATGCAACTGAGTACACAACGTAACTGGCAAGTGAGGAAAGGTGAAAGCAGAGACTAACTGGAAACTATCAAACTAAAGCATTAGAGAGTCCACTGCACGACCATTCAGCATGGCTATCTAGCAGCACTTGCATTACAAACAATAACTATTGACAATAACAACAAATAAGTAACTTCAACGCACCACTGCCTGGTGGAATGTCTATGGGAGGCCTTCCTCCTGACATCCGCATGTCCCACGGCATGGGCATAGGAGGCATGCCAGCCCAAGATTGTGGCCCGCCGTACGGTGGCCACGGGTACGGGCCCTGCCTGATGCCAGCACCAGGACCAGCCTGCTGTTGCGAGGGTATGGGTCCACCAGGTTGGGGAGACAAGGGACGCTGCTGCTGCTGTTGCTTCTGCTGCTCTTGTTGGCGTTGTAGCCGTGGTGGCAGATTCTGCTTTCTTCCAACACCCTGTAAGCACAGCTCCATTGAAAACACATACAAATGGACAGGACAATGCGAGTATATAATCGTCAAGGCAAGGACTTGCTCAAAGTGAAGAAGAACAGGTTGGGTTACAGTATGCGCTTTCACTGCACCAAATTACAAATTGGAGAACCAATCAGATAAATGGATAGTAGTATTACCCACACTCCCCAACAGTGGCGCCACTCTATATCACCACTGCCACAACTTCATTATAAATTCAAAATGGACAGTTTGCGATAGGCTGGGCAACGCCATTGTTGTTTACAACTTGTTATGTCAAAGCATTTGTGCACTTGAAATACGTAAATTAGTTTCATATAAAACAGGCATTGTCGTGTTTCTGGCAATTGAAATGGAGAGATTTCTTGACAAACAGGAGTCCACCAAATGAAATAAAGATGTGCAAAAACTCCATGTAAATGTAAGTTGTGGCGGGGTGACACAATAAATGTCAGAGGTTGAGTATTACCCCATTAAGCACCTCATCAGGCGAATAATGATTTGATTTGGTTGGCAGAAAAGAGAAGAAAAAGAAAAGAGAACACCTACTTGTCCACCGCCATATTTCGGGTCTCTGCGGCGATCTTTGTCGCTGCTGTCACTAGCAGTGCGACTGCGTCTGTGCTCCGTATCAGACGTCTCTTCTTTCTCACCGTCCTATGTCACAATAAACAACTGTCTCAGCATCACAGTTACAACTCGCTCAACAACTAACATGTGCAGATCATTTACGTCTCTGCTGCTAAATACACATGCTCAATGCCTTTTAAATGCATTAGCTAGATTTTTTAGTTTGTAAACTTGAACTTGTTGCTAATTTGAACACCAACATAATTACACGACTAAAAATTTATAAACCTGTTCAGATCAGGTATTATGTTCTCAACAAGCAGTGACAGACCACAATTACGAATTACAAGACAATTTTAAATCAGTGTTGCCACAGTTAGATGTTACCTTAGACTTGGCCTTCTCTTCGACGGGCTTCAGTTTATCGCTGGCCGACGGTGGCCTGTCAGATTCCTGCTTCTCCTCCTCACGTCGCATGAGTGCACGCTCCACAGCCGCAGACATCTGCTCACTCTGCTGCTGCCGCCGCTGCCGCCAGATCTCTTCATCATCTCCGTCAGCCAATCGGGCACCAGCAGGCATCGCTGGACCAAAGCTACCCGAGGGCCTCTGTCAACACGGTACAGTATGAACAGTCAGTTCGGCAACTCCAACCTGTGCACAAAATTACGATCATGATTTTAATAAAAACTACACTTTTAATTGTTTTGTCACCAAGCATTTTCGTCAAATCCTAGAATTGATGTCTTTGAGAAAATTAACACGGTAGATGCTCTCCAACATGTCACCCAAACAAAGTGGATTCTGCCTTGTTACACCAAGGACCCTTCCACCACTGAAATGTTGCCTGTGTTGCCAACCAGCAACTAAAAATGTTAACTTGGGCACAGTATAAGTGCTGCAATCGTCAAATTGCTGAAAAGGGACACCGTCTGGAAATCACAAGTATGACATGAACCCAAAATTAAATGCATGATCTATCCCATCATCCCATACATCCCCATATCTTGTCAGATATGATCTTGTCTTGTCTCTATTCCATACAGCTTAGGCATGTTTTGGTATGCATACATATTTGCAAATCCCAATAGATGATCGTATTAGTAACTGAAGCATTCTTCCTGTCGTGATGACAGATTTGCATAAAATGAACCATAAATCCAACTGTAAAAAGAAGGAAAGTCACACCTGGGCTGGCTGAGGCATTCTAACACCAGGTGGTGCTGGATAGCCCATCGGTGCACCGCGGTGATCAAACTGAATCCGCCAGTGGCGCTGCTATAACACAAACAGGTCACACAGTGAAAAAACATCACAGCTAACGGACAGCTAAAAACATGCAATTTACACTGTAGCATACATATGCTACGCTCACTGAAAACAAGCACTGCCATGTGGCAAAGCAATCGCAGGAGAAATCTAAGTGTATAAGTATTAGCATCACCAAAGTTACATCAGCAATCCATGAATACAGATAGTTTTCTCTGAATGTACAAACAGCATGCAGCATCACAGTAAAAACTGCATCACCAATAGCTTCTACAAACGCAAACGAAACACCCTACACCCATCAAGCAGACAGCGATCCAAGATGAATGGCATTAGACCAATTCGCCATCTAGCAATTAAAAGTAAGAACTTTTAATTACATTTTAACGATTTAAATTCCTCCGGTCGCAACAGCTGTGCCAAGCTTTTGGGAAAGTACAGAATACATAGGAAAGGTCAAGATTAATCACGTACATCCATTGGTACTGGTCTTCCGCCATACTGCCCTGGGCCCCATGCTTCCCGGAGAGGCATGCCTCTCTCCATCTGCAATCACACACCACGTTACCATCCCGCACTGAAATAGTCTGTTTGCTGCAGCAATCACAGAGGAGCCACTTATCAGTTGAATTATCTCAAACATTCAGGAAACACACTGGCACTCAATAGATCTCTAGGTGAAGTCTGCAGGTGAACTATTTCTACAAAGTTCTTCGCAGTAACTGTTCACCACAATGCTTCCTCCGATGATACTTTCCCACGCAATATGACAGCAGGTCCAAATTAATTAGATTCTGGTACATCATACACGGATGCCTGCCGCCATTCTCTACCTCCGAACAGAAATGCAATGGGCTAACCATTGCCAATTCAAATTTCATTACTTATCAAATGTCTGCTGACTACATGACAGACAGTGCCACCATAAATTTCCATACAAGAGGCAAGGCATACCCTTTGTCTGTCAAAGTCAGCTCTTTCCCTCTCCTCCTCTTTGTCCGTGCCGCGCACCTCCTCCGGAGCTTGCTCGCTACTAATGCGTCTCTCAGGTGCTCGTCGTCCGTCTCTGTCCCTTTCATTTCTGAACAAACACCAACAAATGTTGTCTAATGTCGACTGTATGCACCCACACAATTATACTAAACCACTAACTGATGATACATAATGAGGAAACATTGAGGCTCCCTGCGTAAAGAGGCACATGTAACTGACAGTAACTAGGCCACATGAACTACATTTTGGAAAATGTTAATTTATGCAATTAAAATAAACCACGATGACAGAAATGTCAGCATGTTTTGACATGTCCACTGTTTAGCAATGATAAAATATTTTATTTTATACAGCACTGGATCCAAAACTGCATATTAACCCTAGGAGTGACCAATAGGATGAATTCAGCCCGCACAATCAGTGCGAAAAGCGCTCCAGCTGATTTTGGAATCACTCTGTAGTAAAAAAAAAATTTCCCATCACAAGTACCTCACACGGGAACAAATGGTATCATTGGAAAGCTGAACCACTCTTCGTACTGTATCATATTCATTCATGAGCATAGTCAATGTTAGCTAATGATGATCTAGCTTACAAAACACATCACATAGTTGGTGCCCATATTTGGCTGCTTTTACTACGCTTCGTAAAATAAAAGTACGTTTCTATTCACAGTATCTAAATATGTAACATGTTATACCTTTGGAAAGCTCTATGATTGGCCTATTCAAGCACACATGAATGAGCGAGGGACCATATGCAGCAAAGGAGCATCGTTGTTACAAACATGTGTTGCCTATCCATTTGGGCTTTTTATTTACTAATCCGCCATTTTGTTTTCTCACTTCGTTCTCTGTCAGTTCACTTTAGGCCAGATTATTTCAAGTTTCCGCGTCAAATTGAATGACAGCATTAGTGAATCATGTTATACTAGTTCAGACAGACTGATATCGCGGGCTTTTTTGAGGTAAATATCAGCAAGTTGCCATCGCGATTTCCGCCAGCTTCAACAGCCCGCACTGCCATGGTAAACGACGCAGGACTGATTGGCTTGTCTGAATCAGCATAGTCCGGTGTTGGAAAAAATTATCAAAATAAAAGTTCTCAATACCTAAAATACATTTGTGTGATAATTATTAGCGATGTTGATTTCTTAAAAGCACCCTTATGAATAATTTATGTACATCATGGAAATATATCATTGGTCACTCCTAGGGTTAAAAACTAATAATATAGTCTACAACTTGAACCGCCACGCTACTGGTGTACTTACTTGTCAGTCGAAGGCAGAGACTCTTCGTCGTCACTGAAGACAAGTTTCTCACTGAAACAACAGGCAACAGTCAGTGATGCAGCCAGCAGGACACGCATGATGGCAAGCCACCAACAGCTAACATTACAAAAGACATTGTTATACTAAAATCTGTGTCACATTGTGTACGTTTGAACAAATATATTTTGCCTCAGCCCCCTACAGTAACATACTAAAAGTCTAAAACCAGAGTTAGTGGTCAGCTACTTGTAATATATACAATGATCTGGGCCAATGTATTTGCTGTCTGTCATATACAAAGATAGTTGCATCATCCTGACAAGGAGAAGAAATGGCCTAATATGTCTTCAGAATGACCAGTGACTTACCAAAAACAATAAAAAGGAATTCCCTTAACAGCTCATTAATTTGTTGCAAGTGTTCATCTTTTCAAAAAGAACTATACCATTCAAGTACTGCACAGCTATGTAACCAATGAGTAATCCGATTATGGTGAAAAAATTAATTGTATTGCAGCAGAATGTTTCATGTACTATTCTAAAAAATTTACAAATATATTGAGAACTGAATTGTACAACACACGCTTACACTTGTATAACTGTATTATTTAGTGTCAGTTATAAGTGATAGGGTAAGCAACATAAGCACTACGCTTCTTCTTGCCCTTTTTCAACTTGTACTATTAATGTTTAAAATTCATTTGTGTTTGTATGTTTTCTGTTGATGTTGTTGAAATAAACTTTTATTATTATTATTATTATTATATGGAGATGAACAATGGAAGAATTGAAGGCTGCTGGGCTGTCCTGGAGCACAGCGGCAAAGAAAGCCCAAGACAGAGGGAACTGGCAAGTCTTCTGCCTTGTCTTGCACCGGGACACAAGTAGAGTAAGTAAATAATTAATCTATAATGAAGATCTCATCTAACACAAACCTGTAGTCGATCTCGCCTTGGGCGCGTGCCCAGCCTCCGTCTGGCATGTCAGTCTTCAGCAGTTTGTCAAACTCCTTCAGATCCTGGTCTTTTACAATCGACGGCCGCTGAAACATTGGGTCATCCTTGCCTGCTGCCGCGGGGCGTTGCTGCTGTGACTGGTGTGGCATTGGCATCGGCCCACGGAATCTGCACCAACAGCAAGCATCAAATACATTGCACCAACTCCTGGCTAGGTCATACTGTTGAGTACTTATCCACCAATGAACTATATCTGAACACCAAAGTGGCAAAATAACACTATAACACTATGGTTCATTTGAGAAACTAAAATTACAGATACGCGCTACTGTGCTGTAAAAAAATTTAACCAAAAAACTTACCTTTCTGGGAAAGGAAACGGTGGCCTTGGCATTCCTGGATGGTAATTTGGTGGGTACGGTGGAAAACCAGCTCTGCCGTACATCTGGAAAGACACACACGAATAAATTAGCCTGATTCACATATAAAAACTAACTAAAAGGTAACAATGTAATCCATAATTCCAGACAAAACTCATACTGTTGCACAAACACATACTGTCACACACCAGATACTCACATAGGGAGGTGGCATCATGCCTCTGTAGGGCGGCATCATTGGTCTGCCTGGTCCGACGGGAAACGGTGGTCCCTGGCCCGTTGGTCGCATCCCGGGCTGTGGCGGCTGCTGCTGTTCCAATATGCCACTGCCGCCACCGGACGTCGCTGATCCGTTCTGTGTAGCATCGCGCTCTGGCTCGGGTGACTGTTGCTGTGCCGCTGCTCGTCCTCCACCTTCCCGCCAACTTCCGACATCTGACAGAACACGCCATTCATCAGTCACCAACAGCTATACACACATACGAGATGGGGTGTGGTGGTCCAGTGGTCAAACACCGGACTGTCAGTTGAGAGGACCGGGTTTGTTTTTTTAATTTGGACGATTTCTTTCACCTTACAACGCCGGTGTCTTTCAGAAGAGACACTAAAGGCTGTTGGTCCCTTTACCTGGTGTCTTTGCCAAGGGAAATAAAAGATCCCACACAGGAAAATGACTAAAACCTATCATGGACTCATTGAAGTGGTGGTTTATATACCAATGAATATATGATGCATATACACCCTGGCCAAAGCCATAAAGATGCATGTTACCAAAACAAAAAAGATTGGCCTTATGCACCAACTAGGCTACAAAGACGCAGATGTGACAACAAAGCATTCCATTTGTGTACCGTGCCAAGTAACAAACTTAAACATTGTGCATTTTTTACTTTTTACACATGCAAATACTAGACTAACACAGCCAAGGGAGAGGTTAGGCCATAAATAATGTAAAACAACTCAAGTACTGCTGGTCTTTGTATTCTTCTAGTAGTTATTAATTTTAATAATTGTGTAATAGAATCAATGAATTCAATCGGCTTACTTTGTGGCCTTAAACTTGGCCCTGGCCCATATTGTGATTCTTTGCTTTCTTCCTCTTTCTTTTGCTGGGGGGACTTTTCGTCGCCACCACCAGAAGCTAGTTGGGGAAACTCTTCTTGAAAGAATGGTGATTGTTGACCTACAAATCCTCCTACAAGAAAACAAAATTCCCACCATAAAGCAGTTGCCCACACCACAAATACAACTGTTCAACAATATGAATTACTACTATGTATAATAAAAAAGTAAAACGAACACATCTGAACTTATTGTTAACATTAAAATCATGGTTTATGAATCACGTTCCTTGAAAAACACACACATCCAATAGCCATGTCCACAAAACTTACCTGTATTTTTGTTGCCACTGGTGACGCTGCTCCATGATTTTCCTGCCTGCCCGACGCTGTTGCCTGCTGCCCCTGTGATGCTGCTGTTGCTTGTTGCTGCAGCCAAAGTGCTGCCACTGCTGCTGACTCCAGCTACTGTTGCCCCAGTAGCTGTTGTCACTGCCTGTCCACTTGTACTGCCCACTTTTGTACTGCCCGTTTGTGGTATCTGACTCTGAAACAAGGAGGCAATAATGCTAACCAACCTACCACCACTCACTGGGGCTGTAATGATACACTAAGCTACGGTGCAATACATACACATCACGATATTTGTCTCACGACATGCACTGCGATATCTGTGTTACAAAATGCATTCTGATACATAACAGACCACAGTTGTAAAGAAACAATTTATTTGCACCACATTACACAGCTGTAAATGTCTACTGAAAACAATGTTATGAAAAAATTGCAATAACAAAAACTAGTGATGTCTATAAATTTAGATTTTGACAAGTGAATTTAACCCCTACGTTACATTCGACTTCATTATGAATGGGTAGAGTTGAATCTCAATCAAAACGTTGTTTGCAAAGCTAACAAGAATTTGAATGTTGCAATCGAGCGAACAGAAATAGGTTGTTAACTAAGCAACTGAAAACCTATTAAATACCTTCTGTGTTTGCCCCTGTGATTGTGTGGTAGCCTGCTGCGGCTGCGACTGTTGCGGCTGACTTCCAGCATTCTCTGCACTCTTCTCCTCCTTGTTGCCCCATCCTGCACCCAATCAAATGTTGGTGTAAACAACCTCAACATTTTGGAATGGATTATTGATATTCCAAGTCTTGTAGATCTTTCAGGGTTTTATTTTCTATAGTTTGGAATAGGGCATGCTAGTCTCATTTGTTGCCATGTTCTGCATGTTGGTTTTATGCACATTTGCCCATGAATTATCCATTAATGCTCACTTACGGCCTCCAACGACACGCTGCATGCTATTGCATTTCACACACAAACACATTAGGAATTAAAACAGAGAGAACAAACAATAACACATTTACTTCTATTATTTATTAAAAGTAGCATTAACATATGATAATGTAACCTATGGTTTATTTTATAACGACATAGGTACATTTAATGTGTTATGGTGTGCACAACTTGGGACTGGAAGTGTATTATCTCATCAACTATCGCCTCAAAATGAGAATCACTTGTGCCCTTTTGAAAAAAATTTCCAGTAACAATTTACAAAACACATTTGGTAGCCTTCTCTGGAAATCACGAGCTATGTTTTCATCCTCGTTGACTAAAATATGTATACACTTAAAAATAACCATTAGAATTGGATAATTGTTTAAAGTGAGACAGAACTAAATAAATAGGTATATGGTAATAGGTACTATATCAATGGCATTGTTCATTTTATTACGGCTATGACAAACTGTCACCAAGTTCTTTGTTTAACATTTTCTATTTTGCAAATTGTGATAATATATAAACCTTTTATGACCAAATCTTATTTTTCATGTCCACACACAAAGATAAAATTATCACTATAGCAAATAAACACAATATGTAATTGTCAATATCATACATTTTTTACACACAATTTTTAATGCAAGTTGGTAAATATACTCTAAATTTGCCAATAATCTTAGGATTAGAGCAGTGTTTGTATAAAAATATCCTACGGTTTGATGGGTTACTGCAGTATTACCATTACCTGATCCTCCTGTTGGTACCAAGTTAACGTTTGGATCGTTTCCGCTGTTCTCACTCTTTAAACTTGGTAAATGAGCGGGTGGTGGCATGCGCCGAACGCTTGCCACTTTTCCCAAGCTTTGTAGTCCATGTTGGCGAGTAGAAACTGAAATGAGCACGCAATTTACACAAACCTGGTTTTATTAAGTACTGCTACTATAAGCACTACTACTAGGGACCAAATTCCAACAACAGCAAGTGTTAAATGTGTCTATGTAACAACTGTTGGTTCAGGAAAGAATGAAATGCAAAAGCATCATTCCATGGCGAATCGTCAAATATTTAAGTTTTTGTTTATTTACTTTGATTACAAATTATGCTAACAAAAGTGACATCAAATTAACAAAATATACACCAAAAAAAATTGAGCTCTGGATGTACATTTCATCAGCAAATACCATAATTTTCCAGGTATAACACCTATTTTCTACTTTAAATAATTTTTTTATTACACACAGCATCCACTGCAATGATTGAGTTTTATTAGGGCCCTATTTAGGGGGTGTGCTATTGAACAATCATATATATATATGCTAATATGTGCATGCTACTACTACTACTACTACCAGTTATTGAACCATCAGACAAAACGATGTAGTGTACTTGGTTGCATATTATACACATAAAATTACAACAATTCATGAATGAATACAAGAATTTCAATCACACCAACCTGTAGTCTTTTGTGGCGCTACGCTTGTTCCTCTGTAGATACTATTAATATTTATCGTTGTGAACTTGCCCTTCGCATTCTTTTCACCCTTGCTGCCTATCCCCGAGAATGCGGACATTGTGCAAACAGGATCATTGACGTTTTTTCTAGGCTACCCTATGAACAGCCCGTGTAATCTGTATGAAAAGAAATGTATGTGCCATGTTACTTACTATTACACAAATCAGGGTTCGAAATTAACAGTGGTCTGAGTCTACCAAAAATGCTGTCGGACCACCAAACCATGTGCTGGTCTGGAGGGCCACTGGAAAGATACTCAATATGATGAGACACTGACCAACACACTTGTGCCACTGACTTAACATGACATGGAAAACACGCCAGTTCACCGATAAAAACGGGATGTTGAAATATCGCTTCATCTCACGTCAGAGCTCTGATCTCACATTAGACATATGGGGACAGTTTGTCTTGTTACCAGAAACGAGGCTCTGTGGGGAGAGTGCTGCTATTATTGATTTAATTTAAACATAAGACACATTTCAGTGCATTGGACAAACATGTACGCAACTATTCATAATAATCACCACAGGAAAGATATCGGCAAACAACAGCCCCCCCCCCGACGTGTTTACACATTTGAAGCGTGCATGTGCCAAAATCATGTCAACCCAGTTAAAACTAGTTTTGTGCTGCCATCTAGTTGATAGTGGTGGAAGTGTTTTGCTGCAAAATGCGATATATACGCCACGATAATGACTGATGAAATCATCATTTTTTTTACTAAGGTTGTATTTCATCAAGTACCAGAAGAAGTTTTTTGACGATTATATAATCGATGACCGATCGGTTTATAGATGATGAAAATTATAGATGATGAAAATTAAACTCCCAACATGCCGGTCATTGCTTGGCTGCCCAGCTTTCAAATATGTAGCTTGACCTTATGGAAATCAGTGTTTGTTGGCGCCATCATTTCAATAATAAATATAATGAACACTTGTGTATTGGACTGCAGCAAACCAGCAAATGATGAGCTTACAGTTATGGAAATTAGTTAAGGCCAGACACGGCAGCTGAAATTATGTATTTTGGAAAAATATACTCAAAATGTGTTTCCTCCATATTCTTATAGCTTTGTATGTTAATTATCAATAAAGTTCATTTTTGTAATGATTACATACCTCTAAATCACTTTTATTCATGAATAAAGTATGCCCCTATAAAGTAATAATCCAATTTTGATTCTCAAGACAGAGAACAAGTTCGAAAATATGCAATGTCTAGACCTTAGCAACTCCGCTATAAATTCACTGTACGCCATCTTGTTTAGTACGGATAGATTCCCCTTTCTATTCTATAACCGCCTGTCTAGACGGCATCCCCACCCTTTGACCTGCATTCGTTGGACATCGTCATATATGCAAGCAGGATTCTACCGACTATCTCTTTATGTGGTCACCAGCATTGTGCTACGTCACCGTCGTGACGCTCCGCTGTACTTGCTTTGATTGATAATTTTATTTTCACTCGGTAACATACTTCGTTGTACACTATTTTCGATGGCCGAGTCATTTGACGACCCAAGTTGACCGAATATTTGCATAATGACGTGTGGCCTCCCACAATGCTAAGCTTACAGCCGCGTGGTGACCCAAATATTTCCATATATGGGGTGGACGTGATCTCCCACAATGCTGCTATTTCCGAGTGTAAACAATGATGGTGTCTAATGAAAGTTATGATCGAGTCTGAGCAAATAAATTTTCCACATAGCATGACTAAAGATAAACAATCCGAATGAGCAAAAACAGTAGGATATTATGTCGTTTTTGTGTCATAATAACTGTTCTGGCTTCATTTTGCATTCTTGACGTGATAGTGGAGAAATGTCCAATCATTTATCAAATGTTTCACTTCACTGACGGATGCTGCCCACACGATTATCAAAGAAGAACTTTTATCCATAATATAAATGAGGTTTACTTATGCAGCTCAAATATCTTACTGTAATCATAGATTTTATGTATTTAACTGGTTAACACAAACAATGAAACATTTTCGTCAATTGGAAGGCACAATGCACTGAGTCTGAGAGCATAACCATCAATAAAAACGTTGGGGTCTCTTATAGTATTTAATTTTACACTTACTGAAATGCGTTTATTCAGCATCACCTTTTTTAACGAGACACATGGGTATCGGCTATTGCATATCGTAAAAAGAAAGGCCTTCGCTTCGAAAAAGAAACGAAGTCCAAAAACGAACTGCTGTGTGCTCGCCAGTTTGAGTGGCTTCGAATTTGTTACAGAATATATAGTAAACAGGTATATAAAATTAAGGTCGTACATACAATAGTACAGATTAGATGTATGTATAATTAGGCCGACCTTAATTGAACTCTTAATTACGAGTGAAACTGTAAGGAAAAGTGAAGCCATTCTCGATTGGAACGGAAAATTTCGAATACACTCAAAGTGACGTGTATTGTACTGCCACTGCGACGGGTAAATAAACGGAACACAAAGATCCATATCATAGACCTAGATGCTATTTTCTGATGGTATTCGCAGAAGCTGGGCCTTACGGAATAACACAAAAGATCACTGAATGTCAGTAACGCAGACTAGACAGCGTCGAACCCGTTCAGACACAAAGCTTTCGGTAGACGGACAACCCGGATGAAGTTAATAATTGCGCATATATAATTGTTATGAAATAACACTTACTCCGGTCCGTTCTGGTGGGTGAGAAGAGAAGATCAATCTAGATCGTTGTAAAGATTCTCCGTTAACGGATGGTTTCGGATTTTAACGGATAGTTCTGTATTACGAACCAACTCCTTCTCTAATCCAAAATGGCGAACTACGACGTCTAGATCACAGAATATGCAAATGACCTTTAACGAGTGATGTCATTAGATCCCACAATTCCGTTCGAGTACGAGTTCAGACAGGTTCAGAGGAGGTAGGTGGGTGTGCACACTTCATGTTTACATGTTAAGCTCCGCCCACTCGATAAGCTACTTTGTACATACTCTTGTTTAATTGCTGTATTTTAACTATTTGTAACATTTCTAATCTGTACGCGGTGATGTATTTATCAATTAATCACATCGGAAACACACTGTTGCAATAGTTACGGTTTTCAGGATGTGCATCATTAGTTTTATTGAGTTGTAAAGGAATAGTGTTTTTTCGTAAACCAAACGAATACTTATAAATTATGAGATATCTAACCCACTAAGCAAGTTTTAAGGACATCAGAGTTCACCACTATTAAGATGTGACTTTTTTACTTAAATGTCAATTTCTTAATATCGCCCGTTGTCGTGCGTTATGTTGTGGGCGGTGAACCTTCGGTTACAACTTACATTTTATATTTTGCAGCTGTCAGACTCAAAGGTAAAGCAAATTATTGTCGGTATTGTTTTAATGTGGCAGGCATTTGTTTATGCTGCGCGACCATGTTGAGTAGGATGTAATATATACTGCATGACATGTTTAAAATTCATTTCCAATTACATGGAAATCGTTTCAACATATTTTAGGTTAATAATATTACACCGGACGAATAGCCACTCCGTTATAAGTTATCATCCATTATGTATAGGACCCCAATTTGTTAGAATTCTTCTAAGCACCAGCTTTATGTTAAGATTTCTCAGAGATCATCAAATCACGTGCAACATCGTGTGGACCTCGCGAGTATCACATGGATTTATGCCACATACGCTGAACCACTTTGAGATAATGAAGTTGTCGCAAAGTGTTATGCATCATTGGAAAGGTCTATTATTAAGATACGTCATTGTATCAGTTGTATGGCTGTATGTTAATTAGTTTTCATGTTAAAGCACTTTAATTACACCCACCGTCCACGTTTTCAAAACACATTTTTTTTTCAATTTTGTTCAAAAAGCGTACCTGACCTAAAAATAAACTTTTTTGTTCTTTTTTTGCATATACTGGGACTACTACATTTTGTCAACCTATTAGTGGTCAACATACAACTGTAGCTTATTCGTTATTTTGCCTGCAACAGAGTTGCAAACATTGAAAAAGTTACCAAGTTCGCCACCTTTTATGTGACCATGTTGTAAACTTAAATATGATACACTATATGCACTGAATAATTACTTGTTCATATGCTATACACACATGTGTGTTGTCTGTGCTGTTATGTCTTTAATAGCTATAACTGAAGTGGTGTTGGTCACATCGTCAGACAAGAAGGGAATTAAAGGGAAATATTGGAGAAAGTGGTTGACGGTCAGACGAAGAGGCAGACGAAGACCAAGAGTGACACGGAGAGACAACTGCAAGGCATGGAAGGAGAACATGAAGTATGAAGATCTGGTCAGAATGGCACAATGCAGATATGAGTAGCGGTCCGTGATAGCTGACCTTCCGAGAGGAGATGACACCACATGATGATGACGATGATGATGATGATGATGATGATGATAATGAAGTTGTATCATGCATGGTTACATAGGAAATAAAATGTATACAAATAGTGTGTGTTTATGTGATGAGATACCTTTGAATATATGCAATAGTTGCGAGCCTAATCAAGTATTATATTATATATAATACTTTAATCATACAGTTGCCTTGTCCGCTTCTAGTGTCATTCCTCTTACGCCCGTGAACATACGAATTCCGTGGGAAATCGCGAAACTTTACTGAAACAAATACATAAGAAAGACTACGCATTTGTCCATTTCCAGCCAGCATCAAACAATACTGGAAATATTTTGAATGAAACAGCTCAGACACGTGAAGAGAACCGCCAAAATGTTGTTTTTGGGGTCAATGTCTACCAATGATTGAGCGATATGCTTTGGAAAAGGCTCGCGGTAACATAACTACTAGACTTCAACAAACCCAGCCGTCTCTGTCATACCCACGCGGAGCCGCGAGAGACGTGGAGAGAATGTCGACCATATTTTTTTAACATTTCACAAGAGTATCAGGAATTACTCGATAGTAACAGGAATGACACAGGTAAATAAATCAGTTCACAGACACACGAAGAGAACATTATTCAGGGCTTGCCCCCTAGAATATAATCAAAATGATAGTCAGCATTTTGATTGCAACGTTCAAACAATCCCTTTGTTCACAATCGAATATTTTATTATCACCGAAACCACATAATTTTCAAAAACGAATTTTTTTTAACACACCCCTGGTAACGAGGCCAGGGCGCATTCAGTGGCCAATATCTCGTCTAGTCATCTGACAATAGCCTCCAGATGGTTGGGTCGACCTGGAAGTGTCGCCGATTCTTGGTCACTTGCATTGGCTTGTCAGTAATATACACCACACTCTCAAAGCTGTACCAGCAGAGGTCTCGCATCACTGGCCAGAACAAAACCTGTTGGGCCCGATACGACACACGCAGCCGACCTTGACATCTGTCTCGTCTGTCTGCGTGATGGTAAGGCTGATCCTCCTATTCAACAACACACCACATTCCAATTGCGATGTCGATCCCTTCACCTTCCACGGTCGCAATGGGTCCACCCTACGAGCAAAATAAAACATGTGTTGAAATGTTGGTGGGACAGAATTTATTTCATTCCAAGCCCGCATCTAATTTTGTGGACTTATTGTGGAGCTGGCTTCAAGTAAAACTATGCAGGAATCACCTTGCACACTTTAGTAGCATACACTCAATGCAATCCTTATATATGTGCCGCCTCAACACCGACTTTAAGCCACTTGCATCCAACATCAATAACACAGGAGGAAGTGTAGAGGCGGCATGGCATGCACTTCGAGTCTTCGACGATACGTTGACAAATGTACTCACCAACATATATTTGAAAGCGGTTGTCCCTTCGACAAACGCCCGCTTTCCGCACGTCAGTAGGGTTGATAGGCTGCAAATAAATAAGCATAATATAATATAGTGGTTAACTTTTGCTTGTTTTTTTTAACTTTACTCATTTTATCGGCCACGCTGAAAAACATGGAAGTTTCATTTTACGTCTTTCACATACTAAAACTCGCTTAGATGATAGTTCTTTATGAAGGACACTGGCCCCGACCCTAAAGAATTGATACCAACGACAAAATAGGACTGCACGAATTATACTTAGATGAAATTAGTGCTATATACTGCAGGCAGTTACTTGCACATTGTGGTATCCCGGAAAAGATCATCAGACTGATCCGTACAACTTATGAACCATCCACTTGCCAGGTTGTCCACAACAGCTCCTTCATTGAACCCTTCTCCATATTAACAGGGGTCCGCCAAGGATGTCTGTTGTCACCTTTCCTGCTCCTGCTGGCAGTTGATTGGATTATGGCATCAACAATAGAAGGTTGCCAGCGGGGAATCCAGTGGACACTCTCCAAACAGCTGGAGGATATTGACTTTGCAGATGACGTCGCACTACTTTCACATCGTCATGACAACATGCAAGACAAGACGACATCACTGTATGAGTCCGCTGCAAAATTGGGTCTGAAGATCAACAAAAAGAAAACCAGGACTATGAGAGCAAATCACGTGAACAAGAATAGCATCCAGTTGGACGTGGAGCAGTTCACATACCTGGGAAGTGTTGTGAGTAGAGACGGTGGCACAGGCTGACACATCAAAAGCAGGATAGGGAAAGCCACAGCAGCGTTTAAGACCCTGATACCCATTTTAACGTCACATATAATCTCCGTCAAGACCAAACTTCGGATTTGTAACACCAATGTAAGTCAGTCCTTCTTTATGCGTGTGAAACACGGCACACAACAAAGGCCTTAACACACAAAGTGCAGACCTTCATTAACAGATGCTTGAGGGCCATCTTTCACATCAAATGGCAGGACAAAATCACAAATGAAGAAATTTGGAGAAGAACAGAACAAGCACAAGCAGAAGCCAAGATCAAGAGAAGAAAGCCAACGTCCAGTGTGGTACGCCATGCTCTAAAATGGAACCCACAAGGGAAACGGAAGAGAGGAAAACCACGCTCCACTTGGAGAAGGTCTGTGGAGACTCGAGGGCGGACGTTGGGACACTCCTGGGGTCAGCTGGAAGTTTTGTCCCGAGACAGGGCCAAGTGGAGGAAGCATGTGGTCGACCTATGCTCCACACGGAATACAAGGGTATAATTCAAAAGTAAGTCACCGCAGGTAGAGAAATTATGCGTGCAAACTTTACTGATTTACGAAGATTAATGAATATTGTAATTCAAAGTCGGTGATGATATGATATATTTCCATTCATCGTCATTCCCGTTACTGAATCGTCATTCCCGTTACTGAATCGTCAGTCCCGTTGCCGAATCAGGCGTAACAGGAATGACAGTTACAGTAATGACAATTTGACCTTCAGTCCCCTGCCAAAAAAATCCACATTCTGGCCAATTAAAAATGACGTAATAACTGAACGTACACTGCTCATATTCATCAGCTTATCTGTTGCACATTTTCTCCCAGGTCTAGTTGCATTAGAGGAGTAACAGTAATGACATGTAATTAACCTAACCATGTTGAGTGAGGTGACACTTTCCATGTGGAAACCAACATGCTGAATTAGACGTCACGATGGTCTGTCCCAGATGTTCCCGACACGAGGCGCCATCTATTGGGAAAAATTTAACGAGATCGATCTGTGTATGGTGAGAAGAGTGGCTTTGTGTTGTTGAGTAACAGGGATGACACCAAAATGAAGGACACGGTGGAAATTCGAGAAAAAAAGAGAGATATGTGTGAGCTCGTCATGTGTGCTCTGTCACGACACCGTCGTTGGGTTACTGAGGATGAACAATAAGAGAAATACGCCATAAAACACTTTTTTATTTTGATACGGCGAATGCAGTGACCCAAACTTTGGGACAAGAGGAAAAAGTTGATTTTGCTCATTTTGGACCCTGTCTTCATTCCAAAAGTCATTCACGTCGCATCTGGTTCAGATGTGTTGGCCACGAAAGTTTGTTCAGTCAAAATAATAAAAAAATTTAATTCCTGCAATTGGGACTCAAAGGATACGTTCTATAGAGAATGGCCGATGTATCATGCAACAAATTTGAGTTAGAAAATATTTGAGGTAGGTCCAATTTTACGATTCACGAAAGTAAGGTATACATTGTTGAGCATAGCCAAGCAATTTGTCTTCAGAATGTTGCAACAAGGTCATACAGATGGCATAGATCAAGGGACTGTGTTTATGTAGATACACATGTGTAATTAACCAATTAAACACGCTAAAAAGCTCACTGTGACAACATAACGAAGAATGGGTTTATTCATGTTTGTAAATCAAAGTTTACCATTCACCGGACGCTAAATATTAAAAATTAGTGCCGTAAATCATTATTTATGTAGTAGAAACGTATCACTGCACGGGCGTCGCCGTCTAGCGACACAAGATGCAGTGAATTGTTGACATCGTCGCACGTGGGGGCGCCACTTTTAGCAGTGATGTACGTTACTAGCTAGAACTAGACAAGCCCAAATATTGTTTAGTAATGTTAATGGTTAATGAAAGACATACGCTTGTTTTTCCATGAATCAAGCTGAATCCCGGATTTGCGAGAATCATGACATTTTCCCCTTGAATAAAAACATACTTTCACTTAAAGAAATAAATCACGATGTATATTCAAGTACAGTACCTTTATTAAGCTTTATAGGCATAGGCACACTTTTAATATAGGTGGCCTTTGTCAGCTGCTATGGACAGTAAACAGTACTCCCTATAAACAGGCTTCTGCTGGTACACGTTTTGGTCAACTTGCCGATCACAGCGCTACTAGCGCCGCCTAACGAGCTACGACAGCTCAAGTCTCAAGTAGTTATACCAAAGATCTTACATACTAATTACTTGGGTAAGACCACAGTTGACCTTCCTGTTTATCGAATGTAAGGCGTACTAAATTGCGATATGTGAATTTAAAGAATTCATATGATGTGACATAAGTGCAATTGAGCAGGCATATTCACAGGTTTGTTTGTAGAAACTACTGGCTGTGAAATGGTGCATTTTTTTGAGAGTTTAACAGGCGGGGGATTTATGGGAATTTTTCTGCTATGGGCCACGTGGGCGCATGAATACATGGCTATTTTTGTCAAAATTGATGGGCATCGCACGTCGGGGCGTTTTAAAAGAGCTGGAGGTATGTGATTTTGATAAAACTTGGTCAGCATGTCAATGAGATGATGGCAGTTGCTGTGAAAAAGTTTCAGAAGTTTTCACGTGGTCACGTTTTCTTATAATCAGACAAAACGTTAACATGGCCACCAATGCAATTCTCAACTGTGGTCTGACTCCTACTATATATTGTCTTTGGTTATACTCTAAACAGCCCAATCTTGAGCTAACGCAGGAGTTTGGACCAACAGCTTTTAGTGTCTCTTCCGAAAGACACAGGCAAAGTGGGGTGAACGAAATTGCCCAAGTTTCGAAACGGCGGAGGTTGAATCAAACCACTGTCCTCTCGATCGACAGGCGGGTGTTCTAACCATTAGACCACTGCTACCCATAAATTAGCTATTTATGGAACCACAAAGAACTGAAAGCAGTTTTGAATTTATATTAGGCTGCACCAGTTATTAATATCCAGCATTAGTAAACAAAAACATTATATTATTCATTTGTTTACAGACCGATACTAGATATGTTGGCCTATAGTAAAGACTAATTCGTGATAACTTCTTTCTCTGCAATTCTTTATTTTATTACTTTGTGATTGATGTAATACGATTCATTATCTAATGTGATTGTGACGAATATCACATAATTATTCATTGGTTTCATTCACACTCTACAAATCTGAACATCAACAAACCTGGTGCACAGTGGGCTAAATCAACAGAGGAGGGAGTTTAACTCACAAGCTGAGATACACTACCTCTCTTTGTACACGTCTTGTGGCCCCACGATTTACCCTAATCTGGGAAGATTTGAAGAAAGCATTGTTAGCCATTAGGGTATCACCCTATCAATGGACATTCTAGCTATTGTTTGGACCTTACCTCCAACTCATGCCTGCCTGAATGACCTGCACAGTTGATAATGCCTCCCATTCAGACCTGGGGCATATACATGGTGTATCTGTATCTTTTGTATCTAGATACATTTTTCGAAGTATCTGTATCTTGATCTAGATACTTTTGTTCAAAATTAAAAGTATCTGTATATAGATACAGTGGCAATGTATCTGAATGTTCAGATATTTTTCAGATACTTTTCAGATACAATGTATATCACAAATTTTGCTGGAAATATCCCATTGGTGAATTGCAATTAGATAGAGAAGCCAGTAATTACTAATGTTGATGAAGGAATATTGCTTCATTGATGATTATATAATTAGTAATTATATTTGTTTCATGTTTTTAAAAGCAATTAGTGAAGCCATTTGGATCACTCAGTCATTCATATGGAAATCTTGAGCAGGTCATGAAGTGATACATGTCAAACATCAAATAACATTATAACAATTGAGTTTACTTTGATGCTTGCCATGTGAATCATATAAAAGGTGAACTGTTCATGTCAGTGTCAGTATTACTAGTTGACACTGATTAAACCATCTCTCTGATATTGACTTGATAAATTTATTTAACCATGGGTATCGTGGACCATTATGTCTTCCCAACGAACACTGATGGCAACTTTAGAGAAAGTTGAACTGAGAGATTGATGATTATATACTATGTATGATATTACCTGAAGAGTGTTCAAAGCGGTATCGAATATGTATATGTATCTAGATATATTTGAATGTATCTGTATCTAGATAAATTTAAAATTCATGTATCTGTATCTGACATTTCCAATATATATGTATCTTATCTAGATACATTGGTGATGTATTTGCCCCAGGTCTGTTGCCATTCACACATCTTTCTCAAACAAGTGGGCTGGTTGGTTACCTGCTTGAAATGCCACTTGTCAACATGGAAATAAAATATTCAGAAATTAAAAAAATTAATGAGCACTTAATTGAAAGTTAATTGGGAATTTGTCAATTAATTTAACATCTTTGGGTAACGTTAATTAATAAAATTAGCCTTCCTGATAAATTAATAAAATTAGCCTTTCTAATCAATTAATTAATAAAATTAGCCTTTCTAATCAATTAATTAATAAAATTAGCCTTTCTAATCAATTAATTAATAAAATTAGCCTTTCTAATCAATTAATTAATAACATTAGCCTTTATGATAAATTAATTAATAACATTAGCCTTTATGATAAATTAATTAATAACATTATCCTTTCTGATAAATTAATTAATAACATTATCCTTTCTGGTATATAAATTAATTAAATTAGTTTTTCTAATATATAAATTAATTAAATTAGTTTTTCTGAAATATAAATTAATTAAATTAGTTTTTCTGATATATAAATTAATTAAATTAGTTTTTCTGATATATAAATTAATTAAATTAGCTTTTCTGATAAATTAATTATTCAATTCCAGTAACAACTGAAATAACCCTGCCTCTTTCATGTGTCTTAACATTTTGAGTATTAACCCAGTTTTGATATGAAAACCATAAGAAAATGTGCAAGCTTTACCTAAGTTGTAGGTTTTTACAATATAAGAAAATATTATTACTACACCTACAGTATTAACAGTTCTTGTGGATGTGTAATAAGCCATGTTGAAAAATATTATGTTTAATATAATAATTTATTTCATGCTTCTTAGTTTGTAATTGGTGCGTCATTGTCTAATGAGGTGTAGATAATGGCAACTAACTACTGCCTGGTTTCAGTATATGTCATTGAAATAATGATAGTTATTTTTTATAAAGATAACTCACTGGATTCCTGAATTGTGTTATGGTTTGTTTTATCAAGGGTGAATCACCAATTATTTATCCGTTTATTAACCACTACTGAGTCTTCATAAAAATCCATGAACACTTATGGTCCTCCTCATTTATCATTGTTACTTCTGCCATTTATGTGTCATCTACATTACAACAAATTTATACTTTATGTATCTAAATAAGTTTTTGCTTTAAAAGGTTTTTTGAAGACTATTTCATTTTGGGGGCCTTATGCACCAACTAGGGTTATATGAAAAGGATAAGTATTTAATTTATGGAAACAATAAAAGACATAATAAAATTATATTGTCTGTCCAACCAAATAAAACAGGAGCTGATGTATATAAGCTTAGCAGACACCAGACATGGGGGTAAATGTGTTTGAATTTCAATATTATGTTTAATGTTAGCATTTAAGTTGAGGATTGTGAGTACGATATATTTGCATAATTTTATAATAACATATTTGAATTATTATTGATAAGACAACTGTATTAGGAACTTCGCACTCCAACACATTATATGCATAGTAGCAGTAAAATGAGTAAACAATACTCTTTTAGTTGTTAATATTGAACTTTGACTTTGTGTTTTTTATTACCAATGGCAATGATCACCTGTGTTCACATGTATCACATTCCACATTATAATGCAATGCACTACCTACACTATATACACTGACATTGCTCAGTGAAAACTTATATACATGGTTCACTTTTTACTTTGATATTCACTATTCAAGAAAGACAGTTTACTGTGTTTGCTTTGTGTAGTGACCACCAAGTATTACAAGGCTTCTTGTAGTTCTCCCCTCGACCATAACACCCTTCAATCCTGACCTAATCTTCCAGAGATTTTCCTCGACATCATCTCTGCTCCACATCCCGCCACTTTTCTCATAGCCTTCCCACTTTCTGCTGCTTCAGGATGATATTCACTAGAAAATCACCAAATTCCACCAGCAGGGAAAAGCCAGCAATATTTTGCAGTATGCTCCCCCTTCATGATGACCACCTGTTGTTTTGCAAATTGTGACTTCGCACAACAAGAAATAAGCATGACAATTGAATTAATGTTTTTATTAAAAAGCAATTTCAAGCAAATCATAATAATAATTGTTCTACAAGTGAGACAACATTGGCAGTAGCAGAACATTTACACTGTTAGCATATTACACATGTTCTACAACTGAGACAACAATGGAAGCATGGTAACAGACTATCTCTATGAACTGGCCTACCGTGCAGATGTCTAGAACCATTATTATTTATTATGATTATCATGAGTAATTACAAGCATTGTTATTACACACTTCCGTCTGACAAACCCTACATAATTTGTGATTATTCATCAAACAGATATATTGTATCCACTGACAAGCTGAATAGGATCTACCAAGTGTATTCTGCAGTATTTAAACATCACCAGTGGGCTACCTCCAAAACATTCATGTTGACAATGTGAGCTTGTACGACACCAGCACACTTGGTGCATTAACTTAGGGGCCGTTCACAATTGTCGATATTTACCTATTCTTACAAAGTGTACCATCTGGTAATTCTCAGACCCTCTCTACCAGTTCCCTGAATTAGTATTTTAAAATGTTGATAATTCTCATTATAGGACATACCATGCTACATACCATAATAACCATCAGAATAATATGTTTACAAGCATTTATATCTCATAAGCTCTGTGTTTTTTCTAACTATTCCATGTTGTCATAGTGATAATTGTTTTCCACGAAATTGTGAATTTCCAAAGATGTCGGACTATTGCAACACCACGTTGTGAACGGTTACACAACAGCAGACCATAACAGTTCACTGTGTGGCACTGCACTGCAGTGGTCATATTTCGTATGCGATCAACATTTTAAAACTTACTTTGCAACCATTGACCCCCCTCAGCACGCTTTGTAAATTTTTACAACTGTGAATGCCCCCCTAAGTCCAAATAAGAGAATACTTGTCCAAGGAACTAGATAAAGTAACACTGAGATCTGCAAATCTTCCCATCGTGATCAGAGTTACATTTCATTATGACTGCAATTACAATTAATTACAATACCCACTGATTACTTGGTACTGTAACCATAATCATGATGTCATACAATCACTGTAATCGGCCTATGTAAACAATTATGATTAACATAACATTTTACATACTTGCAAATTATTTTATATAATTACTTTATTAAAATGGTCAGCACATATTACTAGCATCAACTCAATTTAACAGACTAGATGTTACTATTTTACTGGCTTTACCAGAAACAGAAGATATCAAAAATTTTCTGTAATAAAACTGTTCTAGGGTATGCTGTATAGTAATCTGTAATGAGAATGTGGTCAGTATAACACTGCATGTTAAAGTACTTCACTCCTACTGGCAGCATTCTTTACTATGAGGAAAGTGTCACTTGTTGAAGTCTTGCAGTGATGCACATTTGCGAGAATGTAGGACAAAACACCCCCCGGACACAAGCCACCCTGGACAAAAGTATAAATCTTTGTAGTTTTGTGCTACGTTGGATACATTAAAACCCCAAAAAGCTCAGAAATAGAACCGTATTTGGTGGGAGTGTGATGACATTGCCACACATCCATAAAGATATGTAACCAAATATTAGGCAACTGCAAATAAAGGTTATTACTTATACTGGATGTTTTAGTTGTGTAAGGAGGGGGGATTTTGTCCTAGTTGCCATTGGGGTGGGGATTATGTATGTACACCCATTTGTGCGATGTCATGGCAATATGGAGTGTGAGCATCAATGCCATGCAGTGCGTGCCACACGGTCTGCGCCACGTGGTCTGTGCCAAACAGCACATCATGTACAATTGTCTCTGAACATAACACCAATGTTACAGCCTAACCAGAGCTTCGACCATGGTCAGCTTGCACCAGACTGACCAGTTCCATGTCTACTGTCATCTTTACTAGGATGTGAACTCTTTAACTCTTCCTTTAAGACAGGCGGAACATCAAGAAGATCAATGCACTCAGGCGGAACAAGTTTCTTCACTATTTGTAGACACCTCTCCCTCAGAGAATACACTGAAACACCATATGTCACCACTCAATAATGACAAGGGTCCAAATAAAAAAAAAATGTACACAGTGAATGTCTCTAACTCCTTAACCATCCAAATGTGTTAGAATGAACTAACATTTTTTAAATGTAATCAAATCTGACTGTTATAGATACTAGCAAGATATCCATCCTCCGGATGAAATAATAAATTGGTAGTTCATAAGTGACTCTCACAATATAATTTTTTTTTTTACAGACATCCATGTATGCCTTGGTACTTGGTGCTGCCAGTCAATATCTTGATGGCTTCTTGGAACCCAACTTGAAATCCAACTTTCAAAATTGTGACGTAATACTGATAGTTATAGTAATGTCTAGAGATGCTTTGCCCTTGTATTACATAACTTGGGACACTTGAAGAAAAGACACATGATGTTGTGAACAATTGTCCGTTATTGTGTACAACTGGGGACAATTGTACACAATAACTACAAAAAAAAATGGTTATTCAGTTGTTCACAGAAAAGGTAATAGCGGGGTAAATTTTGAAAAAAGGCTTCCCAGAGATGGGACTTAAATGTAATCTAATATGATTACTGTTAAAGAGGAAAAAAAGTCATGGTTTTCAGCCTATGCACCTAGAAGACCTACTAAAACATAACCATTTGCAACTACAATTAAGAATATCACGCCAATGGTTTACTAGGAAAATCTTGTTGAATACACATCATCTTAATTTGCCACAATAGTCTAGGTTAGTTGATTTTTATAGAGCTATGCATGTGCTTATCAAACTATGATTATGATTACTTAGAAAATTAATGTAATCGACTACGATTACTTTTGCATGTATTTGCATGACTACAATCTTGAGTACTGATTACATTTAAGAATCTACTTGACATAATTAAATAAATAAAACCCCTCATGTCATTATTGTCACCAATGTTATTCTAGACAAAATCAAACATGATATTAAAGTACAATTGATTGTAATCATGATTACGATTACTTTATAATGTAATTGAATACAAGAACAATACCTCACCAACTTTTGACGATTACACACAAGTACAATTACTCAATCTCTGCTGATTCGCCTCACCTGGTATAGAAATGAAGACAAGCCTCCTCCTGGGAGGCCACCCATCCTTCTCCCTGTCCCAGGCTTCAGGCTGATACACTGCCTGGCACTGGACGACCAACATGTCCCCACTGTCCCTGTCCTGGAAGGTCCATGGGTGTCCCACAAATGTGTTCACATCAACATAACACCCGGGACTGAGAGTCTTGTAGTGCATACTCTGTCCTTCGTAGTCAATCCATGTCACATTTACTGTGCGTGTAGTCCGGTTAACAAACCGCAGGAATGACGGTACTCGTGACTGTCCTGAACGCTGTCCACGCGTGGCATTGCGCAGTTTCCATAGCGGCTGGTTACTTGCACTCTCATTCGCTCCCGTCATTCTGCATAGGTTGGCTACTGCTGCTGAAATGTAAAGTAAGTTTATAGTAATTCCATATGTAGTAACCTAACTACTAACTTTTCAGTGTGGATGGACAGGCAGTTAGATATTATCATTTTAAATAAAATCAAAACATTTTATTTTAGTACTTGCCTAAATAAACATAATATGTTCAGACACTTTCTGGAGACCACAACCTACACCTGTCACTAAATTGATAAGTCTCAGACAAGAGTTAAATCAAAAAATACCAGTGGCAGTGTTACATAATGTATTTAATGTTAACGAGTTAATAGGCTAAATGGCAAACCGGCTAAACGCCTACCGTCTCGCATGTCTACACACGGCAACCCCCAACTTTACTTAAGTTTCACGTAACTCATTTAGGATAATTATTTAAATTTAAGAAATGCCTAGCTATAGCTATACTGCCTATAGCTATAGACACAAGTCAGAAGTGACAAGAGTCCCTAAAGTTTAAACTAAAGTCTAAACTAGATTCTAGAGCAAACTATCTACTAAGTATGTGTATGACAGTGACTAAACCTGTGGCTGTGTTGTGACACCGTCGCATCAAAGCCCGCGGTGAACCTACCTCAGTCAACAACGAGCAGTTGTACAGATCGATGCCGACGTCACCAGGCGAACTGTTGGGTTTATGCAAGTTCCATTCTTATCATAGCCATAGACATCGTGACAGGGGCTGAACCTGAGGCTGCGGTGAAGTATGACGGTTGTGTTAGATCAATAGTTGTGTAACGTCGAAGCCAGCGACAAGTCGGCGCTTTCCTCAAATATTTACAAATAAATATAGTCGTAAGGCATTCCAAATAACGCACATTATAACTACAAATGCAAGTATTTCCTTTCCACGTCAACTGACAATATATGTACTGCCATTAGCTACTAATTTGCCAAGTAATTTGCATAATACGTCGCACGCACCAAACTTCGACATTCTTTGATTCAACGCCACAGTGAAGCAGATTATTGTCCAATCACAAAATAGATATTCCGTGTACCCCGGAATAGGACTCATCGTAAACATCCGGTATAAACATTGGGAAGCTGTCGGTTTATTTTTTGACTTTCTAGCTGTTTTGCATCAGCTCAGACTTATATTAGACTGCGCTGTACATAAGGACGCAAACTATAACGTGACTTCTCCTTGACCGCATATCATATAATTATATGGTGGCAGTCCACATCTACGGCATACAAAGCATAGAATTGTCTGTGTGCGATCTAGACACGTGGTCCGTTCAAGGGGCCACCTAGTATAATAATAATAATAATAATAATAATAAATGTTTTATTTTAGACAAGAGCCCATATATATATATATATATATATATATATATATATATATATATATATATATATATATATATATATATATATATATATATATATATATATATATATATATATATATATATATATATATATATATATATATATATCAAAGTGTAAAAATAATTCTCAAAAAGTGGATTATCAGACTTCTGTAACCGGCATAAAAGGCTAAATATTGACGAGCGAATGCGTTCGTTAAAGGATTTTACATAATTAGTAGCAAACATATGACTTGCACTACAACGGGGTGACATGTTGTGTAAAATTATAAAACTGTTGTTATAAGCAATAACAATACCTTTCATACTCTGTTTTTTTAAATTACACCAAAGACTTGAGGTATACAATTGAACCACAGTATGAATTAAATAAAGTTGTTTTAATGGTACCGTTGCATAAGTTAAATTTTCTGGCTAAAACATTTGCCTGCGCATAAATACATCTGTTCTGCCTGGCAATATCATCATCACCAGTAAGGTTATTGTTTATAATATGGCCAAAGTATTTACATTTCTCAGTGTGAGGTAGTGTTTGGTTATTGATAACAACAAGGTGAATATTTTTCTTGTCTTCAGGTTTGTTATCAATAACCATGCAGAAAGAGTTGTTGGCATTGTATATGTTATATCAAACATATTGCCGTACTCGGCCTTAGAGGCATCCAACATAGTGACATACACATATATGAGCCATTCGCTGTGTAGTGTAGAAAGAGTTCTTTTTATAAAAAATATGAACATTTCAGTTGAGTGGTACTTTTTAAATCCAAATTGGTTTACACATGTAGTTAAACAAGTAGAAACCCTGGATAATATCAAAGATTCAAATAATTTACCAGCAATTGTGGCTAGACGAATGGGTCGGTAGTTGTTGTTATCAGACAGGTCACCAGCCTTATTTTTAATTATGGGAGCTATGATTACAATCATAGCCCCCACAATTAAAAATAAGGCATCCGGTAAGAAAACCATGAGTTAACATGCTGCTATATAACAGTGACATGAGAACATGAAGTTTTTCATAGGCATATTTAAAATATTCGTTACTTACACTATCATAACCCAGGGCTTTGCCTACAGGCACTGCATGTATTATATCTTGAATTTCCTCAGCATTTACAATCATTTGAACATTAAACTGTACATTGCTACAGTGTTCATTGATCTTCTTGATATTAGCTGGATAACCAGGTATAGAGTTAAGTAGTGATTGGTAATGATGAAGCCACATATTCTTTACATTTTCCACACCAGAAGCACTACCAACATTGCTAGGATTTGGCAACCTAGCATTATTCATATGTTTTATGTCCTTCCAGAAGTTTTTGAAGTCATAATTGTATTATTGCGTAGTTTAGAAGCAAGTCGTTCAGCTTTAAGAATTTCAGCATTTTTTTCACAAAGTCTTATGTTGCGTTTACAATAAGCACGTCTAATTTTCATTAAAGTAAAGTCTGCAGTAAAGTCTCTGAAAAAAGGAAAGTCAGCTGGAATTGATAACATACCAGCAGAACTGGTTCAAGCTGGGGGAGAAGCCTTGATTACCACACTTACAACAATCTGCAACAAGATCTGGCAGACAGGAGAATGGCCCACCCCATGGACTCAGTCACTGATCATAACACTTCCCAAGAAAGGCAACCTACAGATGTGCCAAAATTACAGAACAATCAGCCTCATCAGCCACCCGAGCAAAGTCATGTTGAAGATACTACTCAACAGACTCAAACCCCAGGCAGAAGAGATTATCGCTGAAGAACAAGCGGGTTTTCGAGCAGGACGGAGCACCAGTGAACAGATCTTCAACCTTAGAATCCTTTGCGAGAAACACCTTCAACATCAGCAAAGCCTGTATCATGTCTTTATAGATTTCAAGAAGGCCTTTGATAAGGTATGGCATGCGGCCCTATGGGCAACCATGAGGAAGTACAACATTGGCTCCAAGCTTGTCCGAACCATTGAACACCTATATGACAATGCCACCAGTGCAGTAACCTTCAACAGCAGCATAGGAGACTGGTTTCGAACAACAGTCGGAGTTCGACAAGGATGCCTACTATCACCAACGCTCTTCAACATTTTTCTGGAAAGGATCATGACTGATGCTTTAGAAAACCATCAAGGCACTGTCAGCATTGGAGGCAGGACAATCACCAACCTTCGTTTTGCTGACGACATCGACGGCTTAGCAGGAGATGAAGAACAAGAACTAGTCAATTTAGTGGAGCGCCTTGAAAAAACATCTACATCATACGGCATGGAGAGCAGTGCCGAAAAGACCAAACTGATGACGAACAACACACAAGGCATCAGCACAGAGGTCAAAGTTAATGGACAGAGACTTCAGACAGTAACAAGCTTCAGGTACTTGGGATCAATTATCACAGATGAGGGTTCCAAACCGGAGATACTTGCCAGGATTGCACAGACAACAGCAGCACTAACAAGGTTGAAACCCTTATGGAACGACAGAAACATCACGGTCAGTTCGAAGATAAGGCTGATGCGTTCCCTTGTCATGTCCATCTTTCTGTACGCTTGTGAAACATGGACCCTCTCAGCAGATCTACAGAAGAGGATACAAGCCATGGAAATGAGATGCTTTCGGAAGATCTTGCGCTTATCATACAAAAACCATGTTACTAACGAAGCTGTCCGCAACAAGATCAAAGAAGCCATCGGACCATATGATGACCTTCTTACAACAGTTAAGAAGCGTAAACTGAAGTGGTACGGTCATGTATAACGATCATCTGGCCTTGCAAAGACTATCTTGCAAGGTACCGTAAGAGGGGGGAGACGAAGAGGTAGACAGAAGAAGAGGTGGGAAGACAACATCAAAGAATGGACAGGAATGGAGTTCGCTGACTCCCAGAGAGCTGTCGAGAACAGGGAAACATGGAGAGAGCTGGTTAGAAAGTCATCAATGGTGCCCCAACGATCCTTACGGGTTATGGGAAAGTGAAGAAGAATTTTCATTATATCGTACAAGGGACCGTGACGAGGACTCTCAGCAGACCGCCAGATGAGAAAAGAATCTCTAGCAGCTTGATGGGGTCTCTGACCAGGTCGTTCCATCCAAGAACAGCATGCGTAGAAGACGTGTTGCTAGCCTTAGTTGGGATTGCCTCTGCAGCGACTGGTAAAAGGCGGTCAAGTAAATAGCTGAAAAGGGTGGGCAAGAATTACAGGGATGTATAGTATCTACCCCCTCTGCACGTGCGTTGTTGCTATTGCTGCTGTTGTTTTTTGCGTGCGTGCGTGTGTACATTGTGATTTCTTTTATAAATATTTTAGTAAATATACAATAAAGGCTAAATGACAACTTCACATTTGTGGAATGTTACCGATCTTTCAAGTGTATATGCGTGCGTATCCTTACATTTGAATTGTACTGTATTTCCTCATCTTAGTGTGTAATTGGCAGATAAACAATGTACGTTATATTAATTTCTGCTTTACTCGTTGAAATTTAATAAATAATGTTTTCTGTAATCTTAATTACAAGTGGCAATAGCTTAAAAACTTAATTTGACTTTTTAATATGTTACGATCGGGGAACTACGCAAAGTCAGGAGGGTCCCACCTCAACGAAGATGGAACCTCAAGTAGACATAATATGCGTTTGTTTTCAGACAAAGTGAAGACCCTGTCCACAGTTAGTCCAAGCCGGAAAGATGTGCACAGGTCACACTGGAT
This sequence comes from Lamellibrachia columna, assembly GCA_963662155.1. Taxonomy (NCBI): domain Eukaryota; kingdom Metazoa; phylum Annelida; class Polychaeta; order Sabellida; family Siboglinidae; genus Lamellibrachia; species Lamellibrachia columna. Next base: position 35,432,657 of record OY759272.1, on the reverse strand, counting down.
GTCACTTGATCACCATTTAAGAAGTCATGTAAGTCTTATTGAAAACCACGGCACTCTTGTAATTTGTAAAGAAATCGTTCTTGTTCGCTCAAATCAGGCCAACTGCCCCGAGGAATTCCCGCCCCGAGCTGTTCTGGCTATTGTACCATACCGCCGTGCACATACCGCCGTGCACATACCGCCGTGCACATACCGCCGTGCACATACCGCCGTGCACATGCGGCCGTGCACATACCGCCGTGCACATACCGCCGTGCACATACCGCCGTGCACGTAATACCCGGGGGGGGGGGCACACACACACACACACACACACACACACACACACACACACACACACACACACACACACACACACACACACACACACACACACACACAAACACCACACCACACCACACCACACCACACCACACCACACCACACCACACCACACCACACCACACCACACCACACCACACACACACACACACACACACACACACACACACACACACACACACACACACACACACACACACACACACACACACACACACCGTATGAGCTACATACTTGTCTCCACGCCCATAGGCTAGCGCAATGGCAGTTGGTATGCATACCACCCCGAAAAGACAAACACGTCAAAACACTCTTTGTCCACCAAAGCTTTGTCCTGCAAGAAATAACACTTTCGTAACATTCATCACAGTTCTAGTGTATAGTATAAGTATACTGCATATTTGTGTTAGCGTATGCATGCAAATTATTCGGCCAATGACAGGCGAATAACAACAACCCATGTGAAGTGGGAGTGTAGATATTACGCATCTTTCTAATGTTGGCCCGTCCCGTCCGTCCTTTACTTGCCCGCCTTTTAGGTGGCCCATCGAGATCGGCGCATATCTGCGAGAACAGACGCGAGCCGAGGCAGCACTTGCCAGCTGATTGCTGCTGCGTGGTCGTCAGGTTTCGAACAAACCCCTGTGTGTGTACGCCCGATCCCCCCCCCCACCCTCCCGATGACGGGCCTGTAGGTGTATATTACATAGGGTCTACGGCGTTTGAAACTCGATTCAATCATACAATTATGGTAACGTCATCATCTCGTTTTATGCGTTGTATATTAACGAATACAGAATTGGTATAAATTAGCTATTTTTCGTTCCAGACCTTCCGACAGTTTCACTTTCTTTAAAAACACAATATCTCCACCCCCCCAACAAAAAAAACAATCGCCCATGCTACCCACTTCTCAACACGTCACAATTGACAGCGTCGCTTCCGCTCATTTCGCCATTTTCCGGCAAGTCGATACCAAACGAGCAGCCTCGACAATTCGTCAACGCATTTAAAGAGAAAGTCATGGTTTTGGGCCTATGCACATATAACAGTAACTACAGTTAAGTATATCACGCCAGTGGTTTACTAGGAAAACCTTAAACACACAGCATCTTTATTTCATGGGACGCGCTATACTAAACTCCTAGTCACATACTTGACAATATGATATGGGCATACTGTTTTCGTCTAAATTCAACCTATGCGACATAGTTCGGTCTTTGTTTACTAAACTTCTCACGTTCTGACGTAGCAGCTCGTTTGATTGAGATTTTGCGTTGCTTCGGTGTGACCGTCGTCCCTGCGAGCTCTGTCCATATCGATAAACGTTCTTGATATTTTCTGAGCTATTTATACCAGCTTCGGTGATTTAAGGTGTTTCGATGTAAATTCTAATATGTTTAGTGATGTATTAAAAAAGAAATATATTAGTTAGTTAGGCTTAAGAATTGTTAATATCATTAATATTATATTAATAATCCTAAGCCTAGCTATAGTCAGACCGACGATAATCCGTACCCTGATTCAGTTGCCGTAATGCGTATTTCGTTTCTGGACAGTGCAGCAATGCAATAAGCGTGGGCGTCACTGGTGTATGTATGTAGTATTCAGTTACAGGCAGACGGTCAGTCAACAGCTGCCGTGGAAGGGGCTGTATACAAAAACACCCATTATTCTCCAAAGAGGCCCTTAGCCGGGGTTCCAGGGTGAACAAACGTCTAACAAAACTGGAACATAACAACCGGAACCTGGTCAACGCGCGAGGTATTTTGAGAAACATCAGTAAGAATAATGTAATGTATCGTATTAATCAACCGCATTATTCGGAAATGTATTGATTTATGATTCCATGTATTATTGTTTCTGAGTTTGTAATTGGATCACATTATTTGCTTGTTGAAATACGATGGCCGCTGAAAATATAATTTATACTGTCTGTTGTTTATTTATGCCTCCATTTTATATGTTTATGTTTTACGTGTTGTCTTTTATAATATGCTTAATGACACGTGTAGGCCTACTGTTGTTTATTGGAAATACATTACCGGTTAATTGATTGGTTGGCTGATTGATTGCTTGGTCGATCGATTAACTAATTGATTGATTGATTGATTGACTGATTGAGTGAATGTGCCATTTTTAGTAGGAAACGCATAAATTGAAGGTATGACATGAGTATTGGTATACAGGCATGACAACAACTTGATTCAAAGAAAATCAAGCGGAAGCTTTATTAATGAGCGAGCAAAGATGAAGTAAACATAGTCACCATATATTTAAAGCCATCGGGACACAGTTCAAGTACACGAAAGTAATAATCACCATGGCAACACATTGTCCATTGTTTTTACAATCAAACGTTTTTCATCGACAGCGTCAGAGAGAATGTTCCGGCGTCGATTGCGTAACGTTCACGAATCCGAGAGCGTCGGATCTTCTTCGCCTCGATCGGCATCACCGGTAGATGTTTCCGATGACGCTGGAAAGTTGGAGAACGAACGCCTCGATCGGCGTCGACGAAGGATGTTTCGAGTGGCGTTCGCCTGTGTCGGTGTCAACGTTTCGTTGCTGGTGACATTTGATTTGCCGATAGGTATAACTCGATCGTCTCGCTTGCGCCTGGATTTCTCCGAAGCACGAACTAGGCACTGAGCAAATTTAGTATTAACAAACGTAATAGGAAATAAAATATTAGATAATAATAAATATTAATAACTTTTTTAATCCGCAACATGTCGTCACGTCCACTGCAGTCTTCTGTTTGGATAAATCATAAACGCTCGGTAACACCGTACACGTGTGAATATCCCCGGAGAATCCCCGGTTCCCCGGAGAAATTCCTCGTCATAAAACTGAAAAGTATAACGAAATGAAAACGAACTTTAGTACCAACGCGTCTGTAGCCGCAACAGCGGTCGGTCAAACCGGAAGCACGCGTGAGACACCTGAAATGAAAGATCACCGGTGTTTAGCCGATTACTATTTAAATAACTTTACCGGTTATCTATATATCGATCTATATACACCCCGGTAATAATCATCACCTTGAACACAAGTACCGCAGTACTGCACATATGTTTACACCGTTGTACATTAGTTATACATTTCGGATGGCTTTGTTAGGCTTACCTCGGAAATTAGGGCGTCCCTCCCGACGTCACTTCCGGTGCCGTGTGATCGTCTGTTACGTCTGAAGACGACGTCATGGACATAATGTTTACATTCAATGCCTAGTCGCGAACGAGATGTTCCGCCGACGTCATGAATTCTGGGACGTGAAGCGTTCGCGTTGCAAGTCCGTAGGCAGACATAGCTCGAGTTTGTCTTCACTTGCTGGCGTTGCGTTCGACGTTACCGTAAGGGTTGTGACGTCCAAGCGTCCACGACTTGGAATCACTTCCCGTCTGTCTCTTTCACCTTTCGTTGTGACGTCATTGACGTGGGCCAAAAACTGGTCACCAACAAAACAACAAGATCGATTCTCTAACAATATACAATGACATAGGAGATATATCATATATCATAATGTATACATTAGTATAAAATAAAATATAATAAAATGTATATAGGCTATAGCGTCGAAATCTCCATGCAGACACCCGAACTCAAATCAAAATCGTTATGCATGCTAGTACTCGTGACATATTTAAGTGAAAAGAGCAGGAACTGTTAGTTAAAACCAGTTACAATGTTGATCCATTGTGAATCATTATTGTGTGGACATTCGGTCTTCGTTTGGTAGACTATAATACGTCAAAACGACTCCGAACTGTGACACTCGTAGCTCGTTCGAAACGCATCCGACTTCGTTGAGACCACGGGCAACTGAATCAACTTGGGCCTTTATAACTAATATATACTAAAGGGTATGCAACATGACACCACTCGCCTTTCAACATCCGTATCTGAGCTTTGCAATGCATAATCCGATTACTACGATCATACACACATGTCCAAATGAATAAACTTTCAATATACCTACTTTTGATTACACATATATCTGTATTTCTTAACGAAAATATATATTTTAACGACTGCGCGCAGAAAAGTACATACGACGAAATGTCATAACGTGAGAGCGCAGACGAAAGTGAGGTGCAACACACTTTGTTACGGAAATAGTCGACCCAACAAAGAGACAGCAGCGTCTCTGTCTGACAGCTTCTACGTGCGGTTATATTTTTGATCTATCAATGAAGACGTCGGAAGACATAACCTTTTGGTAAGTCATATATAACCGCACGTAGAAGCTGTCAGACAGAGACGCTGTTGGCTTTTTGTTGCGTCGACTATTTCCGTAACAAAGTGTGTCTGAATTGTCACGTGATGACATTTCGTCGTATGTACTTTTCTGCGCGCAGTCGTTAAAATATATATTTTCGTTAAGAAATACAGACATATGTGTAATCAGAAGTAGGTATATTGAAAGTTTATTCATTTGGACATGTGTGTATGATCGTAGTAATCGGATTATGCATTGCAAAGCTCAGATACGGATGTTGAAAGGCGAGTGGTGTCATGTTGCATACCCTTTAGTATATATTAGTTATAAAGGCCCAAGTTGATTCAGTTGCCCGTGGTTGAGATCTAGCGAGTAAGTGTTATTGCTGCGAGTTACCGCATGGTCTCGTGATGGCAAAGACGCGCTTGATTGGCCAATATATTTAATTTACGTCATTGACAATAGTCGTTCGAAATTTATGGGAACCGTTGCCAATAATAACGTTGCTTTTTTAACGCACGTAAGACGCAAGGAAACGTTCCGTTCCTTTTTTCTGCATCTCAGCTTATTGCTGTTCAACACCTTATTAACTGTAGACAACAAAGTAAACAACATATATTGTGGACTGAAAAAACATGGGACATGGTAGTAAATGTGGCAGTTTTGTGCATCAATGATCAAACCTTCGTTACTTCAAACAACAAAGCTGAAACAATCTTTGTGACATCTTTGCCGAGAAATCAACTATCGCAGAAATGGGTATCATGCAGTTAATTTGTTTATTAAGAGCTGGCCTTTCTACAGGCGATGAATTAACACAACAGCTGCACAATGCCATTGACCAGAAGCAAGACCGAACTACCTTTACATCAGTAGAACACAGAGTGTGGCATAAAGATCTGATGACTACACTGCCCATAGGTATTCTGGGAAAGCTGCTACCTTCGCTAAATGACTTTAAGGACAGCATTATGACAGTCACCATCAATGGAATACGCTTTGGTGCCAAGTCCACCAACGCAGAGGTACCCCGGGAATCCGTACTAGGAACTATGTCATGCATTATCTTCATTGATGGTATGCCAGACAAACTGCAGAACCCTGTTGAAATAACATGTCTCTTGGACACATATAAACAAACAATCAAAGTGGTTTTATTGAGAACATCTCAACGCTAGCTCAGCGGAGTTACATCTTCAGATTACCGTGTGCGACCCGAATCGGTCTAAATTACACTCGGCATAATTATAACACGAATCAGTCCGAATAATACTTAGTAATAAGCAGTATTACAACATCCTCCTTTCCTTGATTAATTCAGTCGATATTCCCTCAAGTGTTCTGGAACCCGCCTGGCTCGCGTGGACCTCCGAGTTGGAGACATGGTACATGGTCAGGGGTCAGGCGGAATGTCGCTCGCATTTGCCTCAGTTGGAAAGCTCTGATGGTCGTTTGATAGATCATCTCCCGTTCGTTTAACAAACCTGGTGATGTCTTGCGTCGGTCGAGGTTCTAGCTCTCTAAGTTGTCCACGGTTTCTTCGCAGTTGTCTGCCGTTTGGGGTGGACACAACATTGCTCCTCGGTTCGTTACACTTCTCACTCACTGTTGCTGGGAACCATGTTTTGTCAACTTGGCTGCGTACACGCACTCTCTGTCCTACATAGAGTGGGGGGAGGTCGCTACCGCTCGTCTGGTCATGATGCCGTTTCATTGCGTCTCGACGTTCCTCCAGTCGTTCTCTTTGTGCAAACAGTCCTGGATCACCGTGACTCGGAAGTACCGTTACCAGTGGTCTTCCGAGAAGCATTTCACCCGGGGAAGGTAAGTTCGTGTCGACAGGTTGAGCAACGCAAGCTGGATGTCACTGCCGTTTCGCAAGGCTTTCTTCACAATCGGTTTTACACTTCGTTCGATGAATCCGTTGCTCCGCGCATAGTGAGGTGAACTCGTCACGTGATTTATTCTCCATGATTCAACAAACTCATTGAACGGTTGTCCAGTGTACTGTGGACCGTTGTCTGTCATGATCTCGTCGGGACGACCAAACAATGCAGAGTATCTCTTCAGACGATCTGTGACAGCTTGACTGGTCACAGGAGTGCGGATTTAATCGACCAGTGGATACTTGATGTATCTGTCCGTGGTATCAATGGTTCGCGTCTGTTTGCGTCCTGGTGTTCCTGGCAAGTCTCGCACGATTTACAGATGCGTTCAACATGTTTGTTAATGTTCAGCCAACGAGCAAGACGTCGCGTTTTTTCAACGCCTTGCAACTGTTCAAGAATGTCTCGTTGCATGCTCGCTGGTACAACAATCTGCCGTCCCTTGAACAGTACACCATCCTCTACAGCTAGTTCATCCCTGAAAGACCAATATGGCCTCAGATCAGTTGGTAATTCCTTGATGTGTTCAGGCCATCCGTGATGTACGACTTCCTTCAGTCGGTTCAACACTGGACATCGTGTTGTCTCCTCTCGCAGTAGGATCTGTTTCGCTACCGGAAAGTTGATGAGGCCGATTAGAACATGGCTTGTGTCTTCTGCTTCGAGTTCCAGTCCGTCGACTCGTTCGTCTAGCTCAATGTCTCTGTCATGTTCTGGGTTTGGTAGTCTGCAAAGAGCGTCGACGAGAGTCATCTGCTCTCCGGGTCGGTAGACGATGTCGAAGTTGTATCCCTGGATCTTCAACAACATTCGTTGTAGCCTCGGTGGAGCTGCATGCAATGGTTTTGCACAAATCGTGACCAGTGGCTTATGATCTGTGATCTACCATGCAGGTATGTGTGGGATCGCTGAATTCCATGTACCACTGCCAGCAGTTCTCGTTCGATATTGCTGTACCTCAACTGACATTCTGTCAGCGTCTTCGAACCAAACGCGACTGGTCTCTCATCTTGGATCAGTGCAACTCCTAGCCCTTTCTTGGAAGCATTGACTTCAAGCCTTAGTGACCTTGTTGTATTTGAATATTTCAGGCAGGCACTCTCCGATACAGCTTCTTTCAGCTCGTCTACCTGCTTCTGGTAGGCACTGTCCCACGTCCAGGTTGTGTCTTTCTTGAGAAGACCACGAAGCATATGCGATTTCTCAGCAAAGCGCAGAATGTACTGAGACAAGTTTGTCATCATGCCGAGGAATCTCTGTAGGTCTTCCTTCCACTGCAGTGCTGGCATGTTCTGGATGTCTCGTACTTTCGCGGGATATGGATTGATACCCTCGGCTGTGTACGTATTGCCGTAGAACGAGATAGGTTCCTGCTTGATGAAGCATTTGTCGCTGTTGAGAACGAGGCCTTTTTCTGCTGCTCGATTCATGAGGTTGATCTTGTTGGCATCACGGTCCGCTGCATTCCTTCCATGTACACACACATCATCAGCGATGCTCACAACACTTTAGCCCTTCCTTCCCGTCCATCCTCGCTTGAAAAATGTCATGGGATGTGCTCAGTCCGAACGGGAGTCGTTGCCAACAGTATCGACCAAACGATGTTCGGAACGTGGTCAATAACTGCGAATCTTCATCCAGATGTATTGCCCAGTAGCCTGCTTTTGCATCTAGCTTACTGAACACTGTGGCATGTGTGAACTCTGGATTCAACTCTTCAACCGTCGGGGTCTTACGCGGACATCTCTTCAGACTGTCATTCAGTCCCTTTGGGTCTAGACATATGTGGATGGAACCGTCCTTCTTTGTGGTAAAGGTGAGACTTGAGCACCAGTCAGTGTGCTCGTCGACCTTGCGTATCACCTTTTGTGACACCATGTTGTCAATTTCTTGCTTCAGCTTGTCTTTGGTATGCATGCTGCACTTTTGTGGTGCATCAATGAACGCTTCAGCGTCATCTTTGAGATGCAACCTCACAGTTCCTTTGAAGTTTCCGATCTTGTCAAACTGCTGGGGATACAATGACACCAGATCCTTGATGTCTTGTATTTAGGCTGGCATCACTTTGGGTTGCCACAGTTGCTTGTGTTGTCATGGACGTTGTCAACACTGATCGTTACGAGATGTAGTCTTTCACATGTTGGTAGTCCAACGACGGCAGGTCCATCTACGTCAACAACGTAGAATGTAGCTTGGTCCCATACAGAGTTCTTGTGTTGGCACGGTATTTGGATTGTTCCGAAACACGGTATCTTCTGCCCATTGTACGCTGTCAATTTGACATTACCCAAGGCTGTCAACAGTTCGGTAGTGCTTGCAAGTTTTCCATACATTTGTCTGAATGTGTGTAGAGGCAGAGTGTTTCCCATTGCTCCCGTGTCAATGTGCGTAGAGGCAGAGTGTTTCCCATTGCTCCCGTGTCAATGTGCGTAGAGGCAGAGTGTTTCCCATTGCTCCCGTGTCAATGTGGGTAGAGGCAGAGTGTTTCCCATTGCTCCCGTGTACATGTGGGTAGAGGCAGAGTGTTTCCCATTGCTCCCGTGTCAATGTGGGTAGAGGCAGAGTGTTTCCCATTGCTCCCGTGTCAATGTGTGTAGAGGCAGAGTGTTTCCCATTGCTCCCGTGTCAATGTGTGTAGAGGCAGAGTGTTTCCCATTGCTCCCGTGTCAATGTGTGTAGAGGCAGAGTGTTTCCCATTGCTCCCGTGTCAATGTGGGTAGAGGCAGAGTGTTTCCCATTGCTCCCGTGTCAATGTGTGTAGAGGCAGAGTGTTTCCCATTGCTCCCGTGTCAAAGTGTGTAGAGGCAGAGTGTTTCCCATTGCTCCCGTGTCAATGTGTGTAGAGGCAGAGTGTTTCCCATTGCTCCCGTGTCAATGTGTGTAGAGGCAGAGTGTTTCCCATTGCTCCCGTGTCAATGTGCGTAGAGGCAGAGTGTTTCCCATTGCTCCCGTGTCAATGTGCGTAGAGGCAGAGTGTTTCCCATTGCTCCCGTGTCAATGTGTGTAGAGGCAGAGTGTTTCCCATTGCTCCCGTGTCAATGTGCGTAGAGGCAGAGTGTTTCCCATTGCTCCCGTGTCAATGTGCGTAGAGGCAGAGTGTTTCCCATTGCTCCCGTGTCAATGTGCGTAGAGGCAGAGTGTTTCCCATTGCTCCCGTGTCAATGTGCGTAGAGGCAGAGTGTTTCCCATTGCTCCCGTGTCAATGTGCGTAGAGGCAGAGTGTTTCCCATTGCTCCCGTGTCAATGTGCGTAGAGGCAGAGTGTTTCCCATTGCTCCCGTGTCAATGTGCGTAGAGGCAGAGTGTTTCCCATTGCTCCCGTGTCAATGTGCGTAGAGGCAGAGTGTTTTCCATTGCTCCCGTGTCAATGTGCGTAGAGGCAGAGTGTTTTCCATTGCTCCCGTGTCAATGTGCGTAGAGGCAGAGTGTTTCCCATTGCTCCCGTGTCAATGTGCGTAGAGGCAGAGTGTTTCCCATTGCTCCCGTGTCAATGTGCGTAGAGGCAGAGTGTTTCCCATTGCTCCCGTGTCAATGTGCGTAGAGGCAGAGTGTTTCCCATTGCTCCCGTGTCAATGTGCGTAGAGGCAGAGTGTTTCGCATTGCTCCCGTGTCAATGTGCGTAGAGGCAGAGTGTTTCCCATTGCTCCCGTGTCAATGTGCGTAGAGGCAGAGTGTTTCCCATTGCTCCCGTGTCAATGTGCGTAGAGGCAGAGTGTTTCCCATTGCTCCCGTGTCAATGTGCGTAGAGGCAGAGTGTTTCCCATTGCTCCCGTCTCAATGTGCGTAGAGGCAGAGTGTTTCCGATTGCTCCCGTGTCAATGTGCGTAGAGGCAGAGTGTTTCCCATTGCTCCCGTGTCAATGTGCGTAGAGGCAGAGTGTTTCCCATTGCTCCCGTGTCAATGTGCGTAGAGGCAGAGTGTTTCCCATTGCTCCCGTGTCAATGTGCGTAGAGGCAGAGTGTTTCCCATTGCTCCCGTGTCAATGTGCGTAGAGGCAGAGTGTTTCCCATTGCTCCCGTGTCAATGTGCGTAGAGGCAGAGTGTTTCCCATTGCTCCCGTGTCAATGTGCGTAGAGGCAGAGTGTTTCGCATTGCTCCCGTGTCAATGTGCGTAGAGGCAGAGTGTTTCCCATTGCTCCCGTGTCAATGTGCGTAGAGGCAGAGTGTTTCCCATTGCTCCCGTGTCAATGTGCGTAGAGGCAGAGTGTTTCCCATTGCTCCCGTGTCAATGTGCGTAGAGGCAGAGTGTTTCCCATTGCTCCCGTGTCAATGTGCGTAGAGGCAGAGTGTTTCCCATTGCTCCCGTGTCAATGTGCGTAGAGGCAGAGTGTTTCCCATTGCTCCCGTGTCAATGTGCGTAGAGGCAGAGTGTTTCCCATTGCTCCCGTGTCAATGTGCGTAGAGGCAGAGTGTTTCCCATTGCTCCCGTGTCAATGTGCGTAGAGGCAGAGTGTTTCCCATTGCTTCCGTGTCAATGTGCGTAGAGGCAGAGTGTTTCCCATTGCTTCCGTGTCAATGTGCGTAGAGGCAGAGTGTTTCCCATTGCTCCCGTGTCAATGTGCGTAGAGGCAGAGTGTTTCCCATTGCTCCCGTGTCAATGTGCGTAGAGGCAGAGTGTTTCCCATTGCTCCCGTGTACATGTGGGTAGAGGCAGAGTGTTTCCCATTGCTCCCGTGTCAATGTGGGTAGAGGCAGAGTGTTTCCCATTGCTCCCGTGTCAATGTGTGTAGAGGCAGAGTGTTTCCCATTGCTCCCGTGTCAATGTGCGTAGAGGCAGAGTGTTTCCCATTGCTCCCGTGTCAATGTGCGTAGAGGCAGAGTGTTTCCCATTGCTCCCGTGTCAATGTGTGTAGTGGCAGAGTGTTTCCCATTGCTCCCGTGTACATGTTTACTCTCAGGGTGTAGTTGTCGTGAGGTCAGTTAGGAGGCTCTACTTATAGTACAGTGTATGCTTCTTCTAGTGCATTTCTTTGCCTGGGAGTGTGTACACAGTTCTCACTCACAGTCACCTCGCTGACTTCCCGTTGGTATTCGTCATCGGGTTCGTAGTCGCCGTTGATTTCGTCTACTTTTTCAGACTTCTATCGACGACCTCGGTATCGACTGCGTCTGTTGTGTGTAGATTTGCGATGCTGTCGCTGTGGCTCGTCGTGTTTTCGGACCGGGTTCTTGGTCTTACAGCATTTTGCCCAGTGTCCCCGTGCTCCACATGTGTGACATTCGTCTTTATAAGCTGGACACTGTCGTGGTTTATGTCGTGTGTCACAACGTTTGCCCTGCTGGTTTGTCGCACAAGCTATGACAGGAACCTCGGTGATTCCACTAGCCATCTGTTTTAGCTTCATATTTCTTGCTGAAACAGCTTCATATTTCCTCCCTTCTTTCAATATTTCGGCGATGCTGTAGCCCGTCGGTCTGCTGAACAGATCGCTACAGAATTCTTCGTGTGGCGAAGAATTATTAACTCCAGCAATCTCTCACTAAGCTCCATGTCGCTAAAATCGCATTTCAGGCCTAGTGTCCTTGCTCTGATGACAAATTGGTCTAGAGACTCATATCGGTCTTTGCTTATAACGCATAAAGTGCAATCAGTTTATTCTGAATTTGATGTTAACTTTGAGCTGGTTTTCGAAGAACTGCCAAAGTTCGTCTGGTTTACGTTTCTCTTCATCCGTCAAGCCACTCACGTTTAACCTACGTAGTCCTTCATCTCCAATGCCTCTTCATCCGTTAAGCCACTCACGTTTTAACCTACGTAGTCCTTCATCTCCAATGCCTCTGCAACTTTTGCGTGCCTTTGCTTCTTCACTGTCGATATTCTCATCTTCGAAGAACAAAATAATTTTTTTAATAGTGATGTCGCATCCCCTAGTTCATCGCATGACCAGTCCATTATTTGGGTATCAGGAAGACATCGTGTGTATTTCAGGGCACTGGTAAGTCAATGTGAGGTTTCGCCATCTAGCGATCAACTGCTTAGTTGTTTTGCGTTCCTCGTCGCTGAGTGCAAATCGCGTTCACACATTTTGTTCACTTTGAGTTCGTACACATTGGCGATTTTAGGGCTTTTAACTCAATCGTTCTTGACACGGTGTGTGCCCTATCGATTACCGTCCTGCCACCATGAAATAATATGTCTCTTGGACACATATGAACAAACAATCAAAGTGGTTTTACTGAGAACATCTCAACGCTAGCTCATTACACTCGGCATATTGTAACACGAATCAGTCCGAATAATACTTAGTAATAAGCAGTATTACAACACCTGTCATTCTCTGATGAATCATAAGCACAGTCAAAAATCATCAGTATTAAGCACAGTCAAGGATAAAGCGCTGCCAACTGTATTGGATGAGGTGCTGTATAAAATAAATATTATTATTATTGTAGACAACTTCAGACAACGGTGGCTTGCTCACTTAACGAATATCTGCTGCAGTTTTGAAAGTGGATAGAACATTGGAATGTGATGTTCGGTGCAGCCAACTGCAGCTAGAGTCAAACTATATCAAGTCTGACAGATGCAGAGACCAGTCACCCCTCACTCACCTTTATCAACATTGTCTTGCCAAGGTGGAAGGGATGGAACTCCTGCGCATCCCTATACAGAAAGACTTGTCCTAGAGACATATAGTAGACACGATGGCCAAGTATGCAGGAACGAGGCTTGGTGTCTTGAAAACAGTGTCACCATACTTCAACCCAAACCAGCGCGAATGGATGGATCATGGATCAAAGATGGAATATATATCATCTGTTTGGATGACAGCCTCTGAAACATCCATAGCACGCGTGATGCCATCCAGAGCAGAGTTGTCAAAATCATAGTTGCGCCAAAGGTTAGTCCAAATAAAGAAGACAGGTTGGTGCACTCACCTTGTTCCACCGAATATACAACGGAGAAGCACCAACTCAGTTCAATGGAATGCTACCTCCTCCTAATGTAGTATAAAGAGCCACAGGGTATCAACATTTCATCACATAGTGGCTATGGCAATTCCAACTTTAAAAACAGCTGGCCTTAAGAGGTCATTCCTACTGACCATGACCCACCTCTGGGACGAACTCCCAGAGGAAATATACTATAAGGGACAAAGAACATATTAAGAAGAGAGCATTTTCATTGGGATAGGGATGCCGCTTCTTCTTGAGAATTCTCGGTCGGTATGTCTGTCTGTCTGTTTGTCTTCCTGATCATAACCGTACGTGATTCGTGTCCTTCATGATGGTCTACATACAAGGCACTTGTCATCAAGAACTCCCAGACTCTGCAGCAAGACGTTAACGCCATGCGATCCTTACTGTATACTTTAACTGACATGACAGGCGATTAGTACCTCCTCTCCTTCGTCTTCACTGATGTCTCATTGTGTCATGTGCTATATTGTCCCACTCACAGTCGGAATTCATGCGAGCTGACTCTGGGTATCGGTACTACCAAATAGGTACCCCACTCGACGTCTCACATTGTCTGACCAACAAGTCAAATTCGCCTGCAAACTTGTTCTTCTCGCTCAGTTGTTTGCGTTTATTTTCTTCTTGGTCATATTAACGAGGAAGGGGCCACAACCTCCCACCTCCCGCTTATCGGCACCCCCTCCATTAACACGATCTCCTGTTGGTAGCGACGGGTTCAGTACTTCCAAGAATCCTTTTTTTCTGTTGTGAAAAACTCGCCACCCTTTGATGTGACGACACCTGCCCCGTTGGTACTGATAAAGTTGGACCTACTCGTTAACTGTTAGGCCGAAACATTGAATGTGTCATGTATTATATTACATTACGTTTCGTGAAGTTTTGCTGTGATGTCCTTCCGTGTATGTTTTATTATGACGTCCATGTGGGGTCGTTTCGTGGTGTTTTACCATGACGTCCGTGTATGAACGTTTCGCGGCGCTTTACTTTGACGTCCGTGCGTGCACATTTCGCGGCGTTTTACTATGACATCCGTTCATGGACGATTCGTGACGTTTTATTATGACGGCCTTTTATGGATGTTTTACCATGGCGTACGTACGTGGACATTTCGTCGCATTTTACCATGACGTTCGTGCATGGACGTTTCGTGGCGTTTTATTATGACATTCGTGTGCGGAAGTTTTGTGGCGTTTTAATATGACGTCCGTGCGAAGACGTTTCGTGGTGTTTTACTGTAGTGTCCGTACATGAACGTCGCAGTAACATGCAACGGAACGCGGTATCGCGTTCGGTATGCCCACGTGTTCACGGAAAGACACCAAAACGGATCGCGAGAACGAGAACATGTGATCGCTGTAATAATAATAATATCTTGTGGCAGGAATTGGGAGGTTGGTCCTAAAAATTGGTAGAAGGTGGGATGTTGGCCTCAAAAATAGACAGAAGTTGGGAGGTTAGCTTCAGAAATAGGTGGTGGCAAGTTAACCTAAACAATACCTGGGTGGTGGGAGGTTGGCCCTTAATACAGGTGGGAGGGTGGCCCACAATACAAGTAGGAGTTGGGAGTTTGGCCTACAATACAGGTGGGAGGTTGGCCCACAATACAGGTAGGAGGTGGGAGGTTTAGACCTTTGCCACACCGTCGTTAATTGCACTGGGAACGAATAATTGTTTTAATAAAATGTTGGGGTGGAAATTAAAAGTTTTCATGGTTGAGGGCACCTTCCTTAGAAAACATCAATAAATATTGCTATTATTGGAATTACATGAAAATTTGATATGGTGTCAGTCATGCAATGAGTGATCAACACGAAAGCAAAACACAAAATATGAACATCTCCCTCGATCGAGTCGTGACGGAGATCGTTAATGGATGTCCGCGTTAGACGACGAGGAGGTTGGTAGTGACCACCACCTACTTCAGGCAACTGTCAAGTTGAAGCTCAGAAGAACAGGTTTCTGTAAACAGACATTCGAAGAAAGTTTTTATGTACACGTTATTTCGTTATGCCTGTTCAGAGTTTAGGGTGCACTAACTCAGCTTGACATGTTTCTGTGTTACCCGCTAGGTGGGGTAACTGTGTATTTCCTGCGGAGTGGCTGGACTTTGCATGGCCAAAGTTATTGACGCATTACTGTTGATTTTTTAACGGTAATGCACCTAAGAGTAAGCAGGCGTACCGTGCACAGCGTTTATGTTATCTCATGCCGGGTGCTAGTTTAAGTATATACTGAAAACTTACTTAGTCATGCAATTGCTCACATTTCTGCAGTGGCGTATTGAGGCGGGGAAGGGGCAATGGGCCATAGCCCCTCCTTTGGGTTGCTTTACTTTTTTGCGCCATTACATGGTAACATGACAAACTAAAGGGTGACTAAATTTGGCTCTCTCTCTCTCTCTTTGGCCCCCATTTTCGAAATCCTAAATACGCCACTGCCACCTAGCGGCAACTAAATGGGTCTAATCTAGACCTGTTCGGCGCTAGTGGATGCGGTAACACAAATTATATAAGCAACGCATATACGGAAATTAATAGAAAAGTAACCAATATAATAAAAAACACAATAAAAGTACCTCATAGTTATACTAAGATTAAGATTAACATAGGTAATTACGGTAAATGTTGTTGGTGTTGATGGTGCTGCCCTTCTTGTCCTCGCTATGTGGTTGTTGTTGTTCTTCTTCTTCTTCTATCCTTTTGTGCAGAAGGCACGCCACCTTTCTCTATCTTGAACCACGTCAGTCATTTTGTCTATCGCTTCGATGTTTACATGTTTCACTCTCTTTCAAAATGTGTTCTCATAGTGTCTTTGTGTTTTTCCAGTTCGCTCAAAGATATTGGAGTATAACTAAGTGCTGCTTTTGGTAGTCTTTTTGATAGCATTCTCAGCACATGACCCAAGTATGTCCATCTCTTCTTCTGATGGTTGTTAAGACATACTCCTGTTGACATTCTTCTCTTATTTCTTTGTTGGTTTTGTCAAGACATACACCTGTTGACATTCTTCTCTTATTTCTTTGTTGGTTTTGTTAAGACATACACCTGTTGACATTCTTCTCTTATTTCTTTGTTGGTTTTGTCAAGACATACTCCTGTTGACATTCTTCTCTTATTTCGTTGTTGGTTTTGTTAAGACATACACCTGTTGACATTCTTCTCTTATTTCTTTGTTGGTTTTGTCAAGACATACTCCTGTTGACATTCTTCTCTTATTTCTTTGTTGGTTTTGTCAAGACATACTCCTGTTGACATTCTTCTCTTATTTCTTTGTTGGTTTTGTCAAGACATACTCCTGTTGACATTCTTCTCTTATTTCTTTGTTGGTTTTGTCAAGACATACTCCTGTTGACATTCTTCTCTTATTTCCTTGTTGGTTTTGTCAAGACATACTCCTGTTGACATTCTTCTCTTATTTCTTTGTTGGTTTTGTCAAGACATACTCCTGTTGACATTCTTCTCTTATTTCTTTGTTGGTTTTGTTAAGACATACTCCTGTTGACATTCTTCTCTTATTTCTTTGTTGGTTTTGTTAAGACATACACCTGTTGACATTCTTCTCTTATTTCTTTGTTGGTTTTGTCAAGACATACTCCTGTTGACATTCTTCTCTTATTTCTTTGTTGGTTTTGTTAAGACATACACCTGTTGACATTCTTCTCTTATTTCTTTGTTGGTTTTGTGTTCTCACTAATGGATTCCTATTATCTTTTTCGGAGCATTAGCTCTCAAAGAAGTCGGTTTTTTTATATTGCTCGTGCACACATACAGCTTTCCAATCCATACATCAGCACTGAGATAGCAGTTCCATTGACAGTCTCGGGAGTTTTGATTTCCATATGGTGGTGTCAAGGTAAGTGACGTTAAGCGATGGCGACATCGAGCAGTTATTGCGTGGGACGTCAAATCCTCTGTTAACCGGATGAGGGCGATGAGATAGACTTAGAGCGATCACGCCATTGAAAAGGTTGTGGCGTGGGCATTGTGGCCTTTCTACATGCCGAGTGGCCGAGTCCTACAGGTATTGCATCGTAGGCGTATGAACGCAATATAAATATACCAATACAAAGGATAAACTCTGAACGGCCGGATCATTTAACAGTTTTGGCGAATACACTGTACAAATGTACACAACATAGGTCCCTTACAAACTAGATTATTTTTTTTTACTTTTTCGCCACTGTAATAATACAACAGGCGAACGTCAACCGTTTACCTCAGCATTACTCACTATCTCCTGGCGCACTTCCAAAGACAGCCCTACGCTGGAGCACTGCCGAAGACAGCCCTACGCTGGCGCACTGCCGAAGACAGCCCTACGCTGGCGCACTTCCGAAGACAGCCCTACGCTGGCGAACTTCCGAAGACAGCCCTACGCTGGCGCACTGCCGAAGACAGCCCTACGCTGGCGCACTGCCGAAGACAGCCCTACGCTGGCGCACTTCCGAAGACAGCCCTACGCTGGCGAACTACCGAAGACAGCCCTACGCTGGCGCACTGCCGAAGACAGCCCTACGCTGGCGCACTGCCGAAGACAGCCCTACGCTGGACAGCAGATGATTAAAGGAGACGGGGTCGCTGTAAGGAAACGTGGAGAAGAACCGTGACAACAGAGATGGTATCATGCAGCTTGACATGGGTCACCATCAACAAGCAGGCTGCGGGCCGACAGCAGTGAGTTGTTTTACAGTAAGACATGTATACTTAGTAAGTAAGATCACACCCAAAGAGTTCATGGCGAGGACAAACCAGCACAACACCAGGAAGTGCACATGGATAGGACACACCCTCCGAAAACCAAACACCAATGTTGCGAGACAAGCCCTAGAGTGGAACCCCCGAGGTAAAAGAAAAAGGAGAACAGTACCTGAGGAAATGAAGAAGCATGGCACCACCTGGAAAGAAATGAAGAAAGCAGCCGATAACCGAGTGCGTTGGGGTAAGTAAATCAGCCAGTCAGTCAGTCAGTCAGTCAGTCAGTCAGTCAGTCAGTCAGTCAGTCAGTATTTAAGTAAGTAAGCAACCAAGCAGGCAAGACACAAACTGCGGATGCTTTTTGTAACACGCGTACGCGGAACATCGAATCGCTCCTTGGGACAGGAACTTCTCCCATCCAATTCAACTGGTTACCCATTGTATGTTCCACATTGTATGTTCCACATTGTATGTTCCACATTGGCGCCTTTTTGAAGTACACATTCTACGTTTTTTTGGCATTTGTTAAAAAATTGCTGTGGCAATCATTATTGTGATCTCCTGCTGTTCAACAAACGACCGTTGCGGCACGACCAGTTCGATGACATGTTGACTGCAATGGTCTAGCAACAAAGAAATTATTGTGATCTCCTGCTGTTCAACAAACGACCGTTGCGGCACGACCAGTTCGATGACATGTTGACTGCAATGGTCTAGCAACAAAGAAATTATTGTGATCTCCTGCTGTTCAACAAACGACCGTTGCGGCACGACCAGTTCGATGACATGTTGACTGCAATGGTCTAGCAACAAATAAAAAGAAAATGCAGAAAATAATGTATCTCTATGGAATCTCACAAAACACATACCGAGCCACATACCGCATGATGCATCGGCATGCCACATCCGTACATATGGAATCTTAGCTTTAACTTTAACCACTTCCGTCTATGCCGTGTGTTGCATGTCGCATTCGCGTGCTGCATCCGAACATATAGAATCATAGCTTAAGGAGGCAAAATAAACGCAATAACAAAATCGATGAAGTGCCACTGTTACGAATTGGCGTTTAGTTTTAGATAATAACAACCCCAGGACGACATTTAAAAACAACATAGCCCCCCCTTTTATTCCCTATATTTAGAAGTTGTCGTTATGGCATCAACATTCGATCAAAACATGATACTACTAATAATTATGACTAATTTCACATGGCAACCTAATTAGTTCATTACCATTATGACAGTGCAGAATTTTGACAGAGAAAATAATATTTTCGTTATATTTAGAAGATGACTTATAAGTGTTTTATAAATAGTGTAGGAATAAATGTGTTATTATTTTATTATAATTATTATTGTGGAGTCAGCGCATTTAAATGCAAATGCAAATGTTTGAAATTACTCAAAAGCAAATGCTAATGCACGAGACATGATTGCATTTAAATGCAAATGCAAGGGTTTGGAATGATGCAAATGCAAGTTTTTGAAGTGATGCAAATGCAAGTGTTTTTATATTATGCAAATGCAAGTGTTTTAAATGATGCAGATGCAGGTGTTTTTATAGTATTCAAGTGCAAATGCAAGTATTTTTATAATATTCAAGTGCAAGTGTTTTAAATTAAATTAAAAGATCAAAAACACTGGAACGCTTGGATGCTGGCGCCTTGAATAACTCAATGTCGGGAATGGTGATTGATATGTCGCAGTTAGCTTGTATGGTTATAGTCAACAGCAATGATTTACACATAAGATCCACTGAAATGCTCCAATGGACAGCTCTGTTTTAAAAGTATTGTTAATGGCATAGCATTTCACAGGTCAAACAAAACATCCATGACTTCCAGCCTTTCATGCACTGCTCAACAGAGTCTGTCCACGGAGTCAATAGCGAGCACAAATTCTATGTGATGGTGTTAAACTGGGTTCACAGGTTACATAATAGTATTTAAGACTTGCTCTAAAATGAGGTGGAGTCAAAGACAATATATATATATATATATATATATATATATATATATATATATATATATATATATATATATATATATATATATATATATATATATATATATATAGTGATGCAAATATTTATTAATCAAATGCGAATGCAAATGTTTGTTAATCAAATGCAAGTGTTTTTTTTTAATCAAATGCAAGTGCAAATGCAAATATTTTGATTCAGATACAAAGGCAAATGTCTTGGATAAAAAATGGAAATGGAAATGTTTCAATGGAAATGCAAATGTTTTGGTTTCCAAAATGCATGTGCAAATGCAAGTGCTTTGATTCAAATGCATGGGTTCTAAAAATACAAATGCATTTGCATTTAAACTCAAGCCTGTTGTGGAGCGAGATTGTTGTAAGAAAAAAAATGTTTTGGTCAAAAGACAGTAGTTTTCGTTGCAAGGCAGGTATTTATAGGCTGATTACAACGGATGTCGGCTCTTACCAACGTACTGAGACCGTCATTCGTGATTTAATGGAACAAACTATTGTCGAATGCCAGGAAGCTTGGTGTTAACCAGCGCCTACAAATGCCTGATTAGTGGCATTTATTTACTAAAATCGTCAGTATATTTCGTTGAAACACTCTTCCCAGTTTGTAAGAAACTGGTGTGATTTATAACACGACGACTCGCATCGGTGAATAGCATATCGCGTTTGCAAGTGAAATATGTCGTCGTATTTTCTGTGTCTAGATATAGTAAAACGCTGACGTGAATGACGTGAATGACGTGAATGACGTGAATGACGTGAATGACGTGAATGACGTGAATGACGTGAATGACGTGAATGACGTGAATGCTGGACCGAACTGAACAGGACCGGACAGTGATAAATGAAACATAAAATGTTCACGTATTTTAAAATATACTTTACTACATAGCTCGATATCCAGTCCTTCGGGTTGTTCAAAGCGCTTTACACTTCACATCCTGGCATACATATTCCAACATCATCGCGACGTCTCCGGGAAGCATTAAGCCACCCTGCAATTACTGCGCGAAGACTATTCGTTCACATATCCACCTCTGTCTATAGCGAGGTATTCATTTATACAGCCGTGTGAACTGAGGCAAGGTGAGGTAAACGAAATTGCCAAAGCTTCAAAACGGCAGCAAGAGGGTTCGAATCAGGGTTCTCTCGATTGAGGGTCCGAAGTTCTTGCTATTATGTCACCGCGCCCCACATCACACATTACAGTATAACATCTATTACCACGCTTAATAGAGAACGAATATTGTTTTTCTGATAACGTAGTTTCAACAGGACAAGAAAACATTTGCTCGAAAAATTCTAATGAACACATTTGCTTTTCGAAAACACGAAGCAAAATTCGTTTGCCGAACTTAACTTGCCCGGACCTCACTGATAACAATATCAGGGTTGTTGCCATGATAATAATGATAATAATAATAATAGCGTTAATAATAATGACATAACTGACAATAATAATACTCATAATAATAATCATCACAACTGACTAACAAGGATGTGTACCGATGTCGCTCTGAAAGCTGCCCACTGAGAACAAGTTCTCTACGATACCCGATACTGCTGCCTCCTACCGGGATCTTATAGTTTTTGACCGTGTCCAGAGTAGGGTTGAGCATCAATAGTTTGAAATATATTTAGGTAGAAGTACCTCAACGTACCTTTGGAAACATGAATTAAAATCCAATTGGGACTGTAATCTGGACAATTTTATTGATTTTACACTGGGGGGGCGGGGCAATATCCCGAAAGGGCACTTTGAGAGTGTCCTTACAGGACCTCGGTCCAGTGTCAAATTCCATTAAAATAAAAAGGCATGATGGAGCAGGATTGGAGGGGGAGGCAAGTTGGTCTGACTGGGGGATGCCCCCCATATCGCATGTAAAACACCCGGACTGTAATATTGTGAAAGAGGATTGTGGTAAAGTTTATATTATGTAATTACATTGCATCGATGGGAATCTAGCATAGGCCATATATATATATATATATATATATATATATATATATATATATATATATATATATATATATATATATATATATATATATATATATATATATATATATATATATATATATATATATATATATATATATATATATATATATATATATATATATTTGAATCTGAAATAAATGAATGTATGATAATTTTTTATTATCATATATTCCATTCGGTGCTATGATATGTCACAATATCAACTTTTTCCAAATATCCCGTTTCCCTGTAGTAGACACTCACGCACGCACGAATGCTAACATACATATAGCCAAAGTAATCCGAATATTACATCTTTTTGAACGCTTCTCTCAGTATTTGGAGGTGGGGTGCGTGGGTTTAGGGCCAGGCAAGACACATGTTTTGGTGGGACTGACAGTGAAACGTGAACGGAGCCCGAAGCAGTGTGTGGTCCTTCCTCAAGCCATGTTTTCGCTCGTCTTGTTTTAGAGTAATTTCGCGAAGGATGAAACCTATCTAGTATCCACTATGACATATTTGTTCGTTTGTGCAAACATGCTATTTAGTTCTGATGAAATCACCGGACAAATTATATTATAAATTATATTTTATCGGAACCGGCAAAAAATTGGCAATAAAAGACAAAAGTGGCCAGACAGTATATGCTATCACATAATGCAAGTTACCCGATCTTGCGAAGAAAGTCAATTCTTTTTATGATCTTAGCCAAAGAACGCCGACTGCACACATTAGACAAATCACGCATTATAAATTTGAACATCAACGAACCTATTTTGCGACGGGCTAGGCTAAGTGAATTGAAGAGGGCGTTTTAAGCGATTAACACTTCATTGCAATCATCCTAGTCACGTATTTGAGTTGATCGATGAAAGGGTCACGTGCCTATTAAGACCGTGATTCAATAAACAACTCGTCCAGGAATAAATGTCACAATACGTGGGTCAGTGAGCGGACAACGTGTTTGTTTGTTCTCTCGTCGTCATGGCAACGGGCGGAAGTGAATAACCACGTTAACCATGCATGCACGTATTCCCATATACAAGGGTTCCGGAACAATACAAACAGTTCTATCCATGAGGGTTTAATGGCACCTGGCACGTCAACAAAACACAATGTTTGTAATATAAATTTCTGGAAGTTTGCCACAGATAATTGCGTTAATAAGTGTCGCGGGTTGTCGTCAACAGAAAGTACTGCGCCCAGGAAGAAAACATAATCACTGGCCCTACCTTTGCCCGTGTCAGACTGAAAGCACATTGTACGCTCCAAAATAAAATATAAGCTAGATGCATTAGCAGTGCAAAATAAGAACTACGGTTCTTCAGACTAAAGCATTTATGAATGGTGGTAGAGATCGTTATGGATGGCATCGCTTCTGTATTTTATGTTTCTTCTTCCTGCCAAATATAGTGATACCCAGTCAACCTTGATGGTTGATGTAATAAGCGGATAAGTGGTTACAATATTTGTGTTGATGGCAGGTTTGTGCGTCTCCTCCAAATATGAACTTCTAAGTCTTTTTGTTTTGATATAACTTCTTATATTTCGATGTGCAATTACAACTCTGTGTTTCACCCAACTGTTCTTATTATCATTACATGTCTGCTCATTGCTGCTATTTATTATCTTCTTTTAGAGTAAATGTGCATCTTCTCTTGTCATTTCTTTTTGGCCTTTATACTCTCCTGTGTGTCTTCCGTATACATTTGCAATATGTATGTGTATTATAGTGTTTAATAACTTTTCCACATTACACACGCGCTTCTCACTGATAATCTACGGTTGATGATGTTTCTGTTTCTTGGCTAAAGTGTAAGGGGGATGTGAACGAGGCGTGGTGTTCTCCTAGGCTTGGGAAGAAATTTTAGGGACAACCACCCCTCCAATACCATGTACGCCATTTGAATACATGTTACAATAATTGTTTATTGATAATATTAAGACATACATTTAAATATATATATATATATATATATATATATATATATATATATATATATATATATATATATATATATATATATATATATATATATATATATATATATATATATATATATATATATATTGCATTTAAAGAGACAAGCAGTGAGCGAAAAATCAGAAAGAAGACTCCTTTGTGTTTGTGTAGAAATGTTACAATATGGACGGCGATTAGATTAATGCCGTTTTATGTTCGATGGCAGAAATATGTAAAATCAGTCTCACATACCCTGTACATACTTTGCCGAACGCCAGGACTGTTTCCTTTTCAAATTAGATTGGGTCGATTCAGAATAACTTGGCCGACGTATTCCAAATACTCACAAGACTTATCATGAATGAGCCAAGCTGCAATGTATAATAGCGACCATTCCATCACAACACCATGATGACTTCAAAAAAAATGTGCTCGAGGTAGTGTAATCTTTATATAATTGCGCTGCTATTGATACTACCAATTACGGTAACTTGTCTTAACAGCGGGTCTGTAACGGCGGTTGATGCCAAGTAAAAACTCGTTGTATCTGGAAAATCCTTATGATGCCATGCGTAGGCTCGTTCAGCTAAATGCACCGTATTAACCTAATCAAGGATGCTAGCCAGGAATAGCAATATTGCACATTCGCAATTTACATGTCCCGTCCAAGTTAGTACTTCGTCGATAGATGTTAATATTATGCACTGGAGAATATTTCCATTGAGCCAGGTAATATATAGAAATTGTAATTAGCGTAACGCATCGTCATAAAAAGTATAAGAATAGCCATTGATGACAACGAGGTAATGTGACTTATGTGTCTGTACGTCGGCAAATGGGGGCAATTTTGTGTGACGGGAGAGGGGACTTTCAAAAGAACTAATGATGCAATTCTAATCACAATATATATATATATATATATATATATATATATATATATATATATATATATATATATATATATATATATATATATATATATATATATATATATATATATATATATATATATATATATATATACGTCATAGAGCAACCCAACTTACGTCATTGAGCAACCCAATAAAACATATGTTTATTACATATTTAATTTGAATATATGTCTAGGTATATGTTTTGCGTATGTTTGCGTATATATATTATATGTACATGTGTGCGTGCGTGTGTGCGTGCTTGCGTGCGTGTGTGCGTGCGCGTATGCGCGTGTGCACATGTGTGCGTGCGTGTGACTAATGACACATGACCTTTAATCTGACATCCGAAATACACAGGCAAAGTGGATTGAACGAAACTGACCAGGCTCAGAAACGGCGGAAGTGGAATCGAACCACCGTCGTCTCGATCGACAGTCGGGCGCTCTATAGTATGTATGTATGTATGTATGTATGTATGTATGTATGTATGTATGTATGTATGTATGTATGTATGTATGTATGTATGTATGTATGTATGTATGTATGTATGTATGTAAGTATGTATGTATGTATGTATGTATGTATGTATGTATGTATGTATGTATGTACGCACGAACGCACGCACGCGCGCACGTATGTATGCATGCCCGCATGCCTGCAAGCATGCATGCTTGTATGTGAACATATACAGTGTATACGCATACGCATGCACGCATGACCACGCACACACGAGGGTACGAACGAATCCACACACGAATACTCGATCTTTACATTACTGTTCATTGGGTGGTCTACGGAAGGGTTTGGGTGGGGGATTCCGCATCTTCCCGTTGCCCGGCTTCTTGGAGACAGTATACCCCGTATGGTGAACAATGGACTGTCCCTGTGGAATGGCACGTGGCAGTTTAATATGGTTATATGTTCTTTTCCTGATATTTTATATTTAAATAGGCATACACATTTAAGGTATATTTTAAATCACGACAACTTACCTATTGTCGCATACACTCACGTGCGTCGCGTCTACATGTGTACATGCAAGCACTGTGGTACCAGGTCGTTTCGTTCGCCCCAAGTGCAGATCGGGCGATGTTGCTATTGTCGTACCCCGGCATCCGATAGAGGCGAGGGCGTTGTCTCAGCTTCTATTTACAATGCTCAATTGTACAAAGGTACAGGTATATATAGAACAGCGTTTACTAGCTTTCGGCGCCAATCGATGTCCGTACGATCGGTTGGCGTGTGTAAAGCAGTACTTCTAATTCTGATTTACGGCGGATATAATACGACATAATTCGCTCGTAAAATAGCTTTCTATTGAGGTGTGTCTTCAACGAGGCAATTATCAGTCTTTACTGTAAATATATTTGCATAGCGGTTCTCTGCATGCAAACGGCCAGTTCTGGGTCCCGGTGTCCCCGACATAACCACAAATACTGCGTACTGCTTTGTATTGGCGTACGCCACGTAATGGCTAGAAACGAGGTCCACCCGTTTTGGAGTTGGGATTAAATGCATAGCCGGCGACACAGTTGACCTGAAGCTTAGAACCTTTATGTAATTAACTTGATAGGCATTATGTTATGTCGTAAAAATATCGGGTCTGAATTACCACAAAGAAACCCCAAAGAGAGAATGACACAATAACAAGATTATAAGCGAGGTTCCTTATTATTGGGTTTATTCACTCCCAATTTGTATGTCAAATATATTTATGTAGAAATTCCCGCATTGTCGTATGATAAAGCGCAAATATGTGATCGAATTTATTAAACTTGTTATAAAAATCGAAAATAAATACAATAAAAGGAAGAAATGAAGGACATGAGAAGGAAAACCATTGTGGATACTGTGGATGTAAACAAAATCCATGCGTAATTGTCTAAACCAACTTGAATAGAAGTTGACCGGACCAGTGTGCTTCTCCTCCAAGGTTGACGAAACGTGACATTTAAGTCTTTAATGTTTTAGTCAAAAAGTCATAATATTAGGAAAATTCGTCATATTTTGCCGCCTGATCTACTGCCCACCTGTTGCCGTTCTTCAGCTAGGAATTCAAAGGATGCTAGAACTCTTGTCGGTGTGACAGCAACCCCCTCCACTGTGTGCGGTTGTTGTACCGTTCTGGTCTTACAACTTGTCGATGTGACAGCAACCCCCTCCACTGTGTGCGGTTGTTGTACCGTTCTGGTCTTACAACTTGTCGGTGTGACAGCAACCCCCTCCACTGTGTGCGGTTGTTGTACCGTTCTGGTCTTACAACTTGTCGATGTGACAGCAACCCCCTCCACTGTGTGCGGTTGTTGTACCGTTCTGGTCTTACAACTTGTCGATGTGACAGCAACCCCCTCCACTGTGTGTGGTTGTTGTACCGTTCTGGTCTCACAACTTGTCGGTGTGACAGCAACCCCCTCCACTGTGTGCGGTTGTTGTACCGTTCTGGTCTCACAACTTGTCGGTGTGACAGCAACCCCCTCCACTGTGTGCGGTTGTTGTACCGTTCTGATCTTACAACTTGTCGGTGTGACAGCAACCCCCTCCACTGTGTGCGGTTGTTGTACCGTTCTGGTCTTACAACTTGTCGGTGTGACAGCAACCCCCTCCACTGTGTGCGGTTGTTGTACCGTTCTGGTCTTACAACTAGTCGACGTGACAGCAACCCCCTCCACTGTGTGCGGTTGTTTTACCGTTCTGGTCTCACAACTTGTCGACGTGACAGCAACCCCCTCCACTGTGTGCGGTTGTTGTACCGTTCTGGTCTTACAACTTGTCGATGTGACAGCAACCCCCTCCACTGTGTGCGGTTGTTGTACCGTTCTGGTCTCACAACTTGTCGGTGTGACAGCAACCCCCTCCACTGTGTGCGGTTGTTGTACCGTTCTGGTCTTACAACTTGTCGACGTGACAGCAACCCCCTCCACTGTGTGCGGTTGTTGTACCGTTCTGGTCTCACAACTTGTCGACGTGACAGCAACCCCCTCCACTGTGTGCGGTTGTTGTACCGTTCTGGTCTTACAACTTGTCGATGTGACAGCAACCCCCTCCACTGTGTGCGGTTGTTGTACCGTTCTGGTCTCACAACTTGTCGGTGTGACAGCAACCCCCTCCACTGTGTGCGGTTGTTGTACCGTTCTGGTCTCACAACTTGTCGGTGTGACAGCAACCCCCTCCACTGTGTGCGGTTGTTGTACCGTTCTGGTCTTACAACTTGTCGGTGTGACAGCAACCCCCTCCACTGTGTGCGGTTGTTGTACCGTTCTGGTCTTACAACTTGTCGGTGTGACAGCAACCCCCTCCACTGTGTGCGGTTGTTGTACCGTTCTGGTCTTACAACTTCTTTGAAGCTGGTGTTCTTTTCCTCCACGTTGTTGAGATAACGTAAGATGGACTTTCCTCTTGGTCTCTTAACAGTCACATTCATACTCAGTGCCTTCTCTGTAACACAATCCTCTTCTGATGAGATAATCACATCATCCAAATTTGCATCACTGCTACAATTGGGGTTTTCTCGCTTTCCTATTAGAGATGAACATTTCGTTGTTTGTCCAGTTTTTGTGACACCCCGTATCAGTGATTCGTAGGCTTTCATGTCTACTGCAGTGACTTTCAAGTATATTTGTCCGCGAAATCCAACACTAACAAGCAAAGAGGAGAATATGTCTTCAGATTGTTTTGTGCGTGATCTTTCTAAGGCACTTGTTTGTCTTTCAACAGTCTGCATATTCCTTTGCTTGTTGATAATGCTGCCTTTGTATTTGAATGATGTCACTTGCATCTGTTGATCTTTATATTATATTGCACGGCTGATCTTATGTGTACATAATATCCAATTACTGTAACACGCGTACTATTTGTGTGTGTGTGTGTGTGCGTGCGTGCGTGCGTGCGTGCGTACTTGCGTGGGGGCATTGAGTGTGTCCGTGCGTGTGTTTGTGTTCATGTTGGGCGGCAGCGCGATTTGCACAAGTGCATGTGATTGGTTATCTCACTGATTTTTTTATAACATGGCGCTATCTAGAAAGTATTACTGACACATATCGTGCTGTCGTGCTGCGTGCAACAGATGAAAATATGACATAACATTATATGTCGCACCTTCGAGATGCTCATAAACGTTAACCGGCCGAATCCTACGTACTAAAGCTGATTTACTGAACCATTAACTGGGACCCACGTTTTTACTTTAAAAAATGGGCAAGGCAGCGCGAGGCAAACGGTTCGCCGTCTCTAGTATTGCGCGCTGTCGTGCCCACGTCTACTATAACGACTAGATGTCATTTCTTTCCGGCCGTTGCGCACAAGAAACGCCTATTTGTACCGTGTCTGCTACCGAGGCGCTTGGTCGCTGGGTAGCGCTGCAGTCGCGCAGCACTGAAAACCAATAGACGCTGTTGTGTGCCAGCAGCGCCATTGTAACGACAGAAGCGACGCATAAGGGGTGTATGTGTATTGCTGGCCAGGTTTTCACTACCGGATTACTGCCGGCGGAGTCACCACGCGACCCGAGTCCGCGCATATACCAGCCATTTGGACAACGTGGCAATCAAGTAAGCTAGATACCTCAATATCGTTGCTTCGTATATGTATGAAAAACTGCAGAAGGAAGTTGAAAACAATAGTTCGCTACATTGAACAACATTTTTCAGGCACACATATATACATCTGTTTCTGTTTCTTAACTGGCAAACCGCAGCTGGGTAACTAACAGATGGTTGGCTAACTACTCTATGAGCTTCGTGCATGACCCATACGTACCTTTACTTTAGAGGCGCCATTGGCCTCAAGCAATTGCGGCACCAGGTTGTTCCAAATGTATGGTCCACGGGAAAAATAAGTTTCTATATTCCTATATTTTTTTCATATGTGCTTGTGCTTGTTAGGGTGATTTCGTCTGTCAGTAGGTACTAAGGTGTTTTGGCGGGAACAGCAATTTGACCATGGATCACTTTATTCATTAGGGTTAAACAGGATTTAGCAAGATTCAACAAGAACGCCATTCAAGGCAAAGGCCCAGACGGCAAGTGGACAAGGAAGCCCGCTGTCCTGAGATATCTCAGTTGTGTTTTTAAACATATTCACGCTGCTATCAATTACACAATAATATTATATAGATACTTTTCCATTCATTTTAGTGTCCTCGTTCTCTGCAAAGCAATCCCGGACCAATACCAAGGGTGGATGCCATTGGCTTATCGAAAGTCCAACAATTTTTCATCTACGTTGGCACGGTGTAGCGTGGACTGCACTTATCATGTTTGGTCTTCTTACAAAAGTCTTTGTTGTTCTGAGCTAGAGAAATGAGCTCTCAAGACTTTACGCCAAACGTCTACCGGGTGGTGACGGTGTTGCATGCACCACGGAAGCCGCTTCTTTTACATTATTGGTGTCAGTCGTGGCTTCCTCGCGGATTTTTGAGCAATCAATCCAAGCTGCGGATGTGTCGTTTGATAGTTGATTCGCCAATACTTTTGTCACTTTGGCTTGCAGTTTAGCGCGTATCTTCATTAATTTTTCATTTATGTGTAACCCGCCCTCCTGAGATATGTGTCAACCTTGTTTTTAAACATATTCACGCTGTTAGCATTTACACGACCTATAGATAATTTGTTCCATTCATTTATTTTATTTCCTCTGTGAGAACGAGTACTTCCTGATATCCAATCTACACTGATCATTTACTAATGTTACCTCATGTCCTCTAGGTCTACTATCTTTCTTGAGTGAGGAAAAATATTTCTATACATATTTTCATACTTTTTTCATATTTTCATATCAATATCTTAGAAACTTAAGTTTGATCTCCTCTTAACCTCCTTGTCTCTAGGGTTGTTAAACCACATTCTTTCAGGCGCTCTTCATATCTATGGTCTCTCTGTTCTGGAATCATCTTAGTTGCTCTCCTCTGTATTCGTTTAAGCGTATCTATATCCTTCTTACGATATAGTATCTAAGTTTGTATACAGTATTCCAAATGATGCCTAACTATTGCTTTCTGCAGAGGTACAATTAACTCTATATACTATATATGCCATTTTTTTCCTAATCAACCCAGTAATTTGATTACCATTTCAAGCTGCAATACTCTGAAATTTTCATATCAGCATTTACTGTTACTCCTAAGTCCTTTTCTGTTATGGTTGTACCTAGAACAGTATCTCCCATTTTATAGTTTACATCCAAGTTCCCATGTCCTGTATGTAGGCATTTACTTTTTCATCTGCCGTATTTCAGGCCAAACTAATTTGTCTAGATCTTTTTGTAAATGTTGTTTATCACCATCATTTGTAACCTTTCCAAACACCTGTGTCATCCGAAAATTTCAGTACGTTGCTTGTTACATTATGGTTCAAGTCATTGATATATATATATATATATATATATATATATATATATATATATATATATATATATATATATATATATATATATATATATATATATATATATATATATATATATATATATATTATAAGAATAATAAAGGATCTAATGCTGATCTTTGTGGTACGCCACTGAAACTTATTTCCAGTTTGAAACATCCCCATCTACTCCCGCACGCCGTCTTCTGTCAGTATGGATATGTTTAAAGACAAAGTTGACACATATCTCAGGAGGGCGAGTTACAAATAGATGAAAAATTGTTGGACTCTCGAAAAGCCAATGGCGTCCTTGTCCACTTGCTATCTGCGGGTCCCAAACTGTGCAACCATATGTTAGAACAGGTCGAACGAGAGTAACATATACAGTGCACTCTTTCTTTCTTTCACTTACGAACAAACATGAAAACTGGGAAGCACAATTAATAAACGTAACTGGGCGTGACCAATCAAAAGCGATTATAATTGGAAACATTTACAGGCTTCCTATGGACTAAGATGCAAATTATAGACAATTCGTAGATGAACTTGTAATACCTATATCTTTTATCAATCAATAAAATAATACTGAGACAATACTTGTAGGTGACTTTAATATAAATTTACTAAATAAATTAGACAGAATTATTGAATTCCCATTAAATTCAACAGCAGGAATATAAACCAAGAAATATTCAGACCATCAACTTTATTTTATTTTTTTCTAAAAAAACAACTATCGGACAACATATATACAAAATATGTCCAAATAAACATACCAATCGAAAAGGCATACGCAAATTTTTTTAACGCGAAAACCGTATCAGATATATTCAATAAATTAGACAAAAACCCCAATGCTGAACCAATCGGCAACTATAACATTATTTAATCCGCCACTACACGTGAAATCAATGCTATATAATTCATTAATACAACCGCATCTAAATTACTGAATTGTGACACGGGGCCAAACGTGCGAAAGAATTATCAAACTCTAAAAGAAAACGGTTAGAACAATAAGCTTAAGTAAGTATGATACACACACTGACCCGATTTTCAAACAATTAAACATACTTAAAGTAAAAGGCAGTTTACACACACGCAAGAACTGAGATTTTATTATAAATTTATACACCATAAACTACCCGTATATATGTACAACAACTACCATTAAATCCAAATGACAGCATACATGCTATAACACAAACATATAAATAGAACAAATCATGACTTTTCTAAGAGTTGTTTTAGACACAGTCTACCTCTTCTTTTAAAGAACATCCTAGATGCATTTAAAAAAAACTAGATAGAAATACACATTTAAAATGTTTCCATTTATGTTAAAATACATTATTTACAGCAATATCAAGAACAATGCACAATTTCAAACTGCTTCATTTGTCAACATCACAAAAATGCACACCCGCGGTGTTGTACTCCATATAAATTTAAATAAGTAAATGCATTCCGTGCCTGATGTAAACAGGAATGACATAGGGATTTTTAATTTACTGTTCACAAATATACTTTATAAATATTCCTAATAAATATTAAAATAATATATACATTGGTTTTATTTAAAGTATAATAATGAATAATAATTAATTTAAATAAATGGTAGTTATAAACAGAGTGGCTCCTACGACAGCGACCAAGCCTGGTCTTAGTAGTAGTCTCCCTCACCCATGATTAATTTTTATTTTTGATCATATTACCTACGTTATATTACAAACGAATATAAACAAATATTGTTTTTTTTTATATATATTGGAATTGTCATGGTACTGTACGTATATATCGATTCTATGTATGTACAAGGATATGACTATAATGTATGTTACTACTTTGTTTGGGTCAAAATAAAGCATAACAACCAATCAGTCAATAAATCAATCAAACAAACAAACACTCGCGTATCCTTAATAGTAAATTCTGTCGTGAACTGACGTTTTTTTTCGGTAAAATGAAATTTAAATTAAGTTACTCGATATCACACGTGCGTTACTTGTGGCATTCCACATTTGTCTTGTGGTTCAGGCCCAGACATTGTCTTGCAAGTTATGTTGTCACGAGAACAAAATTATTTTTGAGATCCGTGTTGCACTGAAGACTGCGGACAAAAAATAACCGATAGCACAAACCATTTAAAAAATGCGAATACGCGAAATTGGTATTTGTTATTAAGTAAAGTAAGTATTCTTATGTGAAATAAGCTGAAGCTGAATTTGGCTGTAGCAAATCAAATAGCTAATGAATAGGATAATGTTTAATTATAATGAAAAAAGTGAAAATGTATATGCAACGAACGTATGTTGTTTTCTTCATAGCGATGTGCACGTGTCCATTGCTAACATCGGCCGATGACAAGTGTAGTCACAACGATGTGCACGTGTCCATTGCTAACATCGGCCGATGACAAGTGTAGTCACAACGATGTGCACGTGTCCATTGCTAACGTCGGCTGATGACAAGTGTAGTCACAACGATGTGCACGTGTCCATTGCTAACGTCGGCTGATGACAAGTGTAGTCACAACGATGTGCAGGTATAATTGTTGCCGCGTAGGTCTAGTACACACTGTGGGCGGAGACTTACATTCGCCAAAGTAATAAGCAATTAAATTAGGAATAAAAACCTAGCTCAGTATAGCTAAATACAATTATTTAACCTAAAAACAATTAAAATAAATTAAACTAGATACTCTAAGTAAGTACTCTAAGACACTGGTAGTGTACTAGATACTCTAAGTAACTACTCTAAGACAATGGGAGCCCATTCCAAAGCACGGGCGCAACAACATTAAAGGAGCAATCCCCACAACGCAGCATTTCCCTAACATTTTCACCCGCATACCCCCTATGTGCTGAAACGATCAGCCGGGTACACCCTGTGTCCTGACACGATCAGCCGGGTACCCCGTCATAGTGACATATAATTATAGACGAAACAACATTCAACACTGGGTTCAGTGATACACTTTTATCAACGAGGTAAACAAGACTGTACCTCAAATGGAGGTAGGACAAGACACCGGTATTCGAGAGAACACCTCAATGTGAGGGCTGAGCTTGCTTCGTCAAAACTAGGGCCTCGATTCGGGGAACGGTTTTTGGATAAGGAGACGCGAAGTTCATCCTTCATACACAGTTGGGCACAACAGTTACTTTTCATGCAGAACGTTGCTGAGAAACCTTGCTAGCAGAGATATGTAGATGGAAATATAAAAAATGCTGTCACGGGTACATCAGCCACATGTGTGCAATTCGCTCATCTTAGACCAGAACTTTGTCAGGAGAAGAGCTTCAAATGCATCACAAGCGGTGGAGTCGTTCACGAACTCCAATAAGTCCTTTTGCATGTTGTTTGAGAGAGATCGCACCTCCACACTGAACGGTTGAAACTCCTTCTGTATGGAAGGCAGGTGTGCCTGCACAAGATGCTCCATGATTCCATGTCCCGGTTCTTCATTCTGAAGAGCCGCGATTAGGTGTTGAAGTTTCCGTCCTTGATATAGCCGTCCCACCAGCTTCACGACGAATGCTTGTACGTTGTCCACGAAATCAGTCACCGTGGTGAACCGGCCTTGGAGTGACTTGTTAAGTGAGTTCACTGGAAAACGTCAATCAAGCACGCTTGTGTCAGTAGCCACCTTTGTCGGAGAGTTTATCTACGAATTTTCGAGACTGCTCCTTGTCGACGTTCCCCGTGAGAGCCAGCCTCAATGTGGAAGAGGAGCGTCTCTTGGTCTTCATCATACTAATGGCACAACAGGCGGAAGAGCCGGGTATAGAGGGCGCTGGACTTGATGGCATTTACCAGTTAGGCACTAACCGTTGCAATGAGGCGAAATCGTCGTAACTTACGAATGATAGCGTTGAATGTTTGCTTGAAAAGAATAATGTTTTCTGTGATTTAGATAGTATTACAGAGACACATGTTCTCCTTCGTAGACCACACAAAGTGACAACAATATTGCACCATTGCACATAACCTTGGCTTCAGCAACCCTCCGAGTACCCCCTGGGAAACTTCTGGCGTACCCCTGGGGGTACGCGTACGCCAGGTTGGGAACTCCTGCCATAACGATTGAGTTTACTCCTCGGTACCAGAAGTAATTGTTGTTCGGCTGACCGCAGTGAACGCGTGGTAGAGTGGCTGTTCAACAAGTCAGCTACATACTGTGGAGTCATGTCATGTAAGCAAAGATACACAAGCAGGAGAATATTAAACTCTATTCTGCTATGAATAGGTAGCCAGTGTAAATCCCGGAGAACTGCAGTTGTATGTTCTCTACGGGGTGCGTACATGATAATCCTTGCTGCTGTGTTTTGTACACGTTGTAGTTATGAAGTAAGTTCCACGGATGGCCGGTGAGCAGCGCATTTTCGTAATCAAATTTAGAAATAACAAATATGTGCACCAAAGTCTTAATGGCGTCTTGTGTAAACATCTTCTAATCCGGCTGATGTTGTGGAGCTGTTGTGAAGGCACACACCGCGACACACCGCGTTCACGTAGTTTTCCATGCTCACGGTGGACTCGTATACAGTTCCAAGGTTCCTCGCCACCGGTATTGGTTACCTAGCAGCTACCAACGGTAACCCGGATGTTGTTCGCCACCAACAATTTCTGTTTCGTGCCAATAACTACTTCCTCGGTTTTGCAGCCTTTCAGCGTCCGGCGATTTTGACGTATCTATGCGTCGACGTCACGCAAGCAGCAGTGAAGCCTGTCTAACGCATATGCCTGGTCATATGTACCCGGTCGAAATGAGATGTAGAGCATGTCGTCGGCATACATATGAAAGTTAAGATCGTGTTTCCTGATAATGTCACAAAGAGGCGTAATATACATGGCAAATAACAGAGGCCCCAACACATATCCTTGTGGCACCCCACATAAAAGACGCGTCTTGCTTGACAAGTGGCTTCCAATCTGAATGCATTGGTATATTTCAGACAGATAGGACACCAACCATGATAATGCATAGACACGCACGCCGAATCTGTTTTCAAGACGATGCAACAAAATTGGTTGATCGATTGTGTCAAAAGCAGCACTCAAATGAAGCAACACCAGCACCACCACTAATCCCTTGTCCGCTGCTAACAAACTGTCGCTCTGTACTTTCGATAGGGCCGTTTCTACCGACTGGTGCTTCTTGTAAGACGATTGCAACATCTCATTCAATTTGTTGTCTTGCAAGTAAGATGTAAGTTGTTGCGCAACAATTGTCTCCATAATCTTTGAAAGGAAGGTTAAAGGGAATAAAATAAGGCTCTAGCTAAAATGCTTGTTAGGTGTGTACACAAAGTTTAATATTGTATTTATTATATGACTAAAATAAAAAAATGAGGAAAATCTATTTATAGGTAAAATTAAGTTGTTCAATGCGTCTTACTCGCAAAGCGCGCGCGTAAAATGCGAAGTAAATAAGATGAGCGATAACATGGTTTTGTGACGTCACTGCGGTAGTGTGGCGAGTGATGGCGATGTGAATTTTTCAGAATAAAACGTATAATGTAAAGATTTCGAAACGCTAGCGGCAGGTGATACAGCAGAATCATCTTCAAATGCGGCTCTTTCGGGGCAGTTTAGCGACGCCAGTAGCCTTTGACTTCGATCTTATTTACTTTCTGACCGACTATGAAAACGACCACATAGAGCCGCCGAATTTCTCCTCATGAATCTACCATACGCATACACACGTGACGTTGTCAAACATTACTCTTACTTCCGCGTAACGATAACAACGATAACATGTATGAACAACAGGAGTGGCGCTGACGGGTAGTAGTGATTTCGGCCCTTGGTGAAATCGGCCGATGATATTTCGGCTTGGTGATTTCGGTGACTGAGTTGACTCAGTTCTAGCTATTAATATAGAAACAAGATATTATGATATTTATCATTTCATTTATTTAAGTTGTTCAACTGTGTATAATATTATAGTTTTTGGTGTAATATATTATATACTGTATGATATGAATTTTAAGGATACAACGAATTCTATAAGTTCTAATAATCGTCTCGCTGACTTCGTTTTAAAATGGTAAAATTTAGCGCCGTATTTTACGAGAAAGAAGCAAAAGCCATTACAGCGGTTACAAAGTAACAATTTTGGGGTAATGTGGAACTAATTAAATTAACACATGAAAGAATATATGCTTTTTTCACAGTAAGACACACATTAAGCTTCATGTGCTCGGTAAACAATCTTTTGGGCCGATATCAATATGCCCGTTATGATCCGAGTTGCGGACCGAAATCTCTAAAGAATGCTGGCCGAATTCACCGTGCGCCGACATCACCTGTATCCGCGATGAAGGCTCGCTGACAGCTCGCCTCTTTCAAAGAGATTTTAGCAGCAGGTTAACCCAGGGCTGCGATCTTCTCTCCGGATCTCAGTCGAAACAATTTTTCTCGAAGCGAGCAAAGCCGGCTGTGCTTCGTCGGCTTGACGTTGGCTTTAAAAAAACGAAGTTGGCTCCGTAGGAACTTAAACCAACTATATGTTACTTTATTCTTATTACTGTTTGCATTACAATCGAATGCCGCACAATAAACCGTTCGGACGCTTGCTTCTAAGCAACCACTATCGCTGTCAACGGTTGCTTGCTGATAATCGCCAGAAAATATGCATAACTGAGGCAGGCCGGTAGAACAGAGTATTATTTGGAATGATTAATTATTTGAATTCTAATGATTTTTTTGCTGTTGCGGAAATGGAAATATACTGCAAGATGTAATATAAAATGATCTCAAACAAACGTTGTTATTATTCCCTTTAAAGTTGATCCAGGTATGTAGTCCTGTATCAACTTTGAATTTAATCCAGGCTTCTTAATGCTTGGCGAGATGTGGCCAATCTTGTATTTATCAGGGACAATGGACGACTGGAGAGATGTAACGATTATGCGAGATGTGATTGGTGGTAGTTCGGCAATTGATAGTTTCATCAACAACGAAGAAGCTGGATCTAATTCGCATATGTGCGGTAGTGCACACATGATGATGTTTTTTTACTTCCTCACGCGTTGGTATAGAAAAGGAAGACAGCTTCGATGGGCAGCAGTTGCTAACATCCGCGTCTGTTACATCTTCTGCTTCACAACAGCCGACGGTCTATGTTGTTGATCTTTTCGGAAAAATAGTTATAAAATTTGTTTGTCATTGCCGCTGCTGCTGATGGTGTGTGTGTGCGTGCGTGCGTGCGTGCGTGCGTGCGTGCGTGCGTGCGGGCGGGCGGGCGGGTGTGCGTGCGTGCGTGCGTGCGTGCGTGCGTGCGTGCGTGCGGGCGGGCGGGCGGGCGGGCGGGCGGGCGGGCGGGCGGGCGGGCGGGCGGGCGGGCGGGCGGGCGGGCGGGCGGGCGGGCGGGCGGGCGGGCGGGCGGGCGGGCGGGCGGGCGGGCGGGCGGGCGGGCGTGTGGGTAACATGCTAACAAAGTGATGTAGCATTAAACTAATACTAACATTTATGTAAACGGAACGCATGCTGAGGTGTCATGACAACTCTTAATTGTTCTGGGACAAAGTCACCCCAACGGACCAAAGTCACCCCAGCGGTCTAAAATCACCAAGGTTTACGATTTGTTTCTTATTTTTTAGCATGTGGGTTTCGGTAAGACGTATGCATAAAGCATAACAAACAGAATGCCAATACCATTATGTATGCGCACGTACTCTAGTCAACAACTCAGTATTGTTTTTCATGACATTTTAGTCATGAATGTGCATGAGAATGTTCTGTCGTACATACACTGTTGTACACATGATAATGTCGTAGTACACGGAAAAACAAGCAAACACATGTCATACCAGCTACTTTTAAGTAATAAGGAAACGAAAATAGTGTTCCTCAAAATAGTGCTCATCTATATGGAAAATGGCACCCACAATATCGGCGTAGAAACCACGCGCTCCTACTTCAAAATATTTACTTACAAACTGTCATCATGTCATCGCTTAGTGACAAATAGTCATCTCTTTTTCTATCATTATTTTTTTTCTTCATATGACAGGAAATACGCCTGTGAGGGAGGGGGTCCGCGTGCTCAGTTAGGTTGCGGTCTGTCTAGCCATGTAGGTGGAATAAAATGTCAAACCCATGCGTGCACACACGTGAGTTCACATACACGCTCACGCACAAACGTCGGTCGGTTACTGAACTTTCAAAATCAAACTCTACTCCGTTTGTCCACATTTGATGGCGGAAGTAATCAATGCTGTCTAAACACGAAGCCATTTTCGCCAAATATGGCACAGTCATGTCTCATTTATCCAAACTCTTTCGTTCCTAAGGGCCTTGGGTGAATTAACAAAGCGTACGGATTAGTGAAACACCATATAATAGCCCATGCCTTAACTATCCGTAATATACGTGTAATGTAGAACGAGTTACTCTGAACAACGTGCTGATACCCGCCGTATTCACAGTGCATACTGCGACACTGACCACTCTGACACTGACACACACACGCACGCACGCACGCACGCACGCACGCACATATATATATATAATTATATTATATATATATATATATATATATATATATATATATATATATATATATATATATATATATATATATATATATATATATATATATATATATAATTATATTATATATATATATACATATATATATATATATATATATATATATATATATATATATATATATATATATATATATATATATATATACATATATATATATATATATATATATATATATATATATATATATATATATATATATATATATATATATATATATATATATATATATATATATATATATATATATATATATATATATATATATATATATATATATATTGATCATCATCATCATCATCATCTGGTCGAAAGACTTCTGGATTTGATGGCTCGCCATTCAGCTCTCTCTCCTTCATACATGTAGTTAACTCATCTACATCTGTCACACCAGCATCCCATTTTAGGACCTCGACGTAGCGGGCCGTCCCCTTGAAGCGGGCCGTCCCCTTGAAGCGTGTCAGTGCGTCGGCTCCCAGAGTATTA
This sequence comes from Lamellibrachia columna, assembly GCA_963662155.1. Taxonomy (NCBI): domain Eukaryota; kingdom Metazoa; phylum Annelida; class Polychaeta; order Sabellida; family Siboglinidae; genus Lamellibrachia; species Lamellibrachia columna. The sequence continues at coordinate 35,392,355 of OY759272.1, read as the reverse complement.
GTTTTGACAACGGTGTCCCCGCTTGCCTAATGTTGAGCCCAGCAAACCACACCCTGCGCTCCTCCTTCCGATCCATACAGGAGTACTGATTGCACACGTTCCTCGAGGTTCCTTGAGATGTTTGATTTCCATATTTTCTTCATCTTGTTTGCGGCAGCCAAAAAGCAAAGCCCGATTCGTACGTCCTCCTCAGTGGAGTCTACCCATGAACCTAGGTATGTGAAGTCATTCACCTCCTTCAGCTTTGTGCCATCTAACAGTTTCAGCTCTATCTCTTCTTCTATGTTGTATGCCACGAACTTGGTATTCTTGGCATTAAAGCCCAGACCGACTTTTTGACATTCCTTTTTGACTCGGTTTAGTAACTCCTATGCTTGCTTTATTTGGTCAGAGAGTAAGGCGATGTCATCCGCAAAGTCAAGGTCTGTTATCGTCTCTGGTTTAACTCTTCTGCTCCTCCTGTTTTTTATAGTAAAGCCTAGTTCCTCTTCTTGGCCATTAATTGCCTGCCTCGTCTCATAATCGAGTACAATAATAAAGAGAATATAAATGACTAGGAAGATGATAACAAGCAACGGGACGGTATAATCAACTGGATAGAAAATGACTGACTGACAGAAGACAAAGGGTAATAGTAGATGGATATATTTACACACACACACGCACGCACGCACGCACACACACATATATACATATATGTGTATATATATATATATATATATATATTATATATATATATATATATATATATATATATATATATATATATATATATATATATATATATATATATATATATATATATATATATATATATATATATATATATATATATATATATATATATATATATATATATATATATATACTTATACATATACATATATGTATATAATTATGTATGTATGTATAAATATTTATTTATAATTATATAATTATATATATATATATATATAATATCAAGCAACGTATTGAAATGTGCGGATGTCACAAACGTGTTTAGAAAGGTCAAGGGATACGGGCATAAACAATTTGGGATATTAACCAAGAAGCTTACGCTCGATCTCGGGTAGGCCCACCTCGCATTCCACCATCGTTACCACAATTATTAAGTGTATATATACCAAGTATACTAAATCATCTTAGCTATAATTCTATATGTAACACGTATGTATATTGTTTACTATTGTCAAAGCACAACAATATGACCCATTCATTGGCACGTGGGTGCAAGTTAAAAGATTAACTGTTGCTAGTTACATTTACTGTATATAGTATTGCATCGTCACATAGACTATTGTGATACATCAATAGTTCCATATATTGCTATATCCCTAGTAAAATGTGAAACACTGATTTGCTTTAATGTTTTAGTTGTTACTAGCAAACCACCTTAAGTGACAGAAAGTAAGTAAGCAGATCTTGTTGCTGAGTGCCTACAGCCTAAGACTAATGGCAAAGCTCACGTGTCAGAGTTGCGTGTATGATGGCTGGATTTAGGCCTACAGGTGTAATGTAACGCATGACCAAATGGCCTTCGAATACGACCAGGATTCATACAATCAATCAATGGCATTAGCCGATATATGATCTTATAAGACGACGAGATATACAGTCGAGGATCATTGTCAATAAGAACCGCTACATGACTTGCATGGACAAGTAGTATTATAAGATGATGAGTCATACAATCGAGGATCATTAGCGACAAGAACCACTGCATGACTCTCATGGGCAAATGATCTTATAAGACGATGCGTCATACAACCGAGGATCATTAGCGACAAGAACCATTACATGACTCTCACGGACAAATGATCTTATAAGCCGATGCGTCATACAATCGAGGATCATTAGTGACAAATACCCCTTCATTATTCGAAAGGACAAATTACCTTATAAGATGATGAGTCATACAACCGAGGACCATTAGCGACATGAAACAATTCCATGACTCGCATGGACAAATGATCTTATAATACCACGAGTCATGCAACCGACAACACATTAACCCTAAGAACCAATGGAGAACTCGCACTACCTTATATGGCGTTCTCATTGTTGCACATCAAGAACATATGTTGGATGTATGGAAACATATGTTGAATGTATGGAAACATATTTCAACCATTTTTCCATTATTGTTTATTACATCAGAAATCAGCTGAAATATAATAACTGCTAATGTTGACAATAAAATAAATTATTAGTATGCTTCCTGTCCTATGGTATGCCAATTGAATATTTGACTCACACAAATGTGACGAACCTCTTATGAGCAAATATAGTCTTCCTAAATGAAGAAAGAATATTACTTAAAAGACATGAGTCGCTAACTCCACAGATTACCTTTGCTATGAAAAATTCTTTTTTTCTATTTCGTGAGAAACGTTCGTTCAAGAAAGGCCGCAGTATTTCAATGCGGGAACACACACAGACGGTTGCGTGACCCAAAGCGTTATTTCAAATGTGCAGGTATTGCTATATGGACCGTTGGCATTTCAATATGCAAATGTGCGTACGACTCAGCGTATGTTTTCGAACAGCGACACATGTCATGCGTTGGCCGACACTTGCGTGTCGAGGCGGTGGACGCCCCGGTAGTCGCTGTGGCTTGAGACACAGGGACGCCGCGACCACGTAGGCCGAGAGCAACCCTCGGGCTGTTGACGCGATCACCAATACAAGTGACATGCTATTCGGAGAGACGCCCCGAGCAAGAACCGGTCTAAGTGTCAGCCAATGACGCAGGTGGGTCCAAGTGACGTTCTCCAAATGTCGTCTGCCGCGGGGCGCCCACCAAAATACTAATGCCCATTTGGGAACGCACGGCGTCCTGTAACTACAGCTTAGCTTGGCAGGCAAATTCTGGAATGTCGTCGGTAGAGAGTATATGTGCTGTCATTGGGCGGCTGGCGTTGTGATGCCACGACCACATTAACCAATCACTGATGATGTGGCGGTAACGTGACATTCACGATGAGTGCTGAAGGCTTCCAATTACTTCAGATAGAAGGTGTCCAGTCCACCGTTTGGGGCCACTGTTATCATACAGGGCGTTGTGTGCGGAGTGCCTCTGGGGAATTATTCGGGAACTAGATTTGGCTTCAGAAAGGTAAAACGGTATGTTTTTATAGAAAGAATCACAAAAGAGACGTATCGCAGTAACACACAAACATTTTGACATTGTGACAACTTCAACAGTTACTAGATAGTACCATGACACGGTAAGATTTTCTTACAGCAATGATGCAATTCATTTTAAAATTAATAAAGTTGGTAATAGCTTATAAAAATGTTTTGTTTTCCTTTTGTAGTAGGACCTATCACTGATTTGTGTTAAAATTGAACCATCTGTATTGCTCTGAAACCCTCCAAAAACGTAATTAGGACAACTGAATATTTGAAAAATTCGGAAAATGTTCGTAAAAAACGTATGCAAAGACCGAACAGGTTTTGTTCTACTCCTTCGGCGGAAGAATGAACGTTACAATAGTAATGCAAAACGACATTAAGCGTTGGAGAACGCGAACCACCATTATGTAGATCAGCCACGCCACGACCAGACGACAATCTAGTGACAACGAATGCAGATTCCAACAATAAAATAATAAATAAAAAACCATTCAAATGCATAGCAAGGTGCATTTGAATAACGCTCAGTAGAAAATGTTTGCTTTTTTCCAGATAAATAATGATTAAGGTTCTAAAACGGCTATATAATGTTGTGCCTCCACAATTGTTTCTAAATACACATAGACACGTTTGTTGGCAGCAGTAAAAGGAAACATGTTGATTAAATATTTTAGCCGTAATGTGTGACTTCCATTTACCGCTGTTTTTGTGCATGGCACGCTAGTCTCGTTTGGCGCCATGTTGGTTTTATGCAAATTTCCACATAATTACCTATAGATGCTAACTTCCGGTCCCCAACGACACGATGCCCACTGTTACATTTCACATAAACGCATTTGAAATTAAAACAGAGAGAACAAACAATAACACATTTACGTATATTACTTATTAAAACAACTATGATTAAAATATGATGAAAGTACTAATACCAACAGTTTGTTTTTGATGACATAGATATCTTTAACGTGTTATGGTGTGCACAACTTGGGGGCCGGAAGTGCATTATCTCGTCAACTGTCGACTCGAAACGAGAATCACTTTTGTCTCCTATTACTAAAAAAATTTACCGCCCGATGACGGTCTGCTTTGGTAATAGAGTAACATTGGTCATGAGCGTGGCAACTAATATGAACACCTTTTGTAGCCTAGAGAAAACGAATGTTTGTTTTCTACTGAAACGTTATCACATAACCGGAAAGCTGACATGACAGCAGGGATCAGGTGCCAAGCGAAAGACAAAGGTGCGTGAGGATCTCTTCATCCATTGACTGTTCACAATGTCGCCTTCAGCAAGAAGATACGTGCTAAATTGCAAGCACAAAATGATAAAAGTGTTGGCGAATCAACTATCAAACGACACTTGAATCAACAGCTTGGATTGATTTCTCAAAAATCTGCAAGGAAGCCACGACTGACACCAATAATGTAAAAGAAGCGGCTTCCGTGGTGCATGCAACACCGTCACCACCCGGTAGACGTTTGGCGTAAAGTCTTGAGAGCTCATTTCTGTAGTTCAGAACAACAAAGACTTTTGTAAGAAGACCAAACATGAGAAGTACAGTCCACGCTACACGGTGTCAACTGTTAAGCACCACCCTCGGTATTGGTCCGGGGTTGTTTTGCAGGGAACGAAGACACTAAAACGAATGGAACGAAGTATCTATATATTGTGTAATTGGTAGCAGCGTGAATATGTTTAAAGACAAAATTGAGATATCTCAGGACAGCGGGCTACACATAGATGAAAAATTGTTGGACTCTCGATAAGTCAATGGCTTTCTTGTCCACTTACCATCTGGGACTTTGCCTTGGATGGCAATGTTGCTAAATCTTGTTAGATGATCGTGGGTCTCTCCAATTCCTCCCAAAAAAAACAACCATGCGGCAAGCCGAGTACAAAGAAATTCTGAGTGACAATCTACTGACGCAGATGACACTACTGGACTGTGACACATTCGTGCCTGACAAAGCTCCATGTCACGCAACACGTCCAGTGACGTCATGGCTCGAGAGTTCATTCTTGGCCGGGTATTGCACCTGATGTTAACCCTGTGGAGAACATGTGGCAGCACATTAAGGACATATTTGCCGCAAAACAACCCGGTTCAACGGAAGAGTTAATTGAAACAATCGAACATATGTCTGGTCCTTTGAAATATCACGCGAGTACTGTGAAAATCTTACCTCGAGCATACCAAGATGTATCGAATTAGTCATAAGAAACAAAGGTTGCGGCTGCAATTACTGAAATAGCATCTTTCCTCTTACTGTTTACACACGGATCTGTGTTTTTAGTCTTCACAGTGTGTAAAACCCAAGTATAATTGATACCATTTTAAAAGCCTAATCATAAGTTTTCGTTATAAAACAGTGGTGGTCGTACTTCAATGAGGAAGACTGTATTATATCATGCAAGACTGGGCTTGTGAGATCTACGGCTACTACACGGACATCATGATGTCCAGAATCTTTCTAGTGCCGTATTTATGTTTGCCTTATTGAAAAGTTAGCATATTTCCTCCAGCTTCGTTCAAATCTGGCCAATCCAGGATCCAACCGTATAAGTTTAATATTATTGTTAGTTGTATAGGTATGTATTTTACGTTAAATAGTTGTGTTTTACACACCCGCACGCACATATACACATGCACAAACGCATCCACATCTATGTGTTGATGTTTTGTGCAGCATTATATATATATATATATATATATATATATATATATATATATATATATATATATATATATATATATATATATATATATATTATTATTATTATTAAAATTAGATATATATATTTATTTATTTATATATATTATATAAGTGTTTGTCGCACTCCAGATACGATGCCTACGAAGTACATCCTTTGTGTTCATCTCACGCTACTTGTGTTCGTCGTCTCCAGCTACCGTGAAGGCGTAACCTCGTTTTCAACCCGTCCAAGAATGCTCTCCAGATACGGCAACATGCTACAGATACTCAGACAAGGTATGCCTATTGTCTACTTTTGTGCAGAACGCACGCACGCACGCACGCACGCACGCATGCAATTTTCTTGTCACATGGCTAGGTCCGGGTGTAGGCACTCGTATAATAATGTTTGGGTTTTTTTATGGTTGGCAGACACATCAAATTAACATTGTTGGACTTAAGATGTCGGATATAAACACACGAAGACTTCCCTGAGAGGGCATTTAAGGCAAAGATGTTGTATGGCAATACTATATATTAGCACCACAGCTCTAATTCAGTGTCTTTGGCAAGGGATCTCTAATTCAGTGTCTTTGGCAAGGGAGCTCTAATTCAGTGTATTTGGCATGGGAGTTCTAATTCAGTGTCTTTGGCAAGGGAGTTCTAATTCAGTGTCTTTGGCAAGGGAGCTCTAATTCAGTGTCTTTGGCAAGGGAGCTCTAATTCAGTGTATTTGGCATGGGAGCTCTAATTCAGTGTCTTTGGCATGGGAGCTCTAATTCAGTGTCTTTGGCATGGGAGCTCTAATTCAGTGTCTTTGGCATGGGAGCTCTAATTCAGTGTCTTTGGCATGGGAGCTCTAATTCAGTGTCTTTGGCATGGGAGCTCTAATTCAGTGTCTTTGGCATGGGAGCTCTAATTCAGTGTCTTTGGCATGGGAGCTCTAATTCAGTGTCTTTGGCATGGGAGCTCTAATTCAGTGTCTTTGGCATGGGAGCTTTAATTCAGTGTCTTTGGCATGGGAGCTTAGACCGAATTTCCGAAAACGCTGAAAACGTGTCAGTTACAGGAGCAATATATCTTACTCCGATGTCCACTAATCACCTCAGGAAGAGAGAGAGAGACTTTCATGCCGTCTCAACGCGCGCATACTCACACGCACGCATGCACGTACCAAAGCAAACACAAAACACAAAATGGAAGTGAAACTGACGTGCAATAACGAATGTAAAACATGGAGTATTTCGTTTTGTTGTTGTTGTTGTTGTTGTTGCAGAACGTTTTGTTGTTGTTGTTGTTGCAGAACGTTTTGTTGTTGTTGTTGTTGCAGAACGCAGCTCTCGAATGGCGCTTGCGCATGCACCGTTGTTGAAGTCCTATCAGCGGGTATCCCATGTGTATCTACGCAGCAAGAAGAGTTCAGTAGCGTGGCTGATGGCAGCCGCACTGCGAATGTGTCAAAAATACCCAAATAAATGCCTTTACATGAATTCGTAGTGTAGCGAACGCTCGCTCAGGTCATGCCGGAAGTGGATTGGACAAGACAAGCATGCAATATGTCTACAAGCAACGTTTTCACAATCATCGACATTCATTAAACACGCAGACGGTATAAATGTGCATGGATTACGGATCACGAGCCAGCTGCGTGAAGGTCAGGACAATGCTGGGTTTTAGACAAAGATGCAGTTACATACGAATGACTTAGGCTTACAAGACGGAACATTACACCAAATATTATCTATGCTATGTGTTATCAATATTCTTCTTCTTCTTCTTCACAGTTTCGTTACGCTCCTTGGAGTCTCACTGTTGTGAATCAGCAATGATGTTTCTTTCATATTCACGTTTCATATGAGCGATAATGCCATCGGGTTTTTGTTTAGAGAAAGGGGTATATCATCAAATAATAGTATCGTCGATATCGCCATACCGACCACATCAAACATGTGATAGCTATACGCTTCTCGGGTAGAATTCTGTATCTACTTCATCCGCTAGGTGGAGCAACTGTTTTGACTCCATGAGAATCTGCACAAGTCTCTGATACCTTAGTGTCGATTATCCAGGCTCCGCGCTGTGGCGCCACCGTTTGTGGCACACATCTTCGCCTGGATGCAGAGTGGGGTTTTCATTGTGACGGAAATTATGTATGCGCCCAGATTCTGGAGGTTGAAATCGAAGTGCACTTTCCGTTGTGACGAATTTGATTTGTTACCTAGTATCTGGGTGATCAATGAAATTGATTCTGATTAGTAAAGATACACAGTAATCAGGAAAAATGAGAAGAAGGCATGTTTCTAGATAAATAGAAAACGGAAACCATTTGTCGTCTCAAAGAAAAACGTGCTCTTAGACAAGTTCATATGTTTAAGTATCATGAATAATTTATAACTGCAGATGGCCGATGCAATGATGAGATCAAGCGACGAATTGCAGGAATTACACCAAAAGAAATAAGATAAAATCTGCCCATAAATGTAAGTTGTAGCAGGGGTGATGACATAAATTGTCAAACAGCGCGATGTTCGGGTTGACATCTGAGGTTGTGAAAGGAAATTCGTCGCGTTGTTCGAACTGATTTCTGACTTGGTGAAAGGAAATTAGGAATCGGGAAAGTGGAAAAGAGAAAGTTAAGTTGAACGTTACAGGAAAATATACGTGGTAGCACGACAAACTAGTGGCCCAGCTTGGCCGCTTTACCCCCTCCGACATCTTAAACACGCCACCACTGGCATGTAGTCAGTTGTGTTACAAGAATTTCGAGCTAGATCAAAGTTCAGAAATGCTTCGGTGCACGGAACCTCCTAGCAGCAATTAACTGAGCATAATCTAGACTGATCGAGATTGCTTCAATTACGTAATTAGTTCCGTCATACTCTGTCTACCATAAAGTTCAGCAATGAAGTCCTTCCCACCTCACGCTACCCTCCACTATGAATGGCAGGTTCCGACCCACCAGGTGGCGCCACTGTTATAGCTTCGCCACCCGCTAGCTACACACTGTTATCGCTTCTAATAAAATCTGTCCACTTTCATTGTTGCTTTGTGCAATAGTTGGCAGTCACTCATTCGAAGCTGCTACGCGACTTAGAAGTAAAGTATACTACACTGTACAACAAATCGTGTTTCGGTTTAGCTGTACAAAACCTGCTCTTAACCTTGACCTAAATACTAGCCATATCCCAAACATGTTGCAATCAGTCACGTCAGTCAACATAGCAATCTCAGCATGCTAACACTTCTGCTAAGTTGTGATTTGTCGATTTGAGCGAGTCGATAGCGTGAACGTAAGAACATGCCTTGGACTGCCGTTTTAGCGGAATGCATATATATATATATATATCAACGCAGTTTATTAGTTCAAATATTTACTACACGCACGCACGCACGCACGCACGCACGCACGCACGCACGCACGCACGCACGCACGCCAGCACCCATACGCCAATGCACGTTCGCACGCCCAGTACGCACGCATGCACGCACGCACGCACCTCGTCCCTCGGAATTCATTTCGCGCTGGCCAATAAGGCCTTTAATGTGCACTTTGCATGGGCAACTGTCTGCTTTAACGTACACTCTTCACAGGCAACTGTCTGCTTTAACGTACACTCTTCACAGGCAACTGTCTGCTTTAACGTACGCTCTTCACGGGCAACTGTCTGCTTTAACGTACACTCTTCACAGGCAACTGTCTGCTTTAACGTACACTCTTCACGGGCAACTGTCTGATTTAACGTACGCTCTTTACGGGCAACTGTCTGCTTTAACGTACACTCTTCACAGGCAACTGTCTGCTTTAACGTACACTCTTCACAGGCAACTGTCTGCTTTAACGTACACTCTTCACGGGCAACTGTCTGCTTTAACGTACGCTCTTCACTGGCAACTGTGTGACTTTGCGCGGTCTACTTAGTTTCTTGCCCGGGTCATCGTGACCATTGGTGTTACCTTTGAACCGGCCTTGAATGCACAAATATCGGTGCAAACGGGGAATGCTTCTGGCCTGGTTACATACGTCGTATGCACTCGCGTTTAAAGGCAGTTAAGCCGCAGCTTGTTTACTGAGAAACATGTTCTGTCACGGGGCAAAAACCTCACTCGCAACAAGACAATGGTGGCGCCAGCAGCCTCGTCGCTTTCGGGAAAACAAAATCATTAAATGTATTTTTAGAAGCTCTACACAATTCCACGATTCGCTGTCAACCACCAGTAATGTTATCGGGCCATCGCAACCCGATTAACTCGCTACTTGCACGCCACACAGATAAACACGGTCGGCTGGCTCGGCCGTTGAACAAACGGGGTTATCTCTCATCGGGTCTGCATCAGAATTGAGCAAGCTGCACCACAGACGAGACAACACCAGGCAAAATCACATATTGAAATGTTATCTTCCAGTTGTTCTGAATGCTTTTATTACGGTCGCTCATTGAAAACCGCTGCAAGTGTTTCCTACAATTTTAATATGCCTCAACTGAAAATATAGGCATGACCACCTATTAGCAAATACCATAGCGTACAAAGTTAAACAAAATGCTTTTACAACAAGACTTGGTATTTACGGCCACCGGTTAAAGACCAAAGGACGGATTTCTTTCGAACTTAGCATGGACACGTCGCTCGGAACTAAAATACGAAGGACGAACGTATACATACGAACGAACTACGAAGACATCTTCAAAAGATCCAAATGTTTCGAATGTTAATGAACATGGCATAAATAAATATATTTAATTTCTTCCAACTTTTTTATCATCTTCATTATTATTGGGAATATTGTTCAAAGAAAATGTATACGACTTTTGGGGATTTATGCCACAGGAAATCAATATATCTCAGTTTAAACGGCGAACTTCTTTATGCGGGTTCGTTTGCGATCTTACGGATTTTCTTCTTCTTCTTTTTTTTCTTCTTCTTCAAGATTATTGTGGAGGACCCGATTTCCGGTCTTAATGTACACCATCTGGTGTCGACACCTATGCACGGGAGGTCAATAGGAACGTTAAACCAACGTTTACGGATGTTTTAAGGCACCTTCCCACACCCATCAGTGTATGGCATACATTCGAGTATTGATTAATAATAAGACAGACAACGCAACAAATCACACAAATATAAGTTTCAAATAATATATTGTATTTGTCTTCAGTATGAAAGTACAAGACGCGAAGTAGACGTCTGTGGCGGCGAACAGTGTGGCGTCATTTATCACAATATGATACACACTGATAAAACTGCATATATTGTCTAATTGCCGGTAGCCCTCACACTGGCCGCTGGGCTGTCAGCAACAACGCCTAAACAAATGACTGATCGGAGTTATCACATAAAAAGAAGAACACTGCTCGATAGCAACACAACGTTCTGGAATAGTCTCCGCGTGACCTTTCTATGTACTGTTTCGAACGCGCATGAGCAAACCCATCCACACGCACGTACACACGCTCAAGGCTCGGTCTCACGCACACAATACGCACAGTGGCACCTTTCAGTGAATCGTTTTAAAAGCGTCGACCCCTCGTTAAAAAAATCCAGGCTAGGCGTTGTCGGATTGACGCAAACACGTACGACGTGGTCCAAATCACCGCAAAAAGCATACAAATGTATACAGACACGTGCACAAACATACACACGCGTACGCATATTAAGTCAACTACACGAAACAAAGATACACATCATTCAAATTGTAAAAGATGCCGTATGGATATCGGTGCCACCAGCACGCTCATGCTATATAGACACAAAACGTGTTATCTGACACATTTGAATATCGATGCCACCAGTGCGGCCAACCCTTGCAGACCATGATATAATTTTACAGACACAACACGTATTATCTGTTTCCACCGAGAAGGAAAATTCCAGCTCGTTTCCAGCTATTTTGTTTTGAGGCTTAGGTCCACAATATAGACCCTTAGGGTCTTCGCTAAGAGACAACGTTAACCTCTAAATCGGCGGATTTAACCCCAAGAAACTATGCCGTTCGTTATCGTTAAACGTACTGTGTAGTAGCCAATGCTCAATACTATGTGAACTATTCCGAAAGCGGTAACCATTACCAAGTGTCGAGACACATGAACTTTATGAATTTTGAAAGGGTTTCCTCGGCAGCGGCAGTGAGCGTGTGGTAAAAAACGACAAGGGAAGATGTGAGTCGTTAGGACTGCTAGATCTCCGTGTCTGCCGCGTTCTTTCGTGACTGGCATAGCCGGGAAGGAGGAGTCTTTGTTCTGCTGGAAATATAATTAATTGGGTGTAGGAATTAAAACGGAGTTAATGTTTGTAGTAGATACCGCTGAACTAAACTATTACACATCCGATGATAGCATATGTTTAGTACATTATTTTATTATATGAAGTTTTTGCAACAATACGAAATTACCCTAAATATGGTCATGTTGCCATATTGCCCTAGCAGCGGATTGAGAAAGATATATCCCTATTTTGCTCTACAGACAAGTAGGGGTATGCTCACTCTGGTAAGAAACCAAGCCCAGGGTTGTAAGCGATGTGGGACACCTGTCGTCTGTCCCGTGAGATCTGACACGTTCTTGCATCCACGAGGCACTGATACCGTTCGTTTCCAGGGACCCGTGGTAGGACTGACCCGGGCGCACTTAGCCCGTTCAGTCGGCGCCAGCAGCGCTGTCCGCCACCCGACGGCGAGGAAAACCCGGCGTTGCGCCAACGCCATAAATCAGCCGTGATCACGCTTCGTACCCGCGCGATGTTTCACCAGCCGATGCCAAATGGTCCAGGCCAGATCGACCGCTAGAGATTACAACAGCGCAATAAATAAAAATGCCTAAGACTCTGGCGTTTATGTACAGGGATGAGGCCAGAGTTGCTATCGTTGCAACTCCGACATATTGTGCAATTACAGACTGGCTCGTTCAGTTTATATCGTATCATGTTGTCTGCGTATAAAAACAAAACCAATAACAATTCATATTCCGCGTTACCACATTCGGTTTTTGAACATCGACAACCACGCGAACCGTCTGGAGGAATTGTCGGTGTAAGAATAAAATTATCACCAACATGCACGTACTTGCGATAATTGATACTTTACTCCCTATACAGCTGATCATAGCTAAACTGGGATTGGTGATACCCACGAGCGAGACATTGGTTCACTATGGGCACCATTCAAAAACAGACATAGATATCAGCAATTCTGAACTGACGTTTCAGTGTTCGATTATCTACTAGCTAATTTATAGCGTGCAACAACAAGAGTAATGAAATGTTTCATTCAGTGTCAACACTTATCAGATCGCAGCCACGAGTAAGTGGCATATGACTCTAGTGTTCTCAATCATGGCCTACCAACTGCTGGACAGCTTTGTAATGCCGTATAGGAGCCTACACGTTGCACTACGACACCAGAACGAAACCACCATAGAGCCTTAATATTGCTAAGCTTATTGCTAATAGCATATTGCTATTAAAGCTGTACTGGTAGCAGAATAACTGAGATACAGTGATCTGTCGCTACAAGGACTCCCGCTTAAAAGGAACAACTTTGAAATCCCTGTTCTGGCCACTGTTTTATGTACCCATGGATATAAGGAACAGCGGACATATAAGGAACAGCGGACATATAAGGAACAGCGGACATATAAGGAACAGCGGACATATAGAACAGTTTGACCAAGTCTCAACATGTTCATTACAGCGAGAGTCCATTGTATGCAAATTAGTATCATTTAAAATTTAACAAACCACAAATAATGAGATACTTCGTACATTCTTTCGTTTAACTTCCCACTTTCGTGAATGATTTTAGAGTATACCTACCGTTCAGTGATTGTCGAGTGCTACAATATAATCCCACTACTTCGTATTTTCGCTCACTATAAGTCTACGCTCCTCTGCAACAAAAACAGCGTTTTGCTTGGCGCCATCTTGGGACACGTGACCTGATTGGTACAGGATGTGACGCAATCAGTGCCCGTCCCGGCAGGCTTGTAGCTGTTAATGTTTCACCACATTCGCTCATGCACACACGATAATACATGACCTTGGTGCTACTGCGGCAATGATAACTGATCCATCAACGTTACGTCTAATCCATAACCGGATTAATAAACGGGTTAATCGAATCTTACATATACGTAAACGATGAAAGACAAATTCTGTGCTGGAACAACAACAATAGCCCAAACATCCGAGCAGCCACATTTTTCGTTACTGGAACGGTCATATACACCCGATGAGCTTACCAAACGATGGCTGATAGGCAAACCGTAATTACCCTGTTTCCACCCTATTACACAAGTAAGACCATTACTATTTTCTGATAGGACGTGACACGTCCACGATAAAGTGGATCACTCCTAAACCACACCGCAAAGTCAAACCAACCGCAATAAGAACAACCTGGTTTTCCAATCTAATGAGAAACCCAATAGCTGCCACATTACAGGTGTGAATGTCAATCAGTCAGTGGTTTCCAGGTAGAGCCGATCTTGCTGCTGCTACCCGCACGTAAAGTCAAACCAACCGCGGATCCACCGGTAGCGTACAGCCACCGGAACGACGGATCACAGTCAGTCTGGCCAACGTGATACCCGGACAGACTCCCGCCATGACGGCGAGAGCAAGCTTTCAACCTGCAGCGTCAACGACCAGGTCTACTGCTCCTCGAGGCGAATGTTCATGTGCACGTCTCCGTCGACGACGACGATTCTCTTGCACAAGTGCGGGTGTTTGTTGCACAGGTGGATGCTCGCCTGGACCCAGAATGCAGCAGTCGACCGCCGGATTCTCGTCGATGGGCTGAGCCCGTCCGTCTCCTCGCTTCTCGTCTCCGCATGGCGCGCGGCGTGCGAGCGACGCAAACGCCGTCTGGTGGCGGCACTGTCTGCGAGGTCAGCTGCACGTCTTGTTCGACCAGCCACGGATTCTACACGAGAGGGGAGACAACAACGATTTTTATTGGTTGACAGAACGACTGTTAGCAGACAATGCTACACTGAATTTATTAGTATTTAGAACACATCGGTTGTTTAAAAATAGTATCAATACAAAACGTGTTGCTATCGTGATCTCTCAACCCGCTTTATATTTTCACAAATAAACGATTTGGCGATTAATTAAAATAGTTTACGACATATATTGAGACGGCTTTAGTGTAATACAAACCAACACATCTTAACCTGTTAAATTCCTATTTTGTACAATTTGTGACTGTAAATTCACTGCAGCAATCGGAGTTAAAATATGGCGTATAACACTGTTAATTTATATGTGCCTTGAGATTCACGGATATTGGAAATTCGTAATAAAAAATTTTACTGTGGGTTTTAAGTTAACCTTGCAATTGTTTTCATCGCAAATTCGCACCATGCACACCCCTGTAATAGAAACTTCAACAACGATTCAATGTAATACATTTAAGTAATTTTCCTCTCTCTCTCTCCTTTATTCCTGAGTTGGTCGACAATACTCTTGGTGGTTATGCAATATTCGTTGACCTGGAATTCGTCATGTGGACGACACCTACATCGTGTCTAACTCGCGGGATTAACCCTTATGGATAAATACTGATATCAATATTTCGGTAGACGTTTATTAGGCTCTTGCACTTAATGATGTGTCTATAGTGGATGTTAAGGACACAAATATTTACAATAACATATTTGCACTCCCCCCAGATCCATATTTTTTTTAAATTAAGGTTTTATCGTGAGTAGATTGTTTACTAGTTGTGTTAAATACATTATCTAATACATTTGTTAACTAATTATATAAAATTATATCACAACTGCATATTGAAAGTGGAAATTTGTCAAGTCGAAATTAGATGGATGGATTAGATGGATATTATCACAAAAACGTTTGTCCCCCTAGAAACAAATCCTGCGGACCCCCCTGCTTGGGACGAGTGTTAGAGAAATTAGTTGACTGATAAACTTATTGTGAATTGTTTCCGGCGTTACATACATATAAATTAAACGTGCGTTTGCCAAAAACAGTGTTAAATGGAGACGACATCGATAAAACTAACCTGTGTTAGTGACGTCATCTTGCATATTGCCATTCAGTATCAGCGTCAACCGTGTGTCTTCTCGATTGTGTGTGCTTCTCTTCGTGCGCGACAGACCATCAGACACCGCGACGGGAACCGGAAGTGGTGCAGCCTGCAGCCATTGGGTGCAGGCGACGATGAGGACGAGTTCGCAGGCGATTACGGTCCGATGCATATCTGTAACAAAAACGGCCGTTTATATAGCAGACGTCGGTCCGATGACAATTGTAATGGACTGCATAATTGCAATGACGTCACAGAAGTGTGCGTGTGTGTATATAAATATATGTGTGTGTGTGTTGTGTGTGTGTGTGTGTGTGTGTGTGCGTGCGTGCGTGCGTGCGTGCGTGCGTGCGTGCGTGCGTGCGTGCGTAGGTGCGCGCGCGTGTGTGTGTGTTAGAGAGAGAGAGAGAGAGAGAGAGAGAGAGAGAGAGAGAGAGAGAGAGAGAGGGTGGAGAGAGAGAGAGGGGGGGCGAGGGAGGGAGGGAGGGAGGGAGGGAGGGAGGGAGGGAGGGAGGGAGGGAGGGAGGGAGGGAGGGACGGACGGACGGACGGACGGACGGACGGGCGGACGGACGCACGGACGGACGCACGCACGGACGCACGGACGGACGCACGGACGGACGGACGGACGGACGGACGGACGGACGGACGGACGGACGGACGGACGGACGGACGGACGGACGGACGCACGGACGCACGCACGCACGCACGGACGGACGGACGGACGGACGGACGCACGGACGGACGGACGGACGGACGGACGGACGGACGGACGGACGGACGGACGGACGGACGGACGGACGGACGGACGCACGCACGGACGCACGGACGCACGGACGCACGGACGCACGGACGCACGCGCGGACGGACGGACGGACGGACGCACGGACGGAGAAATCTCGATGGATTAATTTCTTTCTTCTGGCGACACGTCAGTTCTATTTTCGTCTGGTTATTTAATATGGGATGGATTGCAAAATATTTACACCGCCTTTCAAGGTCAATCTGGCAGCTGCGTAGATGCACTAGATGACGGAGCTAAAGTCCACGAGTTGCTGGTAGAATGTAGTCAAGATTACGGTCGATGTATAGTTCGAAGGGTGTGTGTTGTTATCCCGGGTACAGTGAAAACGGCCTGCAGCTCGCAGCTCATCACCGCAGTAAAACAGCAACACGGTAGCACAGCGACATAGTAACGCAGTAACACAGTAACACAGTAACACAGCAATACAGTAACACAGTAACAAAATAACACAGTAACACAGGAAAACAGTAACCGATACGCAAGCGACACAGTCTTGAAACAACTGTAGCGTTTTTATCAAAGCAACCTTTTACTGGTGTTCAATCAATTGTCTGAATTTATCATGTAATCAGTTCAGATACGCGGTACTGAACATGTCTATATTGTACTCAACACGAGTACATTGTACTCAACACGTTTATTATAATTGTATACGACCCAGTTACAAGGTGTCTGGTACTCAACTTGATTACTTACAACGAAACACGTCTAACCTGTACTCAATACGGCTGTCTAATTAAAAATGTTCAATATGGCTATAATAGTATGCAATATACATAGTATTACATACATCATAGTTGGACTTCGGAGAGATGACTCGAGACTTTACTTGGACTTAGAGGTAATTGACGATACTCTATGCACGTATGACTCGACGCGGTTACAACGAATCGCAAACTGCGAATTACTGAGTCATATTGGCATAGTATTTACACACTTGCGTGTTACTTGAATAAGCTGCGCACAATACTCGATATTGTTTCACCGGACGCAAGTAATCTGGCAATACTCGAGAAACCGCTGCGGCAATATGATTAAGTTACTTATATTCAAAATATCATTATAGAATAAACGCTGACTTCGCACATAATAGCTGTGTCAAACCGAAATAGTTTCTACAGTTAAGTGATCGTAGATAACCTAGTTCTATTATACTTGGGCCGTCAGTTATGGACTGGCTAATTACGTGTTCTCAGGACTGAGGTGGAGGTGACCCAGTTATATTCTACATAAGCCCGGTAACACTTCACAGTCTTTGAGCCAGTCCAGCCAAGCGAAATTGTTTTATCTATATTATATTTCCTCAATGATTAACTGTACGTTTATTAGTCACAAATATACACGCATAATGAGTCTCTTAGTCATGTTTTAAAAGTTTACTACGTAGTTGTGAAAATGAAACATGCAATTATCTAGTGACTTCTTGATAAGAAATGTTCATTCAACCATACGACAAAGATTTTTGTAAAATGCGGAAACGTACAACTGTCAACTAATTGCGTGATTTCTCTGTGCCACTTAATGTCGGGCGACCTTGCCTTGTGTTTCTGTCAAGCTGCACTGATCACTTGATTTGACTATAGTCTCATAGATTGTTGGTATAAGTTGGCATAATTGGTTCGAACATCACGTTCTGGTTAGAGTACTAAAACGAAGATGTTCAAAAAACGGTTTGTTGTCTTTTATGTTCACCATTTAAACAATTATCATATGGCGAATAATTATTGCATATCTGTGCATGGCGAGATAATCAGACTTGTTGACTCGAGTCACAGTTTAGGGTTGACTCGAGTATGACTTGTTGACTCGAGTATGACTCGAATCGCACATTTTCATGACTATCAACTTGATTTGGAATTAAGATAAATGACTCGAGAATTGACTTGAACAAGGAGGTCATTGACTTGACTTGCCAGTTTGTGACTTGCCAACACGTCTGGTGATTACACGACGATTGACATTTCGGTACACCGGCGTCTGACACGCACGTGTGTCATGTCACACCCAACGGCTTCATGACTTACCCAAGAAGAAAGTACACAGATAATGCACAAAGTTACTGTTCGGCAAAAGACTCATGAAAATATTAATGCATTTACAGTTTGAAAACACGCCGAATGTGCGTCGGAGACCGGCGTCGCCTAGAGCTTGCCGGCCGGCGAACCAACGACCTGCAGTCGCCTCAGAGCACGCCAGAAAAACCGGATCCAGCAAACAGCTGATTGGCAAACTCTCTAGCGAGTACTTGGCACCGCTAAAAGTACGCAAATAAAGCGTTATGACGTGTGACAACACGCAAACAGTCCCTTACCTGGTGGTTAGGATGATTACTTCAAGTGACGCGAAGGGGGACGTCGATTCAGCAACGTACGAAGTGAACTAACTGGCAATATCTCGCCGGTAGGAATCTGACGGTCGAACAGCTGAGATCGGCCCAGCTGTTCGCCGCCTCCAGGCGCTTATATCGGGAGGCGTGACGCCGCTCCCAGCGCCGGGCCCGGCACGAACAATAGGCAGCAGCCATCACGCCACCGCTGCTCCGCCATATTTGGCTGTACCGAGGGCAGGTCCGAGTATCGGCGACGCTCATTGGTGAGACCCGGGAGGCGTGGCAGAGACATATTGTCGTCCATGTACCGGGCCCTATCGTCGGTGCTCGCGTACGGGAATACGCGCGGCACGCACGCACGCACGCACGCACGCACGCACGCACGCACGCACGCACGCACGCACGCACGCACGCACGCACGCACGCACGCACGCACTAACGTACGCTCGTTTGCTTTGCTCCCACGGTGACACCACGCACGCACGCACGCACGCACGCACGCACGCACGCACGCACGCACGCACGCACGCACGCACGCACGCACGCACGAACGAACGAACGAACGAACGAACGAACGAACGAAAGAACGAACGAACGAACGAACGAACGAACGAACGAACGAACGAACGAACGAACGAACGAACGAACGAACGAACGAATGCACACGAATACTCAATCTGTAAAGGGTTTGGGTGGGAGATTCTGCATCTTCCCGTTGCCCAACTTCTAGGAGACAGTAGACCTTGTCTTGTGAACAATGGACTGTCCCCGTGGAATGGCACATGGCATTTTAATATGGTTATATATTTCCTCCCTGACATTTTATATTTAAATAGGCATATACATTTAAGGTATATTATAAATCATAACAGCTTACGTAGTTTGCAATTTGAGTTGTTTTACAGTATAAACCTTTATGGTATACTTGTAGTACTTGTAGCATGTGTAGTATTAGCACTTATAGTATCTGTAGTACTTATAGTACCTTAGTACCTGTATAACTCGTAATACTTGTGGTACTTGAAGCACTTGTAGTACGGGTGATGCTTATGATACTTGTATTTAAACTTGCCTATACATAATTGTATTACAACACGCATTCAATCTATAAATCAACGCAGTCACTTAATAATCGGTCCGGATTGTTGACATTGTACGGCTTGTAGTATGTGTGGTACTTATGGTACTTGTAATACTTGTAGTATCTGTGGTACTTCTAGCACTTGTAGCACGTGTGGCACTTGTAATACTTGCAGTACTTGTGGTAGGTGTAGTGCTTGTAGTATTTCTAGTACCTGTAGTGACCTGTATTGACGAAGGCTTCGCCCGAGGCTGTCCGAGAACTACCGTTCCTATTCCGAGAAGGCGACGGAATGTACCCGGAATAGAAGACGGGGTGTCGACAACAACAGCTGGCCGTCGCACAGAACGCGGTCATGGAACCGGATAGAAGCAGATCTCTCGCAGTTCGAGTCGACTGAGTGGTTGCAGTGAAGCATTGAATCAGTGACTTGATGTTTCTTCCATCTTTCTTGAGTGTCGTCTTCGCTTTGGGCGTTGACTGTCATGAACACAGTTCTCGTCACAACAGTTCTGTGCCTTGCACCGGTTTGTGTTCCTGGATGTCTAGTGCAAATATGTGATGCTTTCCACATATTAAATTGACAATATCCTCTTTCCTTGGTGCCGTTAATTTCAGAAACTCACGTCTTTGTTTCGTTTTATTATAATTTTTCGGTTTGGGTTGATCTTCACTCTTCTGGCTTGTTGACGTAAGATTGTACGGTACATTTAAAAAAACACACATTCAAAACATCCCAGACGGTTTTAATGTTATCTCAAAAATCGAAGAATGTAACTGCTTCGTTTTTGTTGCGATGCTTTTCGCGAACGTGGTCTAACGTCATATTTATAGCGTATGATCGGGTATGGGTGTACAAAGCACTTAATCCTAAATCAAAACTCTGAAACGAACCTCGCGCTCTAACCCAAGCATTGATAGCTAACATCCCGTAAAAACAAAGAAAGGATTTTGGCCCTGCATAAGGTGGGTTGAGTTAGTCAATCACAACTGGAGCATGCTTATCCTTAGAGGGGG
Source organism: Lamellibrachia columna (assembly GCA_963662155.1). NCBI lineage: Eukaryota > Metazoa > Annelida > Polychaeta > Sabellida > Siboglinidae > Lamellibrachia > Lamellibrachia columna. Next base: position 35,371,252 of record OY759272.1, on the reverse strand, counting down.
AATACTTTTTTTGAGAGAATTTGTCTAAATTGTAATATTTTTTTCAGAAATCATTCCAACAATCCTGTAGAATTTATTTGGCAAGCAAAATAATTATCGCTTCATTTTAGGGGTAGAATTTAAGTTACGAATCCTCGCAAAAAAAAAATCGTATTTGCGTCAATCCGTCACGCAAAACTAAAATACTACAATGCATATCCACTGTTATTGGAAACGTGACCCGAGACACCAGACCGGCTTGACAACAACAACAATGTTCCATAACAATCGAGTTGTTGTTGTCATGGTTCGCCAAAGAAACAAATGTATAAGCTCTCTGACTGCTATGAATCAGAAAACACTCAATGGTATTTATTTCGACAGAATGTCATAACAGTGCCAAGTATAATTGAATATAAAAACACATGTTTACGCAAATGTTGTTGTTTATCCGAGTAATTCACATATTGATAAGACTTGTCTTACGTGTAGGTTTCATTAGTGGAACACAAATACATTAACAGTGAACGGAATATGCGACAACGAGAAAACTGGCAACAACCTGATAGAAATACCAATGTTTCTGTTGTAATGCTCGTGATGTTAATTGAATATGCGTGGAAGGGAGGACGGAGGACCCTTAGCAAAACAATGTATAGAATTCTAAAAAAAATCTACATAATGTCATCGAATTATACAGAGCATAGTAGAATTGTCTGTTCATGTCTACCATAATGTTCTATATATTTGTATAGAATGTTATAGAAATTTATGGAATTCTACACAGAATAGTAGAATATTGAATAGAAAACAATATAATACTACACATTACACAGAAATCCCATAGAATATTCTATGAAAAATTCCACAGAATATTCCATAACAATTTTATAGAATATTGTCTGAATTCTACACGACTGTCTCCGCAAAAAACATGTAGAATATTCTATGACAATTCTATAGATTGTTTTGTAAAGGGGCGAGGGGAGGGCGGAGAGAGGGGGGTATGTATGGAGCAACAGAAAGAGGTGACTACGTTGGGAGGGTGGAGGGTAGAGGAAAGGAGGGAGGAAGACAAAGAGCAAGGTGTGAGAAGGGGAATGAGGGAGAAGGGAAGAGGGGAAAGGATACAGGAAAGGTGGGAGACTGATCTGTTATGGTCAGTCGTTGAGAGACCTCGTCTGCCCGATGCTACTCTCACCGCAATCACCAGCGTCGTGACCACAGTTAGATCAGCTGATTCGGCCACGTAAACAGCTGGCGCTATCGAATAGCTGGCAACTGGCGTCAGGTGTCGGCTTCACCGGGGTTCCATCGACCCTGGGCGCGTCACCGATCGATCTGGTAAACAGACTGAATGGCCGAGCCACCGAGCTGCACACTCCGCAACTTCATTGTTCCTCTGTGTCACGTCTTATGTGAGATTGTGAAGGTCGATTGTGAATGCAAAACGCTGTATCAAAGAGATGCTATATATAGCCGCCCGGCCAGGAGACGACCTGTATTTAGCGCTTCGATCGTGTTCTGCAAGCGGCACTGATTGCCAACCAGTCCGATGCAGTTTGAACCAGCTACTCGGCTCTTATTTCAAATACTCACGTCTTACGGATAGATCCACTTACCTTCCTAGATACGCCTAATCATTTCTTAGGCAACACCCGAAAGTATATACTCAGGTACGTTAATTACTCACAGGGTGAAACCAACTTCCTGTTTTATAACCTACCCATATAGAGGGTAAACAAGTTGTATATTCCGTGTAGCGCATATTGATTCGTTTCTTAATTAAGACAATGTGTGCGTGCGTGCGTGCGTGCGTGCGTGCGTGCGTGCGTGCGTGCGTGCGTGCGTGCGTGCGTGCGTGCGTGCGTGTGTTAATAATCAAACCAAGCATACCCATGAGTTCTTAGCTTTGAATAATGTTTCTCGATAATGCTAAATGCCAGACATTTCGAACAATCAAATTACAACTTTTAATAAAATGTGTTGTCGAATAGCATTGAGGACACTGGATATTTCTAGAAATTATTAAACTACAGGGCACATAATAGTATTGATTAAGGCTGACCATAAAATATGCTAACGGTGCAAATAAATCAAGAACGGCCCACACAAAAGGAAAATGCAGGACCCTCGATAAATCAAAAGCTTTTATCATTTGTAACTTTTTAAAAAGGCATTTTGTAGAGGCATTTCTAAAACTGGGGTCTAGCGAAATTCATCTGCCAACAAAGGACCGCTAGCCAGCGACAAACCAACGCTATCCCCAATACGTTTGTTTGAATAGTTCGTAACCGCAATACACTGCCAAACATTTTTTTGGCAACAAACCGATGTGTGTGTGTGTGTGTGCGTGCGTGCGTGCGTGCGTGCGTGCGTGCGTGCGTGCGTGCGTGCGTGCGTGCGTGCGTGCGTGCGTGCGTGCGTGCGTGCGTGCGTGCGTGCGTGCGTGCGTGCGTGCGTGCGTGCGTGCGTGCGTGCGTGCGTGCGTGCGTGCGTGCGTGCGTGCGTGCATGCGTGTGTGTTAAACTTACGTTATTGGAATTAACTGCCAGCAGACTTGTTCACTCGAGTTATATGGGATGACTCGAGTCGGACTGTAGTCGGACTCATATCGCCCATTTTCATGACTTGCGACTTGACTTTGAATTTAGAGAGATGACTCAAGACTTGACTTGCACTTGGAGGTTATTGACTTGAGACTTGACTTGCCGACAAGTCTGGTGGCTCGAAACGTACGCAAAGCGATGCCATGCCAGTGTGACGAGCCGCACTAAGTACTTATACTTAGGCGGGACATAATTCGCCTAAATTTCGCGCTAAACATTACCGCAGACAAACCACAACCAGTGGCGTATTTGGAGGAGGTAATTGGGCCATTACCCCCCCCTTTGGCTTACATTTTATGATTTTGCCCGCAACATGCTATTATGGGTGACTAGGCGTTTCCCCCTTGGCCTCCCCTTGACGTCCCCTTGGCCTCCCCTTGACGTCCCCCTTGGTCTACCCTTTGCCGTCCCCCTTGGCCTCCCCTTTACGTCCCCCTTGGCCTAATCCTTGACCTCCCCCTTGGCCTCCCCCTTGGCCTTCCCCTTGACGTCCCCCTTGGCCTCCCCTTTGCCTACCCCTTGACCTCCCCCTTGGCCTCCCCTTGGCCTCCCCTTGACGTCCCTTTGGCCTACCCCTTGACGTTCCCCTTGGCCTCCCCTTGACGTCCCCCTTGGCCTACCCCTTGACCTCCCCTTTGCCTCCCCTTGACGTCCCCCTTGGCCTCCCCTTGACGTCCCCTTGGCCTACCCCTTGACGTTCCCCTTGGCCTACCCTTTGACGTCCCCCTTGGCCTACCCTTTGACGTTCCCCGTGGCCTACCCTTTGACGTTCCCCTTGGCCTACCCTTTGACGTTCCCCTTGGCCTACCCTTTGACGTTCCCCTTGGCCTACCATTTGACGTCCCCCTTGGCCTACCCTTTGACGTTCCCCTTGGCCTATCCTTTGATGTCCCCCTTGGCCTACACTTTGACGTTCCCCTTGGCCTACCCTTTGACGTTCCCCTTGGCCTACCCTTTGACGTTCCCCTTGGCCTACCCTTTGACGTCCCCCTTGGCCTACCCTTTGACGTTCCCCTTGGCCTACCCTTTGACGTCCCCCTTGGCCTACCCTTTGACGTCCCCCTTGGCCTACCCTTTGACGTTCCCCTTGGCCTACCCTTTGACGTCCCCCTTGGCCTACCCTTTGACGTTCCCCTTGGCCTACCCTTTGACGTTCCCCTTGGCCTACCCTTTGACGTCCCCCTTGGCCTACCCTTTGACGTTCCCCTTGGCCTACCCTTTGACGTCCCCCTTGGCCTACCCTTTGACGTCCCCCTTGGCATACCCTTTGACGTCCCCCTTGGCCTACCCTTTGACGTTCCCCTTGGCCTACCCCTTGACGTCCCCTTGGCCTACCCCTTGACTTTCCCCTTGGCCTACCCTTTGACGTCCCCCTTGGCCTACCATTTGACGTTCCCCTTGGCCTACCCTTTGACGTTCCCCTTGGCATACCCTTTGACGTTCCCCTTGGCCTACCCTTTGACGTCCCCTTGGCCTACCCTTTGACGTCCCCCTTGGCATACCCTTTGACGTTCCCCTTGGCCTCCCCTATTGATCTCCGCCTGGCGAGATCCTAGATAAGTCACTGACCACAACAGTCATGGCAACTGGTGAAACTTGTATTGTGACTTGCGACTTGACTTGGAATTCACAGAGATGACTCAAGACTTGACTTGACTTGCAGTGACTTAAGACTTGATTTGACTGGCCAGTTTGTGACTTGCCAACAAGTGTGCCAATATAGGAACGTGTCTCTCTCGATATTCGCTGATGGATTTAGTAATGAAGCTTCGTTAGATTTTCTATTTTGAAATATGGCTTGAAATACAAATTGAAAATCACACTTCGCGAGTCACTGTGCCCATGATTATCGATATTACGCTAAACAACTCTTTCTGCCCATCAATTTCACATTTGAGTCTATCAAATAATACTTATGAACTTTGGCTGGATATTTTTCGGGTTGTCATCACTTTCAGATATCGATCTGCAAGATGGCGTAAGATGGGTTTCTCTCTTTTCTTTTTGTTGTTTTTTTCAATTGTATATTATACAGTTAGACTGTATTTGATTATTAATTAAATACTTGGGTGGAATTTCAATATTTCTAGGGTATGTATAGCAATACGTCAACAAATTGGTCCAACCGATTTCCGGGGACCCATTTGTGGATTTTCAATGAGTCAAAACAGTTGCCCCACCTAACGGGTATCCTGGAGACAGCGATATCCCTATGACGTAGTTTCATGTAGGCAATAAAGTAGGCTAAGTTCACGGGTTAATGTCCGCGAAGTAACTACAATGACAATCCGGGTCAAGGATATATCGAAGTTGCAGAAGAGTGTCGATCAACGCACTAGTACAGCAGTATGTTTGGATGAGGGATTGGCTTCATAAACATGTAGGGACGCATTGTGGGGAAGTAAACATGTTTATGAAGGATGGGCGCCATCTTTAAATTATACTGGAAGGAGGATATTACTTTTAGGATAGTGCCTACGTATTTTCCAAGAGCAGTTGATGAGGACACATGTAGCATTGTAGGGAACTCTTAAAATGCATAATAAAGACAAGAAGGCTGTGTACAAAGAAAAAAGGCAAATGGTGACCCACAAAACATGTATGAAGCTGGATTTAAATGTAATTATGATCATATGCCAAGAGCATGGTAAATGCGAAAAGTGAAATCGACATTGTGGTAGAAGAGCTCTGTATCATGAGCCACAAAGACACAACAACTGGGACTGACAGGTATTGTGTAGGAACGACACAATTGGGAGAAGATTATTTTATGTATTAAAAATATATTCAGGATTACGGAATAAAATTGGAAATGCAAGCTGATCGAGAGGAAACAATTTGTTGCAACATAGTTATCGGGAACTCATCATTAATAAGTGAATTAGTTTACTGTTGTCCAAATGCAACATAAAAAAAAATAAAGCCCTATAAGTAAGTGAATAAAGGAATGTATTATGTTCGGAGGGGGAGTGGAATAGCCATACTGTGGAAATTACTAGAGTGCAGGGGTGAGGATCAAACATTTCTTTTTTCTAACATAATAGAAATGTCTTACTCTTACCAAGGGAGAGAGCGTGTTAGATATAGTTTTCTCCTCGGAAAATGTCCGACAATGTATAAGTGGTTAGTATACGAATTATTGGGTAGTAGTGATCATAATCAAATCCACATTTTCACAAAACTGCAACTGTATTAGCCATATTAATAAAGTAAATGCAACCAGTCATACCTTTTAAATAATGACCGTTTATTTCAAGCGCGTCTACTTTAAAGAAACAAATTAAAAGAATATACTTAAACACAAATATACCTAAACACAAATCCTATTTAAAGTTTTTAAGCCACGTGCATTTCTGAGCGCTTCACAGCGAGATGAAGTTGTTTAAATGAGTGGTAGGTAATACTAAGTACCAACATTGCAACACGCTATGATGGGATAAAGAAACAATCGACCAAATCTGTGTTACGTGTTCCTTGAACAGTCTTGCTCTTGCATGCTGTCTGTTCAACTGTGCATAATTTGCAGCCGAAACGATTACATAAGTCGTTCCTTTGGTGTGCCTGGGTAAATTATACCGCGAGTATGTTTATTTAAATAGGCTTAAATCACCAGCATACAAACTAAGGCCGCCTAACTGTTATCTTGTAGAACAGTCTGCTTGAATGGAATGAGGTTCCGGTTTCTTAGAATGTGGCATTTCACATTGAAAAACAACTCGCTTTCTGAATTTTTTTTTACAGTGACCTTGATCCTTGATGGCATCGCCCCCGCGACGATGACAACGCCAAGGTTAGTCCCTGGTCTACGTGAGTAAACAGGATCACGGTAACTTTTATGTTTTCGGATGGAATAGTAAGAGCGCTCGAGATACGAAGCGATTTCGCCTCTTTTTGTCGTTCGACTTATTTGCACTGTACGTAAAGGTAAGGTATGTTCTTATATAGCGCGGCATCCGGTCCATAGGACTGCTCAAAGCGCTTTACACTTCACCCCCTGGCAGACCTGTTCATTCCAAGGCCATCTCAACTTCTTTGGGAAGTATTCAGCCATGCTGCAATTGCTGCGCGAAGGCTATTCATTCACGTATCCACCACTGTCTGTATTGCCAGGTACTCATTTATACAGCTGAGTGAACTGTGGCAACGTGGGGTGATCAAACTTGGCAAAGGTTCGAAGCGACCGCAGTGGGATTTGAAACCGGGTTCTCTCGATTGATAGTCCGGCCTTCTAACCGGTATGCTATCGCGCCCCGTCCTCTGTCGGCGAGTCGACGCCTGACAGTTGACGGGTCTACTCGCTAAGGCCCCTTTACATCGCATTCGTCAACGTGGGGTGATCAAACTTGCCAAAGGTTCGAAGCGACCGCAGTGGGATTTGAAACCGGGTTCTCTCGATTGATAGTCCGGCCTTCTAACCGGTATGCTATCGCGCCCCGTCCTCTGTCGGCGAGTCGACGCCTGACAGTTGACGGGTCTACTCGCTAAGGCCCCTTTACATCGCATTCGTCAACGTATCCTTGACTTGTTACGCCCAGTAGCTGTGCGTGGGAGCTTTCACACGGAATACGTCAGTATATGATGGATGCAGTTATGTTAGTCATTAGTCATTGAAAATCAGAGGAATAGGAATTGGATTATATCTACGTTGACTATGTTAGCGACTACTATTTTGGAATAATAATAACAATAATGATGAAGAAGATGATGATGATGATAACGACATCCACGATGTAATGAAAACATTCTTATTGCCCGTCCAAGTAAGACGGCCACTTATGGACATGTTCTTTGGACCAGATACTTCCCTTGAATCACTGGATAATAAAGTACTTGTGTTTTGTACCACTGTAGCCCTTCATCGTATTTTTGTTAACACGTCTATCATTCTAAACATTAACCCAATCTGAATTTGGCGTCTGATGGTTTGACTGACAGCTATGATGTGTCTCCAAACTCTGGCTGTCTTCTGCTGTGTGTTGAAAGCTGTGTTTGGTCCATCCCTGCCTATTGTCCAACCCTGTCTCTTCTTCACCTTTACACAGGACCTTAATTGATGTTACATGGTTTGCAATACTAGACAACGTCATGAAATCTCAGCACATATACGACAGGTGAGAATAACCTATTACCCTATCGAGATAACAGGCGCTGCATGTACGAATGAGATAAACAACATTCAACTGCACAGTTATTGCGGATGCGGCTCGCTATAAAATATATCTAAACGACCGCATTCGTCACATTTCATCGCTTCACCATGGTCTGTCGGGAGCTAGTCGATGGTTTCTTGGAATTGTATAGATGTTAAACAACAATCACACATACATTTATCGAAGTTGAATCACTCCACAGGCAAACAATTTCTTGTGCATTGAATGACACCGGCGCGGATGTTTTGTTTACGACTGTGGTTGGCAGGCTTGTTTGCACAAACACGGAAGGCGGATATTGGACCTTCAGCTGCCACCGTACGCGAGAGTGACGGAATTCTATTGAACGACTTGTGACATTCAATCTACGTACAGTAATTTTTTTTCTTTTACCCGAGATACGTCAGATACGTGGTAGCTAATATATCAATATAAAAAGCCCCACACCATTTTTTAACATTATAAAACATCGGACATTTTATTGGCATGCACCGACCGATAAGCCACATTTCATAATGAAGTCGTACGTACAGTAAACAAAGCGAGAAAATCATATTTTGGGCAGGCTAGTTGTTTTTGTAGAAAAAAAGCTTTGCGTAGTAAGCAAATCCCTGTAAGCTGTGTGCATTAAGCTTTTCTCTAACTATAGTGGGAATATTATTATGTAAAAATGGTAAATTATGCCAAAGACATTTATTTGGAAATTCGTGTTTAGTTTTATAAGTATATATTTCATTCTTGATTCGTATATCATAATTATGTATGTCATAGTTGAAGATTATCCTCCAGATTTTTAAATAAACTGGTAAATTGTTATGTAAATATTTATAATAACATTTTAATTGTTGTATTTAAGAATGTCGTCTACTTTTAACATGCTGAGTTTTTTTATGGAGTGTCTATGTGTGGGAAGTATAATTACTTAAGGTAATAATTCTCAAAGCTATCTTTTGAAGTTTTATTATCCTATTTGTTTGAAAACCCCAAGCCATGAGGCAATAATTAATGTCAATGTATCAAAGGCTTTAGAAAGGTCTAAATATATGTTTATGGGTATTTCATCATGATCCATTTGGGTTATAATTCTAATAATTAATTCCAGTGCAGCATATTACGTTAAATGCTTGAGTCGAAAACCATATTGATGGTCAACGAAAAGTTTGGAGCCTTTTAAATAAGATGACAATTGATAATAAATAATTTGTTCCAGTACTTTTGAGATAACTGGTAGAAGAGATATAGGTCTATAATTATAAAATATTGTTGTCTCACCTTTTTATAAATTGGAATTAGCTTAGCAATGTTTAATTTATCAGGGAATACTCCTGTGGTTAATACTTGGTTTGATAATAATGTTAAAGATTTAGTGATTGCAGGTTCAATTAATTTTAGTAGTTTGGTGGAAAAACCATCAAATCCACAACTACTTTTGTTGGGTAGATTATTTATTATTCTCTTTACAGTATATTCTTCAATTTCGTTAAATGTAAAAACAGAGTTTACTTTTTTATTTAGATGATACGAATGATCATGAAAGCCTTTGTATTTAATACTGTGTGCCAGATGATTCCCTATATTAGTACAACATGCATTAAATTTGTTTGCCATTTCCAATTTATCTGTCATAATAGAATTTTATTCTTTAAAATATGTAGGAAATAATTCGTTAGTTTTACTTTTAGACAGGATTTCATTTATAGTTTTTCAATATAAAATTGCATGTTTTTAGATTAGTCAGTAGCATTTCATATTCTGAAGAATCAGGATTTGTTAATTTTAGTTGTTTGTAAAGTTTATCTCTGGGTCGTATTTAGGCTAGCAATCCTTGAGTTATCCATGTAGACTGTTTATGTTTATATTAATTAAATTTCACTAATTTACTCGTCATATGTCTATTTTTAGCTTGATTGATTTCATCGAGGATAATGTTATAGTGACGGTTTGTGTCAGCCGTTGGACTTATGTCTAGTTTCTCATATATTTTAGTAGAGATTAAATCTTCTTTGACTCTTAACATTTTGTAAGATGTTCTTTTTTCAAAGTAGCATCCATAATTATGAAATTCGGTTGATGATCACATGATTTTTTAATTAATATTCCTGCTGTACTCTCTAATATATATTTTGTTAAATTACCAAAACATTATCAATTAATTTGCAGAAAGCCTCCTCCATTTACTTGTATTATTTGCCCCTCCCAATGTTTATACGTGTTTAATTTCATGTTTAATTCATAATTAAATTGTTGATCTATATTATGTTGTTATTCCACCTTTACTGCTGCAGCTTTTTTAAGGTCATATCCACTTAATTGTATTAATTATAAGTCATCCATATAAGATAACCAGCTCTCTTGGAGAACATTTTTCTTTTTACATTACATTTGAAATTTAAGGAAGATAAGTAATTTACAAATGCCTCGAGTTCACTAAACTTTGCATTAATTGATTGCATGTTAGAACTTAGAATACTGAAATGTTTATTATTGTTTTTGGCTACTGAATTACATTTTTATAAATCATAATATGAAGATCGGCGTATTATAGGCAGTTCATAATTTTCATTATTATTACTGTTATTGATATCTAAAATATTATTTAGAATTTTTTTTCAATATAATAAAAGGTTTCTTCAGTTATCATTTTTTTTACATTTTTAATTTGGTTGACAACAACATTATTTTATTGTGCATCGGACTTAAAATTAAGGCAGCCAAACCACTAAACACTAAACACATACGAGGTATTTTGCATATGAGTGTGTTTGTGCACAAATACTGCAATCCGATTGTGCTACAGCTGTCCAAGCAACTGCAATAGATCTGATAGAATACATTGAAAACAATAAAATAAAATAAAAAAATTAACAAAGTAATACGCTCTTACATAGGCGTTAACTGTACGCCTAAGAAGATAAGAGGCGAATTCATTATTATAACAAATGTGCCATTTCGCCTTAGTGAAAATAATCATGACACATATTATGCCAATTATCGCTCTTTCAGCAGTCAATACCATGTAGCCAGTATGGCAAATGTATTAGCCACCCAGTCAGACGCAGCAGTTTTTGTTGTAAAACTGCTGTAAAATAATGTATTAGCAGCACAACACTGCAGTTTTGCAGTAAAACGAATAATGTATTATAAATAATGTAATAGCCACACATTAAAAAAAATAATAAATAATTTTTTATATAAATACACTGCAGTTTTGTAGTAAAACGAATAATGTATTAACAACTCAGTCAAATACATGCATGCCTGCTCATGCGCAGGTCATTTATGATAGTCACCAACCAAATCTTGTGTTGCGCAATACCAACGTTACTAGTCCGCGGCTACAAAGCCACCCGGCGGGCTCCATCAGAACAGGCCGTCTGGTCTGTGGGGACGCTTGACCGAATAATTGCCTAGTGGGCCATTTATGACAGTCGTAAACCAGGTACTGTGTTGCACAACGGCCACATTTCTTTGCCGAAAATAAGCGAAGCTCGGGGAATTTGTAGACAACGTTTGCAACAATGGAATTCCTTTGTACGGCGGTGTGCAGGAATTTGACGGTCTCTGGCCTGAAGTTGTGTTGACGGTTTCCTGACCAGGTGTCTGGGTAAGGTGGTTATCTTTGTGGGCAGGTGTCTGGGTAAAGTGGTTATCTTTGTCGTCAGGAGTGTGGGCAGGTGTCTGGGTAAGGTGGTTATCTTTGTCGTCAGGAGTGTGGTCAGGTGTCTGGGTAAGGTGGTTATCTTTGTCGTCAGGAGTGTGGGCAGGTGTCTGGGTAAGGTGGTTATCTTTGTCGTCAGGAGTGTGGGCAGGTGTCTGGGTAAGGTGGTTATCTTTGTCGTCAGGAGTGTGGGCAGGTGTCTGGGTAAGGTGGTTATCTTTGTCGTCAGGAGTGTGGGCAGGTGTCTGGGTAAGGTGGTTATCTTTGTTGTCAGGAGTGTGGGCAGGTGTGATGGCAGTGAACGGATCATGTCTGCTTGATGAACTGGCACTCGAGCGCCCTTTTTTTTAAATGTAAGATGCCCCTCTTAGCCGTATCAGTAAATTAATCTTTTATAGACATATTGCCCTTCTATTACTTGGGAACTTTCTTCATTATGCCCCCAGTGAAAAAAAACACTAACAAAAAGAATACACATTAAGCCCTACATGGGGCTGGTTAGGGAGAATGAAGGCACGCTGGGGGGAGTTGGTTTGACTGGGGTGGGGGGGGGGCAAATGAAAGGGCTGGGGGCATTGCCCCCTCTTTGTATGTTAAAAACGCCCTGACGGGGATGGGTGAATGCAAATAATAATTCTGCATTGATAAGTAATAAAATATCTATTCATGTTTTGTTTCCTTCAAAACCTAGATGTCCTATACCTGATTGATAAAAAGGCTGACGCAGTACGCCTATTCCCATCTACATATTTATATTTGATGTTGTTGCCTTCTTGTCCAACGTTTATTAGTAGGTTCTTCCACTTTTCCCGGAAGATACTGGGGGAAAACAAGAAAACATCGTCCTTCCGAAGAAACGGTCGACTCTGCGGGATTCGAACCTACGTAGCCCACCTACTCAACCGCGGAAACCATTTCCTGCGCGTTTTGTTTTTGCATACATGTGATAGATGAGAACGAGGCTAACATATCATTGTAATTAGTACAATGTACTATATCGTTTTATATGCATGATTTAAATTAAAATTATTCTTGTGTTATGTGCATATATGTTTTGCATTAACACGAACCAATGTAATACTATGTACACTGCATATATGTAATGTTGGAAATAACGTTATTATATTATATATATTACGGAGGTTCCTAACAGACACCTTAACTTCATCCCCATTCGAGTCCAGGATGCAGGTAAAGGGTACAATTGGATGATTCTTAGTCCACCGTGGAAGGCGCTCATTGTTGGTCGCTATTAGTTACGTTCGACAGTAGAGAAATAACTTTTCGTATTTGGGCAAAACAATGCATAAAGATCTGTCGTATATTTGAATACGTTAGCGGTTTGTTTAACCCATCTCTGTCTTCAGCCATTCTTTCAAGGTCTTGAGTCTTTTTTTTTTTTTTGGGGGGGGGGGGTTGGGCCTCCCTTGTGATGGTTCGTTGGTATGTGTCCTCTGGTCGTCCTCGTTTCCTCTTTCTTAGCTGATCTCCAATGCCACGCCTGCTTAGGTATTATTGTTGGCGGCATTCGAAAGACATGGCCCAACTATGACCATCTTCTTTTCAATATTGTTGACTTGATTGGCTCAGCATTTGCTCTTTTAAGTACTTCCTCGTTGGTGATAAATTCGTACCATCTGATATATAGAAGTCTGCTCAAGTATCTGGTCTGGAAACTTGCTAGTTTCGGTTCTATTTTTTTTTAATTTTCCTTATTTCAGAGCAAGCACGGGTATAACATTGCTGTTAAAAATTTATTTTTATTTATATATTTATACCCTTTGACCGCCAAATGTTGGTGTGTTTTTGAAATGTTCCCCATGCCTTTCTAAGTCTATTCTTTATGTCAGTAGAGCAGTCTCCATCTTTGGACATTGCACTACCAAGGTAGGTGAAACAATCCACATCTGCAAGTGCCTTGTAGTTCAGCAAAAGTGGTTTTCTGTCAGTTTATTCTCATGACTTCAGTATTGACGAAGAGTCCTTTATTTTGTTTGACAGTTAGTCTTGGTTTGCATTTCGTCAATAGAGATGTTTAACAGGCAGATGTCAACAGCAAAATCCAAGTCTTCCAGAATTGTTCATCTGTCCAGTCTATTCTTGTTTTCGTTTCATCAGTCCGCCTTATTACAACATCCAAGACAATTCCAAACAAGACAGGTGAAAGCATACAACCTTGTCTTACTCCAATGGTTATCTTAAACGTGTTGTTCGGTTCAATCTTTATTAAACATTACACATTCTCATAGATTGCAAAATGTTAATGATTTTTGGCATTCCACAAACAGACAGAATAAACGTTCTCATAATTATTGAGTCTCTGCAAATACTGTGAAATGCCTTCTGAAGTCTACAACGTTCATCATTAGAGGGGTCTGCCATTCGTTATATTGTTCCCAAGAGTGCATATTTGAAACGTGCAAGATCTCCTTGGTCGGAAGCCAGTCTGAATTTCAGTGTGACACTTGTGTCAATATAATCAAAGTTTAAAGTTATAATAATAATATGCATCCAGAATCTTATTCCAAGTTCTGGTGGGCGCGACAAACAGTGGCGCCACACCCCGGAGCCTGGACAATCGAAGCTACAGCCAAAGAACATGGCAGGTACAACGGTGGCGCCATCTAACGATACACATTCTGATAAATCTCATAAGGTCGGGTAATATCAGATAGTGGTTCCACTCTTACAAAGCTTCCCCTCACGAGAGTGGCCATTCATTTGTGCACTGGTCAACATCTTCTTAACATCTGTGTATCTCCGACATACAGAACACAAACCAACACCCCAACATTGAAATAAAAAGCTCCATTTCAAGGTATGCTGCATTATCTAAATCTTGTTAATTTTTTTAATTTCTCAGTCTTTCCGCCACGTGTGGAACTCGTGTTAGGTACACCTTCAAGTATGTTCTGCACCCTGAAAATATAAGCAGGGAAAGGAGCACATTGGCCGACTGATACTTATGAATCGAGTTGCTGGTGGGCAGCATATACACGTGTCAGTCAGTGACGGAACAATCCCTGGTGTACAAAGACAGAATCTTGTTGGTTTGGGCGACAAATGACGACAAGAAGCATATTCCATGTTGGTTTTCTCGAAAACTAAATTGTAGGATTTGATGCAACCATTACTGAAGGTCACAGAGAAGACACAATTCAAAGTGTCCAGTTTTTATCAAATCATAATTTTGCTCTTGGTAACTGTTCGTGAAACCTTTGTATGGATGTGTCTTTTTATTTTAACTCCTAAAGGTTAAATTCGCCAGGTTTATCTAGACAGCTGTGCTATCAACCATATATGTCGCACTTGAATGGTAGATCAACACAGTTTCACACATACGTTTATTATTGACGATTTACAGACCAGAGACACACACAATCAATGCTAACTTGATCTGACTTAAAAGCTGAATTCCTATAGCAATTAGCAACAACAAAATAAGCAATCCAACCAGTTGCAAATTTATTTTCATGTACTACCAACATACACAACATGTTGACCAGTATTTAGGGACAATCTTAACGGCAGCAAGCACCAGGTGGTAATGTAAGAAAAACAAGGATACTTAAAATAACTGTACGGGACTACTTGGGAGAAATGTCTGCTGGACTTTGCTATGGCCACCAAGTGATCCTTAGCCAGGCGGCCATCCTAGCTGGCGTCCACCGAGAATGTGAACGTGCAGATGGTAGACGGATTGGCCACCCTCGCGACCATCGTTGATGATGAGTCGATAGCCATTGGTCAGCCCCTCCTTTGCAGCCACTTTGCGTGCTACGACCAGCAGGTGACCAAGCAGCTGAGAGAGAGGCAAGACATGGTGACTTCATGTATCCAACAAGTAGTGACAGAAAACTTATATTTATATTTTTATTTATATTTTGATATTTTTATTTCCAGAATAACTGAAAATTTCTAAGAATTGCATACATTTAATAAGAAATAGAAAAACAGTGGTAGGTTTTAATGTTTTTTTTTGCAAAGTTATGTGATTTTTAACATAGTAATTTCACAGTTTACAAAGTAAAAAACTTAAGTTAATATTCAAAATCACATTTTATCGAAAGTATTATTCAGCCAAACTACTTCGTTGCATAACTTGATATATATTTGTTAGAATACACAAATTAGACATATATGAATAAAATTTTCCATGCAACTTTCCACAAAACCATACCAGGCAGCATTTCTAAGATTGTTCTTGGTGTTTAATTAGTAATTTTATTTTCAGCCAATCATTTCTAAGATTGTTTTTGGTGTTGAATTAGTCATTTTACTTTCAGCCAATCAAGAATAAAAAATATGCCACGAGCCCACGACACATTTTAAATAACCGACGAACAGTGCGCAGCATCAGAGTTCTTATTGACAATGATCCCAGGATGAGTTTGCATCAAGATAATTTCACACATACAAATAATAAATTATAATTGTTATAAACATCCTCATTAGCCAGGGGTGGTTGTAGTAGTACCACCTAACATATGGCAGATCGATCTGTTGAAACGTGGATTTGTCAGTTTATCCCACGCCATGTGCAGATGCACACTGACTCAGATGTACTTTGTCCTACTTCCTGTCTCGGTCGACATGTTACTCGCGACTAAATGCACCTGCACCAAAAATTCAAAGAGCGTTCCCACGAAATACTCATCGTTACCCCTCCAACCAGCAATGACCGGGCCACTACCGATTAAAGTTAAGTTCCCGTATGCAAGCCTTCAAAAATCAATGGGACGACTACAATGGTTAACTCGGCAACAGAAAGATTGACATTTCAGCAGTGTTATCTGCCAGAGGTACTGATGTAGTCAGAACCCCTGGTGGCAAGCATGGTTATAAATGCCAAAACAATCGCTTGTCTATGCCAATGCATGTTTTGCATTCTCATACTAGTGCTGTGATTGTTTTAATTGTGCACTTGGCAGTATTGCCAACACAATAATTTGGTAAATATTTGTTATTAGGATCGGTTGTTTGGGCACACAGTGTCAGGGACACGTGATTGTTCTGCCGTTTGTAGACAAATGATTGTTAAGGAATTTACCATTGATAAATTACCAAGAGGTTCCATGGATCATTTTGGATAGCCTCTGTTGATACATTTACTTGACGAGCTGAGCTATGGAGTAGCTAACATGAGACTCACCTGTTCATCACTATCTGAAGATTGTGACAACTGCACAATAGGTTTCTTAGGGATGACGAGAAAATGTATGGGAGCCTGCGCATTGAGATCTCTGAATGCCACACACTGCAATCAAAACAACTGCATAATGACAACAAATTTAGTAGTATACATATCAGGTGTAACAAGGCAAGTTTATTTACACAAAACTGTAGCTAAAGCCTAAACAATTTGCAATTGTCAAGTAAAGTAGTTCAGGTGGTTGCTAATGACAGATTTTGTGCTTGCAGTTACGATCATTTGCCAATATAAAATAGTGAGCAGACCCCACTTCACTTGATGTAAGGAGGTAAAGTTGTTGCTATAGATATCGTAGAGATAAAATTCGTAACTACCACTTTCATCCCTATTCAACTTTTTTGAATTAATTAACTTTGAAAATACCCCGGAGATGGCCGAGTCTGGCTGCTGCGGAGATGTAAATTGGGTTCATAAAAATGTAAACTTCGCTTGTTAATATCCTGAAAATTACGGTACGGAAACTAACAAAATACTTGTTCCAGTGGTCACACGTTATCATACTTTAACAAATTCATACAGTTTACGATTCATACCATAATTGAGAACGTCAACGGATAAATATCGTGATGTGATGTCCAATGGGTCACGTGACATTGTTGACCTCCCTACTTGACACTTGATGTAAGTCTGACATTGGAGCCACATTTTCAGTAGTCTCGCTGATAAAAGATCAGTCTTATTTTATGAAGTAGCAAAATGCCCGGATTACATCATAATTAGCTAATTATGTATGCACCCAGAATCTGGATGCATACATAATTTTTGTCACAATGAAATGAACACATTGATTCCAGACGATGATGAGTGTGACAAATGGTGGCGCCACAACACAGAGCCTAGATAATAGAGGCTACCTTTTCAATTGCATATCTAAGTGACATTCTACTACCGAACACAATTTTTCCAGGCCCAGGGATATCATTTTCTGAGAGCATAAATCCGATACTTTGCAGGAAAGGCGCGGAGGCTGCCATCTTCCCACGACTACTGCCTGGGCATTCTGGATTGACATGCATGTCCTAAATATAGAATGTCATACTGACATGACATGCTACTGCCATAATGATCATCGCTGCAGAGGTCAGACCACAGTTGAATTTCCTGTTAACTGTTTCACATGAATGTAGGGTGTATTAAATTGTGATATGTGATATGATGTGACATAACTTCACGGACATAAGTACAATTGAGTAGGCATATTCCCAGGTTTCTTTGTAGAAGCTACTGACATTGCATTTTTTTAGTTTAACAGGTGGAGGGCGCATCAATACATGGATATTTTTATAAACATTCATGGGCAGGGTTTACCTCTAATGAAAATATGTTCCTGGTTCACAGGACCAGCAAGTTCAAAAAGTTGCTGGTCCTGCTGAAAAGTTACTGGTCCTGGGAATGTTGGGTCGATGGTGATTTTTTTTAAGTTTGTGCAATATTTAATAAAAAATTTCAATTTGATTAATTTGTGTTATATTTAATAAAATTATACATTTTGATTACTATGTCATTTATGGAGGAAATGAGACAATTCAATGGCATAAGTAATTTATTTCCCTCTCAATATCACATCTGTCAGTCACAGGTAAACATAAAATGGCAGACTGGCAGTTGAAAGATCAGCACACAGACCTCAATTTTACTCAGTGTCATAGATGACAGTTGAAAGATTTAGTCAACATGCAAACTCAGTCTCTTAATATCAGCACAGATAAAAATTTAGAAGGTCCACAATTTTACTCAAGATCAGATACAGGTGAAAAGTCAGAGTCTGAAAAGTCAGAATCAGAATCAAAAACTGAGTTCACTTCAACATCATCATCACAATCTACAGTCGCTGGATCAGCCATAGGTATTTCAGCTGAAGGGTTGGGTGGAAGCTCTTCCTCTTCAGCTTGAGCATCAAGCTGAGCATGTTGTAAGCTGGCTCTGTCAGAGGACTTGAACATGGTACGCCTCTTACAAGAGGACTGGCTATTCCATGTGTGAATGGCTTCCATGGGATCAAAGTCAGAGATATCTGGTGATAGAAATTAACCCCCATGTTACACAATGAGGAGCCAGACAAACGATTCCTGTGATCAGTTTTGATCAATTTCATCAGTGAGAACCCCCTTTTACACGCAGCCGAAGAGGCAGAAAGAACCAAGATCAGACCGACAAGTGCGGCAACACATCTTGTTTGTATTTGGGTCATATATTAGGCTTTATTAGCCAAGAAAATTCCACCAACCAGGAATGTTTGAATGTCCTTTGACGTTTATCTTTGTCATACAATCGACCGACTTCATGCTTCTCTTCGTCTGTTTTCCGCTTTTTAGGGGGTGGTGGCTCGCATCCCGTAAAGCCAAACTTTGACAAGGACATGGTAGACTTCACTCTAGAACGCTATGGATGGTTGCTACTTATTTACAGTTAATCTGTACGTCACCTAAGTGTATTTACACAAACAAATCTACAAAATTATCCGGAAAAATTATTTGAGTAAGTTTGTGTTTCACAGAAATATCAACATGGCTGACAAGGAGGATATTCATGTAAGACACACCGTGATTGGCCAGGATGCGTGATCTCTGCAAATCTTGACCAATCAGGTCACGCGTATCAATGACACCGTACTTGTGAAAATGTCCGCCTCTCGGTCAGACGCAGCCTTTAGGCAGTTTCGTACTTGCGCGATGCGTGCAGCAATAATACCATATTATCTCAACGAATGACCCGTGCGAATAATTGGACCGCAGGACCAGTAACTTCTTTTTTGTCGGTCAAATAAATCGGCGTCATATAAATCGACCACAAACCGAGGGACCGACGTTAATTTCGAACCCTGTTCATGGGCATCGCACATGGTGGGGTGGGGGGGTTGTTTAAAGAGCTGGAGGTGTATGTGATTTTGACAAAACGTGGTACCAAGTCAACAATATTAGGTATATTAAAAAAAATACAAAATTGTTTTATAATCATTTAAACACTTCTGTCTGATAAAGTATGTTATGCGATTTATCATCCTTTTTGAATTTTATCAATATCTTTATTATTTGCGAAGTTATTCCACTTTTTGGCTTCAAAAATAGGGTATATTTTGTCTTATGGAATTGAGTCCATTTCTTGTGACCGGTCTGTTTGTTGGTTGCACTGCCACTTAATGCAGGGGAACATGGCATAATGTGTACTAAAGAAGATATTGAGGTGGAATAAAAAGTTAGAGGACCCTTAAAATGTTGACCTAATAACGTGTGACCTTGACATGACCTTGACGTGACCTACTTCTTTGACCTTGACCTATAATTATCTATATATGTTGAAAAATTGCCAAATTAAGTAATTATGTATGACATGTGGTATCAGGGAGGGGTGTAAGGGAGAATTGATGTACACATTGACCTTAATACCCAATAATGACCTAGTTTATTACAACTTGACCTTTGACCCATTTACATGTCTTGATGGCCTATTTAGTTTTTAATTAAGTCTGTATTGGAATGTTATCAAGTCAATAGAGGCCGTAATTGTTGACCATAATATTGACCTTAGTGACCTGATTATTTGACCTCAATTGACCTTTGACCGATTTATGTTGATAAACGACCTGTTTCATTCATAAGTAATTTTGCATGAGTGTTGTTTTTAAAATTTACTGAGGCATGTTAAGAAAAAATGGTGTACATAATTGACTTTACTACAGTATGATATTTTGATGACATAATTTATTATTATAATGTAACACTTGCATAACAGGTATTAATGGCGTAACTATTTATAAATAAGTGACACAAGAAGCTGGCAAATTCATAGAATTTGTATTGTTTACTGTATAATTATAAAGAACAATATATTCTTGCATGGTGAAATTTTTTTGGAAAAAAATTCACACTTTCCTTCCATAAAATAAACGCAATTTATTAATTTTTGAGAGCTTTAGAATTTTTTGCATGCATAATGCAACAATAATTATAGTTAACTGTGTCAAAACTGGTTCACAGTACACTGCATGTTCAGCACATAAATTTCACTGTTTCGTGAAATGATGTCCTGCACTTCAACATGAAATAATGTTTACATACTGTTTACAGTAGCTGATAAGGAGACATGGAAAAAGGACAAAACACAAAGCAATGCAGCAGTACAAGAAATAGTTGGCTTCACCCCGTTACAATGGAAGTAACTATAAGGAAGAAGGCTCAATACAGCAATATTCACAGTTCACTGTTTGATAAATCCACGCCAGTGTATGTGTCAGTGTTCACATGGTAGTGCAGGCTTAGTTCAGAAATATTCATATTTCAATGTCTCAAATTAATGTCATGCATTTCAACATGAAGTAGTGTTTATAATGTTCACATTATACTGTCGGCTAAGTGTACACATACTCAGAGTTCACTATTTCGTAAACTCAGAGTTCAGTATTTCGTAAATCCATGCATGTGTAATGTGTCAATGTCCATTGTAGACTCGGTGTACATATATTCACCATTTCTACACAGTCTTCACAAGCTTTGTCTGTCTTCTGCTGTGTGTAGTAGGGTCTGCAAGCTTTGCTTGGTCCATTCCTCTATATTATCCAGTGAAATCCGTGAAAGGTGTAGTGTGTCTTCAAACATGCAGTGGAATCCTTAAACATAAAATACAAATAAGAAATATATAAAGATTATTAAGATATGTACAATGTTTGATGCAAAAAGTTTCCTTCACAGTATTCCAAATCACATAAGAATCTGTTATATTGTGTATGTTAACTAAGTAACACAGTTGTGTGCGACAGTAAAACAAAATTTTACAATTGTGTTATTTAATGCAGAATACAAATTTGGGCGATTCCATAATTTTTTTTAGTTTAAAACAGTCTGATTTTACTTAATTTATTTCCCAATGAAACAGTATAAGAGAAGGACATCCAAAATAACATAGGCTACATAAATGTGTGTGTGTGTGTGCGTGCGTGCGTAAAATTATCAGCACATAATTATAAAAGTGCAGATGGCGTGGATTTAAATTGTTAAATATCACAACGTCTGGTGCAGCCGAAGTCGTGTGAATACCGGAAGTCACAAATATAATTTTAAAACTATGAAACTATTTCATTTTAACGAGCGCTACAGTAAAAATACTGAACGACATGCAACAACTGCACATTTATAATTACTATGTTTGCATTAAATTCATCAGACGGCAGTTTTAAATAGTTCGATTCCGTGGATTTTTGAATAGCTGTGTCAACAACATGGCAGTGGCAAAGTGCGCTGTGCGCACGGCGCTCCCAACCCTGACGAAGTCTGAGACCCATCCAATATAGCTTTGTAATACCATAAAACTATCACTTAATTTTACTAACAAACTATAACAATTGTGCACTTTTATTACTAGTCCACAAATAAAGTTATCAACAGTATTTTGCATAGCGCGCACACCAGACACAATGAATGAGGGCGCTGGGTGATGCCTGGAGCTGGGCTATGAACGCCAACGCAGGTGGCGCTACCTAAATTTGAGCGTGGCAGGCCTGTTTTTCAAACTCGAGCTACTTTTTTTGCACATCTGACAATAGTCATAATATACATATCATTATAAAGCTAATATACTAAAGTATCTGTACACCTGGACAGTTTTTCTGTAGACTTATTATTTACCATTATTTTAGCTATATTACGAAACATCAAAGTTCACAAACGCTTACCTCGGTGAAAATCTCTTCAGACAGGCCCGCCAAATTCCGTATAG